>CM066331.1:127184313-127574313 GCA_033807585.1 Hydrophis major
TATTTTTTTTAGAATTATCTTCAAAACTTTCACGAGTTACTTTCTGTTTCAAGAGTACCTGCTATTAAGTCTAGGATAGTGATTAATTATTTAAGAAAGCCCAATGAACTATAGGGTAGTAGTTTAGAAAGTCCTTTTAAAAATCCTGGAGATTTGGTGCTTTATATAATTTCCCATTGTCAACAGCCTGGGATATAGGGTTACACTGTGATACTACTTTTCCCAAAGTTGCCTTTTAAAAACACAGAAGAGTAGGAAAAATATAGAAAATTGTCAACTATGTATAAATAGTGCCAGGAGGATTGCAAAAGCCACCACAGCGATCATTTTACCCCTGCAACACAGCAGATTCATCCAAGATACTAGGACAAAACAGGACAAAAGTCATTGAAGGAGAGAAAAATACTTCTGTGAATAACCTTTAATCTCCACATTTTCTGTCTTTTATGCCAATGGCATTTCACTTATTTGGTTCTGTCTTCTGCTCTCTAAATTCTCTGTGGAAGATGTGTCATCCATGCTTGCTAAGTCAGCTGTCACTCATGTTTGGCACTTCAGCTTTATAAATCTAGATGTCACTTCAGCTGTCCCTGATGGATCAGCTGTTCCTGAAATCCAGGACAACATTTGCCATCACATTTTAATTTGTTAGGGCTGTCTTTTACTCTTCTAGCTAGCTCAAACTAGATAAACAGAGCCATATATCCATCCTAGATATTTATTCCTCATTTTTTTCTCTATTATGCATCAAACATCTCCTTGGATATTTTACATCTCTCATAAAATTGTATCTCTCAGACTATGCAACAGAACTTCTGCAATGTAAAATTAGATTGAAGTTAGCCTCAGTTATATACTGGAGATGGGGACTGCATATATTTTCTCTTAACTGATAATAAATTAATAATAAAGCTATTATTTCACCTTACTGTTTCTTCTCTTGCCATTATTTTTGTTAATACTCTGCTTCCAATAGGAATTGCAGAGGTCCAAATTGAGGTCTTTAATTCAACAATGACAACCCATTTTGGAGAGCCATCAAACTACTCAGTCCGAACTGGTTAATCTGTGATCCTCAAGCTAATTTATTTATTTATCCAATTTCTATGCTGCCCTTCTCACTAATTCAGTGATTCTGGTTTACAATCTAATAAAAAATAAAGTGCTAGAAAACTTTTTAAAATTAAATGTTTAAAATACTCAATCCAATACTTGGATTATGACCAAGCAAAACAAACCTTGTGACAAGGGATAGAGGACATTGAAAGGCAAACGGACTTAGGGAAAGCTCTGTTAGGGATAACATTGTTTACCCTAACTGGTTTAGGTAAAATAATAAATATGTAATCATGGTTTATTAGTTAAAGTGTCTGCAACTTTAACTGTAGGAATGTAATTAAAAGAGTGGTTGTGAAAGCACCATAAAAGCAGCTTGCTCTCTCTGGCTTGATGATCCCTAATTACTGGATGGATTTAAGACTGCGTTTTTTCCTTACTCGAACGGGAGAAAGAAAGGACTGTTGATTTATTGTAAGTGAACTGACATTGGATATTCTATACGGACTTTGCTAACTGAATATCCTTGAATGGACTGACTAAAACGATACATGACTAATGGACTGTTATTTTGACTATGCTATAAACTCTAAATGGAATAAACTATATTTTTGATAGCACAAGCGTATCTGTTATTTTTACTGTATGTTAACAAACATACAAACTTATCTCACTCATTTATCTGTGTGCCTATCTGACTAACGCTGCACATTCTGTTTAGCTTGTCTCCTTAACCCTGGTTGGGGAACACAGGCTTAACAAGCTCCATGGTTTCTGGCTCCAGACACCATTAGATATGTTGTTACTCCTGCCAGCTATCTTAGCCAGTTGGAGTCAGCAAACCATTAGAAAGCATTTTTGCTCACACGGTGCCATGTGCTTCCATCAGCCGTCATCTACGGCAAGTATAAAAAGATACAATTGATGAAAGACTCTGTCCCTATGGTTCGGGAGAGGTGGAGACTGTCATCATATACTCCTTTGATGTTCCTTTTACAGACAGATTAAAAAAATATCCTTCCAATAATTGCTAGTATCCTGTCCATTCCAACACTGCTTATCTCCAGTGGCTGCTTAAGGATGAACAGTTCATAACTATAGTGTAGGTGGCTGTACAACTGCAGGTTGTGTGCCAGTTATGCTCTTTTCTGGACCAACAATCCCTACTCACAGTCACTCATGCCCTAGTCACTTCCCGTCTTAACTATTCTGTATGTTACACGCTCTACATTGGGATGCACTTGAAGAGCATCCAAAGGTCCAGTTAGTGCAAAATGCAGTGGTCCACATGGTTTTATGCAGATCCCGGTGTGCACATGTATCACCTGTACTCTGGGAGCTGCATTGGCTGCTGATTTGCTTCCGAGTGCAATTCAAGATGCTGGTTGTCACCTTTAGAGCCCTTCATGGCTTAGGATCAGGTTATCTCAGCTGAGGGACCATTTCTTGCTGGTGACATCTACCCGACCCATCCGCGCGGGGAGACAGGGAATGTTGCAGGTCCCATCCTTGAGGGAGATACGCCTGGTGGGGCCCAGAACAAGGCCCTTCTTCATGGTGGCTCTCTCTCTCTGAAACATCATCCCCAAGAGATTAGAGTGGCCCCCATTCTAGCCCTCTTCTGGAAGGTGCTGAAGACCTGGTTCCGTCAGCAGGCCTCAGGAACTCAGAGTGGGATGGAGCCCATTCAATGGCTCATTTGAGATATTGTCACTGGGGCGAGGATAAGGGGTGATTTTAGTATATTAATTTATTATATGACTCTTCTTTTATTAGTTTTATTGTTTTTATATAGAGTTTTATATTCTGTAAGCTGTCTTGAGTGGCCATGTGAACATAGGTGACAATATAAATTCCCTAAATAAATATACCTAGAAATAAGGAGAAACTTTCTGACAGTGAGAACAATCAACCAATGGAACAGCTTGCCTTTAGAAGTTATGCAATACAACACTGGAAGCTTTCAAAAAAAGACTGGACTGCTATTTGTCAGAAATAGTGTAGGTCTCCTGCTTGGGCAGGTAGTTGGATTAGATGACCTACAAGGTCTCTTCCAACTGTTAATCTGTTAAAAATTCCTGATGAAAGAGCAAGTAAAAGCTGAAGTCAGGACAGCCTTGGTAAAATTAGTATACCTTATACACCAATTGCACAAATTCTGTTTAAAGAAGTTTTGAAACCATATTCTTGATATATTTTGACAGAGCTACTGACATTTGCTTTATGTAAGACTTCCCTTGAAAACTATTTGGCAATTTCAGAAATTTGGAAATTTGACCATATAACACTTGTACTTTTGGGAGTTGTTTGTTGTTGTGAAATGAAGCAATATATGGGCACAATAAATACCATTGTTTTGGGTACATAGTGTTAATGTTTTCAGCTAGGGTGGTTATGGCACTATTAAAACAGAAGCACTGAATTCGAGTCCCATTAGCAAAGAAGAATACAGAGGTGCTGAAATACCCTTAGTCATATCATCCCACTGTATTTTCTAATGCTACAGTTTGGGGTGTAAAGCAAGGGTGGTATGCTACCAGTTCAGCCAAACTGGTAGTAAAAAAAATGCCTCCGACGATCAGGTGAGAGGAGGAAAAAAAAAGCCTCAGCTGAGAGGGAAAAAGAAGAGAAAAGCGCAGAATCAACCTTCCCCCCCCCCTGCACTTTTCTTTATCCTCTCAGCTGATTGGCGCTCAGCTGGTGTGTAGAAAGTTGCGCTGCACGTTAGATGCCCGTATGTTAGGTGCGTACATGCACGAGATCACAGAACAGGTAGTGGAACAGGTAGCATCCAACTACCATATGATTTACACCACAGTTTTTATCATTCCATTGTAACATTGCTGTGGATATATAACCCATAATCTTGCTTATGTTTGGGGCTCTTTTGCATAATTTGACCAAGAGCTAATGATCCTTATAATTATTTATGTCAATAAAACACACTTTGTTGTATTTCAAATGCTTTGGTTCCTTATCTAAGTGAGCATTTTCCCCATAACACAGTGAATTATATTTCCCATTGCTGATCAGACCTCAATATGTTCATATTTCTCATTAATGACATATCAACAGCGTATCAGAAGAGTAGTATTATAGATAGCCACAGTTATTAGAGATGGTTTGGAGATTGGACAACAGAAGCAAATACTAGTACTGGAGTGGAAGGAGGATGGAAAGAGAGATTAATTTTTGGTGTGGCTAAGAACTGCATTTTACATTAGAAGAATCCCAAAACCATACCAGAGACACAAGATTGTAAAGTATGCAGTGTGAATTGTATCTAGCTTCAATAAGAGAAGTTACAAGTTGAAACGAAAAATAATGTAAGAAAGTGCAAGTAAGACAAAATAAAATATAAATGCAAATATTATTGCTAGGAATAAGCTAAAATATTATTTAAAGTAAGCTGATAGGTTTCCTATTTATTCGTTTGCTCTCTTCAACTTGAAGGCCCACGCATCTCATCAACAACTCTGGCCAGCTTATAAAAAAGATTAAACAATCCTCAATTCAATGCATGTTATAGACATACAGAGTAAATTGCTAAGATTTTGGATAAATACAAGGTTAGGAATGTTGTTATGTATGTACTGTTTGTCCCCTCATTAGCATTCTTGAGAGCCCCGTGCTTTGATTGGCCAAAGCGCAGGGCACTCTGATTGGTTAGGCGAGCCGCGCCGATTGGCTCGCTAAGAATCTCCCGCGATTGGTCTATTCGAATCACGGGAGATTCAAAGCGGTGCCATTGGCCGCGGCCGCCGCGGCTAAAGGAATAAAAGCCGCGAACCTTTTGCATAGAGCCAGTTCGGTTCCTACACTAATAAAAGAGCATGATTTGAAGTCACCGACTCCTGGCATCATTTTCGAGGACACGACACTGGCGACGAGGATGGGATCCAGACCCTGAACCGAACCACGTGTCCGACGGAAGCCAGACGAATCTCCACGATGGCGAAAATCGCACCCCCCGCACCCTTCAACCCCGCCACCGAGGACTGGGAATCGTACTGCGACCGATTCCGCATGTTCCTCGAGTGCAGCGATCTGAAGGACACCACCGGCCCCATGAAGCGTGCCGTCTTCCTGACCCACTGTGGGACCGAGGTATTCAAGATGGCCAAGGCACTCGCCAAACCCGCCAATGCGACCGCGATGGACTGGGACGTCCTCGAGCCAATACTTCGGCGGCACTATGCTCCAGAGGTACCCATCCTGATCTGACGCAATGAATTCTACCGTCGGGACCAACGGTCGGGTGAGAATTTCAGCGACTTTGTCGCCGAACTACAGCGCCTAGGGGGGCTGTGCGAATTCGACAACCTGAACGACACCCTGCGAGACAGAAACGTGCTCGGCCTGTGGGACCCCGTCCTCCAGAGCCAGCTGATGGCCAAGGGCAACATCAGCCTTGCAGACACCCTCACCGCAGCCGCAGCCGCCGAAGCGACCCGAACATCCGCCGACCGCATGCACCGACCGAACGCTGGGGACCGCAGCGGAAACAACCACCCTGCAAGGTCGGCCAAGGCCCAACCCGAAACGACCACCCACCAGGGCGATTTCCACTCGGCATCGGGCAATTCTGACAAAGAGGAGGAGATTCATCGCCTCCAGGCAGGCCGCGACCCATGGAACCGGCGGGGTTGTAAGTCGAGGACCAACTGTGCCGGTTGCGGAGGCGACCACCCCAGGTCCGAATGCCGGTTTTTCGAGTCAATCTGCCGGCATTGTGACAAGAAGGGACACATCGCCCGCGTCTGCCACCTCAAAAAGAACCGCAGCCCGCCCCGATGGGACCAGAGCGAGCAGAGGAGAGAGAGCACACCACCCCGGACCAGAGATCGCCCCTCGGACAACAGATGGGACCGGAATGGATGATCCATACGAAGCGGCGAGACCCGGCGAAGAGAGGAGACCCATCAAACGGTCACCATCAGCCACGCCACAACCAATGATGCCCGGAAGGTGTACGTGGAGGTAGGCATCGAGGGCGAGCCATGCAAAATGGAGGTGGACTCCGGGTCCTACATCTCCATGATAGCATGGCAAGAAATAAAGTGCTTGGTGCCTACCATCCAAAGGAAAAGCCTAGACAGCCAGAGACTAATCGTAAAGGACTACCAGGGAAACCGCATCCCGGTCGTCGACACCAGACAGTTCAACATAACATACAAAGACCGCACCGAAAAGCTTCCCCTGACAATTGTCAATCGCGACCACCCAAGTCTACTGGGACTGCAATGATTCGCCCCGCTCGGCATCGCAGTCACGGGAATCGACCACGTCACCAACGACAGCTGGGAGCAACAACTGGCCCGGGAATTCCAAGAGGTCTTCGACGGAAACCTAGGCAAGTACCGAGGGCCCCTTATATCATTCAACCTAGACCCAAATGTTCCCCAAAAATGCCTGAAACCAAGGCGGGTGCCATTCGCACTTAAACCCAAGATAGACGAGCAAATTGACAAGCTCATCAAACAAGGGGTCCTACAGCCAATAGACCACGCCCGGTGGGAGACCCCCATAGTCACCCCGATCAAGCCCGATGGGTCGGTGAGGATCTGTGGGGACTATAAGGCCACCCTAAATGGCACGTTGCAACAAAGCGCCTACCCCATCCCAGGAGTGCAACCTACTGCATTCACTGGGAGGGGGCAAGGTTTTCGCCAAACTTGACCTCGCCCAGGCATACCAACAGATGCCAGTCGACGAGGAAATGGCTGAAGCGCAAACCATAGTCACCCACCGGGGAGCATTTAAATGCAACCGGCTCCAATTCGGAGTCAGTGTAGCACCGGGAATATTCCAAAGCCTAATGGAAAGACTATTACAAGGCATCAAGGGGGTGGTACCTTACTTCGACGACGTCTTAGTGTCGGCAACCAACCAAGCCAAACTAGAGGATTGCCTAAGGGAGGTCCTAACCAAATTCAAAGAGAACGGGCTCAAGGTAAAGAGGGAGAAATGCCAATTATACACGGAACAGGTTGAATTCCTAGGATATCTCCTAGACCGTCACGGCATTCACCCCACAAACCAAAAAATCAAGGCCATCAAAGAAGCCCCCACACCCAAGTCGAAGACGGAACTACAGGCATTCCTGGGGCTACTTAACTTTTACAATGTTTTCCTGCCCCAAAAGGCGACGGTGGCGGAGCCCTTGCATAGGCTCCTGGACAAGGCGGCGACCTGGACTTGGGGGAAACGTGAGCAAGCCGCCTTCCAGAAAACAAAGGACCTCCTCACTTTGGACTCCGTCCTTATACAGTACAACGAGACCCTACCCCTGGCCGTCACATGCGACGTATCACCCTTCGGCGTCGGTGCTGTCCTCAGCCATACCCTCCCCGATGGAAAAGAAGCACCCATCGCATTCTTTTCAAGGACCCTCACCAAACCAGAGCGGAACTACAGCCAGCTGGACAAAGTGGCTCTGGCTATCATTGCCCCCGTAAAAAGATTCCACGAGTACCTCTACGGCCGGACATTCACCATCATAACCAACCACAAGCTGCTGCTGGGAATCCTTGCAGGGAACTGGGCCACCCCGAACATTCTGTCTCCCCGAATGACAAGGTGGTCCGAGTTCCTGGTGGCCTACAACTACAGACTCATACACAGACCGGGTAAGACGATCTCCCATGCAGACGCCTTAAGCCGCTCGCTGCTACTGGAACCTGACACCGACCCAGCACCCACGACGACCACCCTCAGTGTAGAGACTCTACCCAACCTGCCCATAACCGCGTCAGACATTGCCCGAGAGACTAATAAAGACAAACGTCTGGCGTGGGTGTTGCATTGGGTAGAGAAAGGGTGGCCGGAAAGGGACAACGACGAGTCCATCAAAACATTCCGGAACCGGCAAACAGAACTCTCGTTATTAAAAGGGTGCATACTATGGGGGGATAGGGTGGTCATTCCAGAAAAACTACAAGGGAAGGTTCTGGAACTATTACACGAGGGGCACCCTGGCATCGTTAGAACTAAAGCCCTGGCCAGAAGCTACGCTTGGTGGCCAGGGATGGACAGACAGATTGAGACATGGGTAGCACAGTGCCAACGATGCCAGGAAACTAGGCCAAGCCCACCCACAGCACCCGTCCTAGAGTGGGAAACCCCAAGGGGACCTTGGTCTAGGATCCACATAGACTTTGCCGGGCCCACAAAAGGACACACCTTCCTTATAATTGTAGACGCTGACTCCAACTGGCTGTAGGTAAGCAACATGAGGACAACAACCACGGGGGCCGTGATCAAGGAACTCTGCAAACTCTTTGCAACACACGGCCTCCCAGACGTCGTCGTTTCCGACAACGGGCCCCAATTCACCTCGCTAGAATTTGAAAAATTCCTAGCGGAAAGGGGCATCCGCCATGCGCTGACAGCACCAGCGCACCCGGCGGCGAACGGTAGGGTGGAACGGATGGTGCAATTCACTAAGAAAACCATCCGGAAAATAGACCACGGGGAGATCCAGGAGAAAATAAATAAATTGCTCTTCACCCAACACATAACCCCAAATACCACAACGAATAAGAGCCCAGCCGAACTATTAATGGGGAGGAAATTAAGGTCCCCACTCGACAGATTACACCCCACGTATAACCCGGAGAAGCCCCCAGACTCAACCAGCAAACACCGAACTTTCACACCAGGCGACCCCGTGTACGCAAAAAACCTGACGGGAGACCCATTATGGGTACCGGCCGTCATCACACAAACAACAGGCCCACACTCGTACCGGCTACGAACAGCAGACGGACGAGCATGGAAACGCCACATCGACCAATTAAGGTCGAGGACGACCACCCAACAGACCATCGATGCACAAGCAGGCAAAACCAACCCCCACAACACAAACCAAGGGGGGAGGGAATACCCAGGGGACCAAAACCAAAGAAGAATAAACCAGCCATACTTTCCGGAAAGCAGCCAGCACGACCCCTCGCCAGGAAGAGACAGCCAGGCCGGCTCGACCGACCCGGGGAGACCGAGCGGGAGCGGCGAAACCCGCAGCTCAACCAACCCGGGAAGCCCAGGAGGGAGCTACGGAGAGCGGCCCGGCCCGACCGACCAGCCGGTTCCCACGATGGCATCCGGAGAAGCAGACACCCCGACCGAACCGGCTGGGATCCAACCTATGACTGAGCTGCGCAGGTCCAGTAGGCTAAGACGGAGCCCCACCTACCTATGGGACTACGCGACGTAAGGACTAAACCAAGAGGGGAGGGGTGTTCTGTCCCCTCATTAGCATTCTTGAGAGCCTCGCATTTTGATTGGCCAAAGCGCGGGGCACTCTGATTGGTTAGGTGAGCCGCACCGATTGGCTCGCTAAGAATCTCCCGCGATTGGTCTATTCGAATCGCGGGAGATTCAAAGCGGTGCCATTGGCCGCGGCCGCTGCGGCTAAAGGAATAAAAGCCGCGAACCTTTTGCATAGAGCCAGTTCGGTTCCTACACTAATAAAAGAGCATGATCTGAAGTCACCGACTCCTGGCATCATTTTCAAGGACACGACATGTACCATAGTTAATAAAGTATGAGCTCGAGGTTAAGTGCAGGGTTCTGGTCCTGCACTTCTGATTGGCTGTTAGGTGGCCAGATCGGATTGGCAAGTTCTTAGGAATCCGATTGGCCCTTAACAGAGGATTATTATTGGTTTAAAGTACTTGCGTTCATAGCTCGCTATTGGACAATTCTCACAAAGGTTGCCTATATAAGGCAGGGCTCACTGTTGTTGTTTTGAGAAGTCACTATGCTAATAAAGAGCTGAAAGTCACTATTCAGAGGCTGTCTCCATTTACTCCGACCCATGTCCAAGTACTTAACAAATGTTAAAATACACATTTATTAAAATATCAAAATGCAAAGATTATTAAAGTAAGTAAATACAGACTTCAAGTCCAAACATTTGTTTAAATGTCTCAGTATTCCATTCTAAAAGTGAATGGGTTTTTTCCCACTGAAGATCAGGTTCATTTGGGCATAATTCATCAGGACAAGATCAAAGCCCAAAGAGGTCAATATATTTTTCACTCCACCCTTGGCATTGCCTGAACAGGCTGATTTTGGTAGAGGTCTAATCCATCTGTTTGCATGAAAACTGAAAGAGAAATTGAAGAAGAGAATCTCTTATAACCCTAACTTAAGAGGTCCAATACCATACTAAACTCAGATCTTTCTGCAAGTGTGCTATAGCAAGTGTTCTATAGCACTGAGCTCAATCTCTCAGTCAAATTCTCTGAGCTATCAGTGTTTCCACTATCCTGATCCTAGCTTGACTTAAATGAAAAATAAAGGAGAGGAAATTAAATCCAAGAGAATATAATAAATTGTTTTTCTTCAGATTTTTTAGCTGTTAAAGCAGCAAGTCTACTTCCCCCCTAACAATGAATAGTGCATTGAAAGACAAGTTGATTCGGCTTCTAATCAAAATATTACAATCATCAGATTCTTTTCTATTAAGCATGCATATATGACTTGTCCCAATATCTAAACAATGACAAAGAGGTATCTCTTATACACATACACAAAACCATCAAATCCTCAAAGCAAAGCAAATAAACCATTGTCTCTTGCAATCAGACAAACATTATCAAACTACCCCTGTTTTATAGAGATTAATGTTAGGATTGTGACCTTTAAATTGCTTCTTTGACATTAGGAGTTTTTTCTAATAGGACAAACAAGCTAAAGAGAAGAAAAGAGGAAGTTTTGGAAAAGGTATGGTAATGAAGCCATTATTAGAAAACAGGGGCAGCGGAGTCCCAGAAGATGACCAAGAAGAGACTTACATTAATTATTTTGTAAGAATGGAAATATTTGCATGGCAATGAATCATACACTGAAAAGGGCAGGATCAGGATGCAATGAGTAGGTGGATACATCAAGAAAATGTCATTGTGAAGCTTTCTCTTTTTATATATTCCTGTTGATTTTATATTGTTGAATTGGTTGTAAAGTGTCCAGAGTTGTTTAATATTCTTTATGCCAAATATGCATCCAGAAATTCCATGATACTGGATTGAAACTGAGCTCTGCAAAAGAGGAACAGGAGGCTGTAAATATCAAACAATGAGATGATATGGAAGAATCTACATTTGTATAGTTTAGCCTAGGCAAAATAATCAAATAATAAATTAATATAATATAATAGCCCCCTCTAAGGACTTGTCTTTCCTCTGCTTTCAAGAAAGCAGAACTCTTGAAACAGCCATTATTCCAAAAGGAAACTTTTATTGAGGGAAAATGATAGCAAGGAAAGCAAGGCAGGATCAAAAATGCGCTCAAAATCCATTAGATTAAAGATTGCAGAAAGCCCGTCCCATATGTCCAGTCCAAGCAGAGCCAATCCACAGGTGCTAAGTTGTTTCGAGAACTCGAACCAAAAAGGGTGACAAGAGATTGTTCTCATGCACCGCCTTGGCCATTTCTTCACAGCTAAGATAAAACAGATGACCCAAAACAATTCCATCCCCCTCCCTTTCCGAAACAGGTACATCAAAGTGACAGGAAAGAGATTGTAAAAGAATATCCAGGGCCCCTTCCCCACCAGAAAGTCAGTGTCCTGATAGGGATTTATGGGACCTGACATAAGGTCCACCTGGAAAGAGATATAAATAGAGGTGGTATTTGCAGGTTCTGACCAGTTCTGGAGAACAGGTAGCGGAAATTTTGAGTAGTTCAGAGAACTGGCAAATACCACCTCCCCATCTATTCTCTGCCTCCCGAGTCGCAGCTGATCGGCTGGGTCTTCGTTTGCACAGGATAACAGAGTTGGAAAGCAGGTTAGTGAGGTGGGGAGGGAATGGGATTTTTGCAGTAGCCTTCCCCTAGGAGCGGGGAGAGAATGGAGAGTTTGCAGTAATCTTCATCCAGGAGTGGGGAGGGAATGGAGATTTTGCAGTAGCCTTCCCCCAGGAGTGGGGAGGGAATGGAGATTTTGCAGTAGCCTTCCCCCAGGAGTGGGGAGGGAATGGAGATTTTGCAGTAGCCTTCTCTTGCCGCACCCACCAAGCTAAGCCAAGCCAAGCCCATCAAGCCATGCCCACAGAACCAGTAGTAAAAATTTTTGAATCTCACCACTGGATACAAATGAAGATAATTACTGTGGTTTTTCCAGGTACACATCGTGAAAGTGTTTCTACAGTTTAGGGCTGAATATTTTTTTGTGGACCTATTCATTTGCAGAGGGTGGAAGGTGTCTCCAGACAACCAGCTACTGGGTTTGTCCATGATGTTTCCTAGAATCAAGTATTTCTTTAATTTCAAAGTGCTGCTCACCCTTTATCATAACAGATTGTGGTGGTGTAGCTGTCTTAGGTCTGAGGGGTGAGGTTATTTCAAGCTTTAAGACGCTACAGTGGAATACTGGATGCATTTGTCTTAGGGACTTTGGCAATTGGAGTTCCACCCTTACTGGGTTTATGATTCACCAGATGAGGAAAGATCCTATAAATTTTGGTCCTAGTTTTTTTTTAGTGTTGTAAGGATTGTAAGAACCTAGTGGACAGATACACCGTGTCTCCTAATTTATATGGTTTTGGTTCCACCCTTTTTAAAATCTGTTTGTGCTTTGTATGCTGCCCATGCTTCCTCTAATGTTTTTCTCATAACTGGCCAGGTGTTCTGTAGTTGTTGTATCCACTCCTTAAGGGAGGGTATTGTGGGCTCTGCAGCTGGAAACTCTGGCATGGAGTTGAAATCTTGGCCAGTGGCTACTCTGAAGGGAGTAAACCCTGTACTAGAATGGATTGTTGCAGGCTACCTCTGCAAAGGGCAGTAGGTCAGTCCAATCATCCTATTTATAATTTATAAAGTAACTTAGGTACTGCTCTAGAACCAAGTTTGAACTCCATCCCACCATTAGTTTGAGGATGGTGACTAGAACTCAGGCCCTGTTCAGTACCCAGGAGATCTAGGAATGCTCTCAAGAACTTTGAGGTGAAAGGGATCCCCCTGTCAGAGATGATTCTTTGAGGGGGCCCATGTAGGTGATATATGTGGTGTAAAACAACTTTACAAGGGCCTTTGCTATAGAGATTTTTTGACATGGGATGAAATGGACCTCTTTGGAGAACAGGTCTATAACTATCCAGATGACAGTGTCCCTTGTACTCTCGGGTAATTCAAAGATGAAATCCATGGAGATCTTTGGCAACCACCTGCAAAAGGCTGGGTGTTTCTCCCTGATGCTTTTTTGCTGCTGCACAAATGGAACAGCTTGCCACATAGCTCTCCATGTCTTTCCTTGAGGGACAGCCACCAAAACTGTCTCTTTATTAGGTGTAGTGTTTTCACAAATCCGAGGTGGCAGGCCATTTCTGAGTTGTGGCACATTTGTATGAGGCTGACTCTTTGCCTTTTTGGGACATATAGTTTCCCTCCCATCTATGGTAAGCCTTCTTCCATTAGACAAGAGTTTTTATGGTTCTGGAACCACTCATCAGTCATGAGGGCCAATTTAAATGCTTGGGTAGTGTCATTGTCAGTTTGGAAGTCTCCCATCATTTGTGCTTTGGTCATCATTTTAGTGGCTAGCTGTGATGCTAGGAGCAGCAGTCTGATTATTTCTGGTTTATCACTATTGTGCTGTGACAATGTGGACAGAGCATCAGCCAGGAAGTTTTTCCCCCAGAGGTTGAAAGTGAAACATTGGAAATACTGGGCCCAGCGTACTTACTTTGGTGATAATTTCCACAGGGTTTTAAGGGCTTCCAGATAATTTCCAGGCCATCCTGCTCTAAAGAAATGAAAATGGAATGCTGCAACCCTGCACCTACACTTCCCAGAAACTGACTGACACCAAAAGACATTTGGTGGTGTGGGAAAAGGAGGCTTATGCCGTTTGATGGGTGCTGCTAACTTGGAGGCAGTTCCTGGAGGGCAATAAGATCCATGTCATGCCCCTGTTGGAATCTGATTCTGAGGGGGAGGTTAAGCAGCTGACAGGGAGTGGGAGTGTGGCTTCGGTAGCTATGGAAGAAACTGGGGAAGGGCACAGTCCAGCTGGGCACAGCAGGGGAGAAGTAGAGCAAGGCAGAGGGAATTCAGGGGAAGATCCAGGCCCACCCCCTCTTCATCCTAGGGCACACTGGGAGGAACAGAGAAGGGAGCAATGTGAGTTGCATGGCTTATGTGGGAGGAAAGGGCCCTGATTCCTTTCAGCTGGGAAAACAGTGTTTAAAAAGGCAAGGTATGCACAGCAAACTATGAGTTATCTTTGTTTGTCGAGGCTTATCTGGGTTCCTGGCGTCTTCCCAACTTGTGTGTTTTGTTGGCCTTTGAAGTCTGCAATTTCTTATCCTGCCCTGTCCAGTTAATTGCTGCAGCATGTTTATTTACAGTTTATATGTACTTTGTTTTCGGACTCAATTTCCCCCACTTAAAGACTGTTCTTGGGAGAGTTTTTTCTCCAGCTGAAAGTTACTAGACATTGGGGCAAAGTTGGAGGTATTAAAGGGACTTTTCTTACTTATGTGAGTGTGTTGCCTTTGTGTCACGTCCTGGGTCATCACAATCCCTTTTAAAGTGTGAACCTATTACAAGAACTTAGAAGCCCTAAAAACCCCAAGGAAACTATCCCCCAAGCAAGTACAATAGACTTTGTACTTTAATTGGTTGAATTTTACCGTTCAGTACTTGCCACAGGGAAAGAATTTAGTTGCTGATGCACTTTCCCAAATACAAAAGCATCTCAGAGGAAATAGTTAACTCCATTATCCTCTCCTGGCAACTGACAATGCAGGTCTCCATAAAGCAGTGGCTGCTAGCCATTCCTCAGCCAGCTGATAATGCTCTGACCCAGCAGCTAAAGGAAGACCTGAAGGAAAATGCATGGTTGAAGCATTACAAAGGTGAGCAGATGATGAAGAAGGACTTGGTGTGAAAGGGAGACAAACTGTATATTCCAGCCAACCAGAGGACCCAGATCCTACAAAGAAGCCATTATGTAAAGCCAGCAGAACACTTTGTAAAGTTTGTAAAGACCCTTCATTTGGCTAAGAGGTAGTTCTGGTGGCCCAAGATAAAGAAAGACATAGAAAACTATGTGACCAGCTGCCCAGTGTACACATCCATGAAACAATTTCCAGGAAAGAGTCCCAGATTCTACAGTCGGCAGCCAACCCTAGCAAACCATGGGAAGAAATTGCCATGGACTTCATAGTGGAATTATTTATTTATTTTGATTTATTTTGATTTGTCAATCGCTTACAAGATACTAGGTATAAGTAAAAACTTAGTTATGAATACATGGATACATATAAGAAAAATAATAATAAAAGAAACAATAGGACAGGGACAGTAGGCACGATGGTGTGCTTATGCACAGCCCCTACAGAGCTCTCAGGAAAGGGGTGAGGTCAATAGTAGACAGTCTAAGGTTAAAGTTTTTGGGGTTTGGGGAAGAAACCACAGAGTCAGGTAGAGTATTCCGGACATTGACCCCTCTGTTGCTGAAGTCATATTTCCTGCAATCAAGTTTGGTGCGGTTAACCTTGAGTTTGTATCTATTGTGTGCTCTTGTGTTGTTATGGTTGAAGCTGAAGTATTCATTGACAGGTAAGTCATGACAATGTATGATTTTATTTAGCACACTTAGATCAGACCGTAGACGGCGTAATTCAAGATTTTCTAGGTCTAGAATTTCAAGTCTAGTGGTATAAGGTATTCTACAACGAGTAGAGGAGTGGAGAACTCTTCTTGTGAAATATTTCTGGACTTTCTCGACTGTGGTCAGATTACCTGAGAGTAATGGGAGTAACCACAATTTGGACAGTGGTTGGCCTATTTTCAAAGCAAGCATACTTCACTGCGTGTCCAAAGATTCCCTCAGCCCAAAATCTGGCCAAGATGTTCATTCAGCACACCTATCAGCATCTTGGAGTTCCAAGATGCACCATTTTAGACCAGGGGATACAGTTTATAAAGAAAATAGATCAACCAAGGATGCAATTATCACTGTGCTTCACATGGCCTTATCCCATTTGGAAACACTGGGGAATTATGTAAGAATGTTGTTCGCAGATTTTAGTTCTGCTTTTAATACCATCATGCCGCACAGATTAATAGCTAAGCTTAAAGATCTAGATTTTCCAGATTCTATTTGTTTATGGATATTGGATTTTTTTAACAAATCGTCCACAAAGAGTTAAATTGAATGACTATATTTCTACTGTCAAAACACTTAGCATTGGCACTCCACAAGGTTGTGTCCTTAGTCTACTTTTGTTCTCCATCTATTCATCTGATTGCACAAATAAACATCCCAACAATAGGATAATGAAATTTGCAGATGGTACTACGCTTGTAGGACTTATTTCTGGGGATGATGAGTCTGCATATCGGGATGAGGTATTACAGCTATCCCGTTGGTGCAAAAATAATAATCTTCTATTTAATATTAAGAAGATCAAGGAGGTTCTCGTGGACTATAGGAAAAAAAGAGCAGACATTCAGCCACTGTATATAGAGGGAGTTCGTGTGGAACAGGTGGTTGAATGTAAGTTTCTCGGGACCATCATTACAAATAACCTGACCTGGAGTGCAAACACCGCTGCTTTAATTAAGAAGGCACAACAACGGTTGTATTTACTAAGGATTCTTAGAAAACAACAACTGGCTGAGAGTCTATTGACTACTTTCTATCAGAGTTCAATTGAGAGTATATTATCCTACTGTCTCTGTGTATGGTTCTTGAGCTGCACAGTGGCAGAGAAAAAGGCAATTCAGAGGGTGATTAAGACGGCCCAAAACATCATTGGCTGCTCACTTCCCTCTTTGGAAGAACTGTATAGGAATAGATGTAGGAGGAAGATACTTAATATATTGAATGACTCCTCTCATCCGGGACATCAGCTCTTTGAACTATTACCATCGAGAAGGAGATTTAGGGTATTAAGAACAAGGACGACCAGATTTAAGAACAGTTTTTATCCAAGTGCAGTTTTGAGTTTGAATGCAGGGTCATAAGATTTATGTGGAAGTGAATGGCTGAGAGTAATGGGGTTTTACATTTTTAAATTGCATAGAGATTATTGTATGGTCAGTTGTGTTTAGTTTTAATTTAATTTTTTTTTCTTTTAGTGGTGTCCAGTTTGTCCAGTTTTACTTGTGGAAGAGCACCTCATTTCGTTTCACCCGCTTGCGAGTGTAATGACAAATAAACTCTTATGTCTTATGTCTTACAGCAAAGTTTTGGAGGCAGTTTATAAAGCGAATAGGCTCAGCCCAGGGGCTTAGTTTGGGGTTCCACCTGAGTACCAATGGGGTGGTAGAACAGACAAACACAATAGTAGAGCAATACATATGTTTCTATGTAAACTAGCAGCCAAACAACTGGACAGAGCTTCTACCTTTCTCAGAAACGGTTTATAATAACTTGGTGCGTAATAGCACTGGGTTCACCCCTTTCAAAGTAACCACAGGGGTTGAGTTTGTATCATTGCCAGAATTTCTGAGGGAACCTCCTCTCTCAGTAATGTTAGCTGAATGGATTAATGCCCTAAAAGCAGCCTGTGGAAATGTAGAAAAAGCATGGAATAAAGCCAGAGAGTCACACACACAAAAAGCAGATTGGAAAAGAGCCTTCCAAATGGAGTTCCAGATTGGGGAGAAAGTATACTTGTCTACTAAACACCTGAAACTGAACCAACCTTGTAAGAAGTTGGGTCCCAAGTATATAGGACTATTCCCAATTGTTCATATTATAAACCCAGTTACAATTTATTTTTATGTGTTTGTTTATTTGATTTGTCAATTGTCTACAAGATAACAAGTATAACTATATACATAGTTATGAATACATGAAATGGGTACATATAAGAAAAATAAAAGAAACAATAGGACAGGGATGGTAGGCACATTGGTGCGCTTATGCACGCCCCCTACAGACCTCTTAGGAAAGGGGTGAGGTCAATAGTAGACAGTCTAAGGTTAAAGTTTTTGGGGTTTGGGGAAGAAGCAACAGAGTCAGGTAGAGTATTCTAAACATTGACCACTCTGTTGCTGAAGTCGTATTTCCTGCAATCAAGTTTGATGTGTTTAACCTTGAGTTTGTATCTATTGTGTGCTCTTGTGTTGTTATGGTTGAAGCTGAAGTATTTATTGACAGGTAGGGCATTGCAATGTATGATTTTATATACCATACTTAGATCAGAGCGAAGATGGCATAATTCAAAGTTTTCTAGGTCTAAAATTTCAAGTCTGGTGGGATAAGGTATTCTACGAGTAGAGGAGTGGAGAACTCTTCTTGTGAAATATTTCTGGACTTTCTCAACTGTGCTAATATCAGATACGTAATGTGGGTTCCAGACTGATGAGCTGGAACCCACATTATGTATCTGATATTAGTATTAATACTTTATTAATGTCATTGTATTAATGATATTAATACAATGGTATTACGGTTACCAAAGGTGTTCAGGCGAGCCCACTTGGTATTCCACTGTAGCTTGTTGAAACTTGGCGCTAAGTAAAGGCAAGTTAAAGAGGACCCTCCACCTGCCACTGTAGTAGATGGTGAGAAACACTATGAGATCAAGAACATATTATTTCAAGGTATTTTAAGGGGAGATTATAATATTTCGAGTAGTGGAAAGGATATCCCATGCCAATGCTGACTGGGTAGGGGCCCACAATGTTAGCATAGGCAAGTTAGTAAGAAGGTTCCATGCAAAATACCTTCAATTACTGATGAAATTGTTGAAGGCCGAGACTTCCTAAATAACAGTGTTAATCTATGTTTAATATTTTCCAGGTGTCTTTTTTCCTTCATTGTGGATCAGCATATCAAGATGGAACTGCTTTGCTTCTTTCAAACCTTGTTCAACTTGCCAATAAACTGGAGGGGGAGGAAAGGGTGGAATGGCAGGCGAAGAAGTTATGCACAGATTGCGAGAGCCTGAAAACCATCAAGGTCATCACTGCAGGTGCTTGAGAATGAGATGGACTGTTCCCATAACAAAAGGACATCTCTTAATTGGACAAATGAGAGTTCCCAGGGGTGGGGAGAAAGGGAAGCTATTGTTTAACTAGGCAAGCATTTGCACTGGAAAATCAGGGCTGGCTTTGATTCTTCAGTACCAAAATGGTGTATCCAATACAGATTTACTTTTGGGAATTCAAAGCTCCAGAGAATATTTCCTTATTTGGGGTTCATTAGTCAGATGGTTGACAATAACATAATTCAGAGTTACACACCTGAGGCAAACATCTATCAAAAGTGCTATAAAACATAACTTCAGAACACTTGATTATGCTTTAAAGGTAATTTGGCCAGATGGCTTCCTTTAATCAGAAGAGAATTCTAGCTTCTGCTGCTCAGTTTAGGATGTGCAATAAAATGAACTTTATTTAATTTTCTAAAATAAGTAAAGCAGAGTGATGTTAATTAAAACTTAATTACAGTACAATGAATCACATTCGGAATGGTAATGCAACAGTGATAATCACTGATTATACTCATGCCTGTATTCTGTTAACTTCAAACTGTGGGATTCCCCTTCAGTTAAGAGAGGGACTTTTCCCAGGATTCACCTCTCCCAGACCCAGCACATGTGGTTTTGTGTGGGTGTGTGAGCACACATGCATGTGCAAGGGGGGGGTATCACCCCTTGCAGCCCCATGGTCTCAATAAAGACCTTTTGCGATGGCAGGCTGCAAACTAATGAAAGCTGTGTTTTTGGAGTGCTTGTTTCTTTTTCTCACCTATTACCACTTCACTGGTGTGTGCTCAAGGTACTGTGGACTGCACATTCCTGCCACAACCTGCCACCAATCACATTGCATCCTGCACCCCTAGCTCCTGCCCCCAGCCCCTTGGAAGGCTGCAATAAGCTCTCATCACAGCTTCTCTTATCTTTCTCTTTTGCTCCTCAATGTCAAAATGGCACAAAACCGCACCACTGCTTCTCCCATGAGCTGTACAGAGAATCCAGAAGTGGGAGGTGCTTCAGTCTCTTCTGGAAAGGCTGGGCTTAAAACTCTGGGACGCTCCTCCTTCTTCACGGGACACCTCCCCAGCGTCCCCCACTTTTAGCTCAGCCTGCATGATAAGAGATTGGGCACTCCCTGACTGGAACGGTTTTCTGATTCAGGTTTGCTCTTGGGTTTTTTGGCTTGTAAAAATCTTCCCCATTTAATTTGGCTTTTTTTCAGACTTGTGCCTCTATTAGGTTGCCTCGATCAGTTTAAAAACTGTTTCTTTGTAACTAGCGGAGCCTGCCACTCCGCGGGCAGCCTGAGGCGACTGCCTCAGGCAATCACCTTATCTAATTTTCCTATCATCTTCTCTGTGATTGTAGCGGAGCGCTTGCAGCCGTGGCTCACTTCGCCTTGCCATTTCATCTGACAGGAGCATTTAATTCGCAAGTTAGAGCCTCAGCAGCAGCAGCTCGTTAGACTTCTCAGACATTAGCAGCGGAGATTCTGGCTTCCTGCCTTTTTCAACAGCTGGTTCAAGTTCCCGCCTAAATATCACAGGTGCCATTCCCCACTGGTTTCCCTTTTGGGAGACTGGGGCAGCACCTTCCCACTTCATTCTCCCTGGGTTTAGCTCTCCTTTGTCTGGCTGATGTTGGATAAGCAGGCTAGTCATTAAACAGGAATTTCCTTGCAATTGCCTTTGGATCATTTCTTTGGAGTGAAGCAGCAAGTGCCATTTAAAACAGTGGGACATTTTGTTTTGAGAGGAAAGAATCCACTTTGGATCATGTATAGCTGGTTTCCCTTGTTGGGGATCCTTAGATACTGTTTACCATATGCACAGTTTTACAAATATATATAGGCATATGTATATGTATATGGGCATGTGTGTGTGTGTGTGTGTGTGTGTGTGTGTGTGTGTGTATATATATATATATATATATATATATATATATATATATATATATATATATATATATATATATATATATGTTTTCTTAAGTTTTCGCGGGTACTTACATGTCTGGCATTCAGCTTTGTTCGGGTATTTTCCCACGTGGTGCTTTTAAAGTTGTAGCAACGTTTCAGCAGAATCTCATTTGCCATCATCAGGCTTCTGTATAGTGTTCATCTGTGAATCAGACTTTTACAGTGGTTTCAGATCAATAGGCTGCCCCAAATTTAAATCTGAAACCACTGTAAAAGTCTGACTCACAGATGAACACTATACAGAAGCCTGATGATGGCAGATGAGATTCTGCTGAAACGTTGCTACAACTTTAAAAGCACAACTACTATGATGTGGGAAAATACCCGAACTAAGCTGAATGCCATACATACATGCATACATACATACATACATACATACATACATACATACACAGAGAGAGAGAGAGGGAGAGAGAGAAAGACTTACTCTTCTGGAAGAGCGTTCTACTTTCAACCACAGGGGAAGGCATCCCCCCAAAGTACAAATATTAATAATAGCAATAATAGCAACAACAACAACAGCAGCAACAACAACAACAACAATAATAATTGTTGTTGTTATTGTTATTATTTAAAAATAATTAAAAATTAAAGTCAGAGGCAAGAGAATCAGTCATCCACAATGGAAGGTGACAATGCTTTCTGCTCCAAGTCAAATAAGTCCCAAGATAAGCCAGTGGCCCTCAAAAGGCCTCTAAGGCAGCAGATAACGAGCCCAGGCAGGCTGTTTCTGGACAACCTCCCATAGGCACATCTCCAATGAGCACTGTCTGGCTAATCCCAGAGGTAACCTTCACCCCTACGGTCGCCAGCCTAAGACAGGAGGTGGGATTAACCTGAGACTATCCCCATCAAAATGAGGCAATGAATGGAGATGGTGATTCAAAGGGGCATTGCGGCAGGAGTTCAGCAATCCATCAGGACCAGACACTTTTTGGCCGCTTCGTATGCAGGATCCCTGCCCCTGTCCTTTGCGCATATGGGACAACATCAAACTCAGGTATTTCCCAATATTCCTAACATACCAGCCCAGGGTCTTTGGGAGGAGGTGGAATTTGAAGATCAGGATGTTCCCATGGAGGTGGGGTCGATCCATCAGATGGACTTGGGGTTGTCAGAGGCTGACCCACTAGAACAGGGAATGTCGGACAACGAAGGCCTCATTCCAGACCAACCTACCTTTTCTGGACTTTTTTGCCCGCACCTCTTTAAATCCTTACTGTTTAAGGCAAAGAACACCGCTAAACTAGGCACATCAAACCCTCATCCATTGTCAACAGGGTCTCAGGACGAATCCGAGGATCTAATATTCTCACAACCGGCTAATGAGGCGGAAACTATTCCTGTCCCTTGTATGTTTGCTGAATTAGTACAAAATCAATGGGCATCAGCAGCATCCTACCCAGCCCCAACAGGGTACGATAAACAATATTATAATTTGGCACTGGAGTTTTCAAATTTTCTCAAAATGCCAGAGCCACAATGAGCCCATTGTGGCACTGGCCTCTTCTTCAACCTTTCCCAACGAGGCTGAAGAAGCCCTGAGACCAGAAGAAAAGAGAGCAGAGTTGGCACTCCGTAGGGCACATGTTTCTGACGCCTGGGCCATTAGGGCAGCTACAGCAGCGTCCTTTTTTACACGGTCCTCCCTCCGATGGCTCTTCCACTTGAGGGATATATTGCCAGTGTCAAATGTCAGACCTACCAGGACATAGCTAAAATTATTGCAGCAGCAGAATTCTCTGCCGATGCCACATTTAATGCAGTGAAATTCTCATTTAGGGCCATAGCATCTCACGTATCAGCACGGAGACTGCTATGGCTCAGGCATTGGCAGGTGGATACCAAGCATAAACGCAAGTTGGCATCAGCCCCAATATTGGGGGATAAATTATTCGCCAGTGTCTTGGAGCCCCTCCTTATAGAGAATAGAAAGAAAAAAAGTGCTTCCACCTCTTTTTCGGAGGTCTGAAAACAGAACGCCCCAGTCGTTTCAAAGGGGTTCCTTTCAGCCCTACTATCAAGGCCCATGTGCTCCCAGATCTCAAAGAACATCAGGCTACAGGCCCTGTTTTAGACAGGATAGGCCAAAACAGAAGAAACCCCAAAGGCACCGGAGGCCGACTTTTTGGTCACCCCAAGTGAGTCCTTGACAGCAGTTCCCATTGGAGGGCGGCTAAAATTGTTTGCTGATCAATGGAACAGCTCCACCTCTGATGCGTGGGTCAAGGACACTATTAGGTTTGGTTTGGCATTAGAGTTTCAATGCTCCCTCCCGAACTTTTTCATTAGGAGCCCTAGGTCCATGGACCCCATTCAGAGGGCATTGATGCAGGAGGCTATCAATCATCTTCTACATATTCGGGCCGTTAGAAAGGTCACATCTGAACAGTGAGGTCAGGGCTGTTACTCTATTGTTTGTGGTCCCAAAGAGTTCGGGGGGCTGGAGGGCAATTCTGGACCTCAAATGTCTGAACAGATCATTGATTTATTGAAAATTCAAGATGACTACTCTCCAGTCCATTCTGCTCAGCATCAGAGAGAACGATGTCCTGACCTCTATAGATATGACAGAGGCTTATCTACATATACCAATTAGAGCTTCTTACTACAAATATCTTAGATTTTGCTATTGTGATTGGCACTACGAATATATCGCCCAAACATTCGGTCTAGCTTCGGCCCCTAGGACTTTTACCAAGGTCCTAGCGGCTTTGGCTGCCTCACTCAGGATCAAATTTATTCACTTACAATGTTATCTGGATGATATTTTAATTTTGTCATCTTCCAGACTTCAAGCAAAATTGGATACCAAGATTACTCTTCAGGGTCATGGCTTTTCCATAAATTGGGATAAAAGCCATTTGATTCCCTCAACTAGATTAGTTTATTTAGGGGCAGTGATAGATACCGTGGAGGGCAAGGTCTTTCTCTCTCAGGACAGGTTAAACAGTATCCAGTCTTTGGCCAGAGAGATCAGAGCTTTAAAGAGGGTTTCCCTGGCAGTGCTGTCTCAACTGTTAGGGAAACTGATTTATTATATTTTGTGCCTTGGGCTCGATTCCATTCTAGAGAGCTGTAATGATTCCTGCTACCTTTCCAGCAATCCGGAAGAGCCATTTCCAACGTCCGGATAAAGGTACCACACAATGTTCTCTGATCGCTCCGCTGGTGGTCGGAAAAAATGATAAACAAAGGAACTTTTCAAGGAACCTTACAGGGCAACAATCACAACCGAAGCCAGCCTGGTAAGGTGGGGAGCTCACTTCCAATCCCACGCTGCGCAGGGAATTTGGACTATTTCCAAACAATCACAAAGCATCATCCTGTTGGAACTGTGAGCAGTTCACCTGGCCTTACGCAGTTTTCTACCCCTTTTCCAATCACGCCACATTCTGGTCTTGACAGACAATATCACAACCAAGGCCCAGGTAAACAGACAGGGGGGTACCCATACCACACTTCTGATGCTGGAGATGACCAAGTTGTTCAAGTGGGCCGAGGCCAATCTGTTTTCACTCAAGGCAGAACACATAGCAGGGGCCTTAAACACACAAGCGGACTGGCTCAGCAGGGCCACGATAGATCAGGCAGGGTGGTTCTTACACCCGTCTGTCTTCCAGGAAGCAGTGAGGAGGTTTGGGCAACCAGTGATTGACCTATTTGCCTCTCCTCTCAACACCCAATTGCCCTGATATATTTCAAGGTACTCAGGGGGCAGAGGCCTGAGGGGGCAGAGGCTCAGGGGGCAGAGGCCGTCAACGCTCTGCAATGTCAGTGGCCTTCTGGACTTCTATGTGCATTTCCTCCACTCCCGGTAATATCCAGGTTGATCCAAAAGTTATTGGAGGAACGAGAGCAATTGATATTGGTTGCCCCTTACTGGCCCAGGCGAATGTGATTCGCAGACTTACAGGACCTGTTGAGAGAACAACCTTGGAAAATTCCACCATCGAAGGTTTCCCTCTCCCAAGGGCCGATACTTCACCTGAACCCACAATGGCTCAGTCTAGCTGTATGGAGGTTGAGCGGAGCCGTTTAAGGGTCCAACAGTTTTCAGAGGATGCTATTACCATTCAAGCATCCAGACGGTCCTCAACAAATCGTATATACGAGGCCACGTGGTCCGCTTTCTGTTGCTGGTGCCAAGGATCTAAGATCAGCCCAACTGCCCCATCAATAGGACAATTATTGGACTTTTTACAGGAGGGGTTGACCAAGGGCCTATCTCCAAATACTTTATGCAGACAGGTGGCGGCTTTAGCCTGGGGTGACCTTCATTCCATAGTGCACCATCCACATGTCTGCAGCTTTCTTAAGGGTGCTGCAAACTTACAACTTCCTGTAATTCACTGCTATCCTACCTGGGACCTCAACAAGGTGTTAACCGCACTTACAACTGGCCCATTCGAGCCTTTAAGAACCACTAGTCTTAAATTCCTGACATATAAGGTGGCCTTCCTAATTGCAATCACATCAAGCAAGGAGGATGTTCTGTCCTCAATTAACATACTCGAGATCCCCGCGCTTTGATTGGCCAAAGCGCGGGGCTCTCCGATTGGTCAGGCGAGCTGCGCCGATTGGCTCACTGAGAACCTCCCGCGATTGGTCCATTCGAATCGCGGGAGATTCAAAGCGGTGCCATTGGCCACGGCCGCCGCGGCGAAAGGAATAAAAGCCGCGGGCTTTTTTCCTTTCGCCAGTTCGGTTCCAACTTACAATAAAAGAGCTTGCATTGAAGTCACCGACTCCTGGCATCATTTCACGGACACAACACTGGCGACGAAGGTGGGATCCAGACCCTGAACCGAACCACGTGTCCGACGGAAGCCAGACGAACCACCGAGATGGCGAAAATCGCACTGCCCGCCCCCTTCAGCCCCGCCACCGAGGACTGGGAATCGTTCTTTGAACAATTCCGCATGTACCTCGAGTGCACCGGCATGAAGGACGCCTCCGGCCCAATGAAACGTGCCATCTTCCTGACCCACTGCGGGACCGAGGTCTTCCAGATGGCCAAAGCGCTGGCCAAGCCCGCCGATGCGACCGCGATGGACTGGGACGTCCTCGAACCCATTCTTCGGCGGCACTACGCTCCAGAGGTACCTATCCTGATCCGGCGCAATGAGTTCTACCGGCGGGACCAGAGGTCGGGTGAGAGCTTCAGCGACTTCGTTGCCGAGCTGCGGCGCCTAGGGGGGCTCTGCAAATTCAATAACCTAAACAACGCTCTGAGAGACCGAATCGTGCTCGGTTTGTGGGACCCCGCCCTCCAGAGCCGGCTGATGGCTAAGGGTGACATCAGCCTAGCAGACACCCTTACCGCAGCCGCAGCCGCCGAAGCAACCCGAACTTCCACCGACAGCATGCGCAGACCGAACACGGGGGACCGCAGCGGAAACAACAACCCGGCGAGGTCGACCGAGCCCAAAACCGAGACGACCACCCACCAGGGCGACTTCCACTCGGCATCCGGCACATCCGATGACGAGGAGGACATCCATCGACTCCAGACAGGGCGCGACCCACGGAACCGGCGAGGTCGTAAATCGAGGACCAATTGTGCCGGCTGCGGCGGCGACCACCCCAGGTCGGAATGCCGGTTTTTCGAATCAATCTGCCGGCATTGTGACAAAAAGGGACACATCGCCCGTGTCTGCCGCCTGAAGAAAAACCGCAGTCCGGCACGATGGGACCAGAGTGACCAGAGGAGGGAAAGCACACCACCCCGGACCAGAGATCGCCCCTCGGACAGCCGATGGGACCGGAACGGACGATCCTCGCGAGGCGGCGACAACCGGCAGAGAGAGGAGACCCACCAGACGGTCACCATCGGCCACGCCATCACCAACGACGCCCGGAAGGTCCACGTCGAGGTATGCATCGAGGGCCAGCCATACAAAATGGAGGTGGACTCCGGGTCCTACCTCTCCATGATTGCATGGCACGAGATAAAGCGGTTGGTGCCGACCCTCCAAAGGAGGAACGTAGACAGCCAGAGACTCATTGTAAAGGACTACCAGGGAAACCGCATCCCGGTAGTCGGCACCAAAAGCTTTAACATCACTTATAAGGGGCGCACCGAACGACTCCCCCTAACGATCGTCGACCGCGACCGCCCAAGCCTACTGGGACTGCAATGGTTCGCCCCGCTCGACATCGCCCTCACGGGAGTCAACCACGTCACCGACGACGGCTGGGAGCAGCAACTAGCCCGGGAGTTCCAAGAGGTCTTCGACGGAAACCTAGGCAAGTACCGAAGGCCCCTTATATCGTTCGACCTAGACCCTAACGTCCCCCCCAAACGCCTGAAACCAAGGCGGGTGCCATTCGCACTGAAACCCAAAATAGACGAGCAAATTGACAAGCTCGTCAAACAAGGGGTCCTGCAGCCCATAGACCACGCCCGGTGGGAGACCCCCATAGTCACCCCAATCAAGCCCGATGGGTCGGTGAGGATCTGTGGGGACTATAAGGCCACCCTAAATGGCGCGCTGCAACAAAGCGCCTACCCTGTCCCAGTAGTACAACACCTACTGCACTCACTGGGAGGGGGCAAGGTTTTCGCCAAGCTCGACCTAGCCCAGGCATACCAACAGTTGCTGGTCGATGAGCAAACGGCAGAAGCGCAGACCATTGTCACCCACCGGGGGGCATTCAAATGCAACCGACTCCAATTCGGAGTCAGCGTGGCACCGGGCATATTCCAAAGCCTAATGGAGAGACTATTGCAAGGTATCAAGGGGGTGGTACCTTATTTCGACGATGTTCTAGTGTCGGCAGCCAACCAAGCCAAACTAGAAGGTCGACTAAGGGAGGTCCTAACTAAATTTAAAGAAACCGGACTAAAAGTAAAGAGGGAAAAATGCCAACTTTGCACGGAACGAGTGGAATTCCTGGGCTACCTCCTAGACCGGCACGGCATTCACCCCACAAGCAAAAAAATCAAGGCCATCAAAGAAGCCCCCACCCCCAAATCAAAGACTGAGCTACAGGCGTTCTTGGGGTTACTGAACTTTTACAATGTTTTCCTACCCCAAAAGGCAACGGCGGCAGAGCCCTTGCATAGACTCCTGGACAAGGCGGCGACCTGGACTTGGGGGAAACGGGAGCAAGCCGCCTTCCAAAGAACAAAGGACCTCCTCACCTCCGACGCCGTTCTCATACAATTCAACGAGACTCTACCTCTGGCCGTTACATGCGATGCATCACCCTTCGGCATCAGCGCTGTCCTCAGCCATACCCTTCCCGACAGAAAAGAAGCGCCCATCACGTTCTTTTCAAGGACCCTCACCAAACCGGAGCGGAACTATAGCCAACTGGACAAAGAGGCTCTGGCTATAGTCGCCGCCGTAAAACGGTTCCACGAATACCTCTACGGCTGGACTTTCACTATCGTAACGGATCACAAGCCGCTGCTGGGAATCCATGCAGGAAACCGGGCCACCCCGAACATTCTGTCTCCCCGAATGACAAGGTGGTCCGAGTTCCTGGCAGCCTACAACTACGAACTCATACACAGACCGGGTAAGACGATCTCCCATGCAGACGCCTTAAGCCGCTTGCCGTTACCGGAACCCGACACCGACCCAGCGCCCACGACGACCACCCTCAGTATAGAGACTCTACCCTACCTGCCCATAACCGCGTCAGACATTGCCCGAGAGACTAATAAAGACAAACGTCTGGCGCGGGTGTTGCATTGGGTGGAGAAAGGGTGGCCGGAAAGGGACAACGATGAGTCCGTCAAAACGTTCCGAAACCGCCAAACGGAACTCTCGTTGTTAAAAGGGTGCATACTATGGGGGGACAGGGTGGTAATTCCGGAAAAGCTACAGGGGAAGGTTTTGGAACTACTACACGAGGGGCACCCTGGCATCATGAGGACTAAAGCCCTGGCCAGAAGTTACGCTTGGTGGCCAGGGATGGACAAACAAATAGAGGCCTGGGTAGCTAGGTGCCAACGATGCCAGGAAACTAGGCCCAGCCCACCCACAGCACCCGTCCTAGAGTGGGAAACCCCAAGGGGACCTTGGTCTAGAATCCATATAGACTTCGCCGGGCCCACAAAAGGACACACCTTCCTCATAACAGTTGACGCTTACTCCAACTGGCTGGAGGTAAGCAACATGAAGACGACAACCACGGAGGCCGTGATCAAGGAACTCTGCAAACTCTTTGCAACACACGGCCTCCCAGACGTCGTCGTCTCCGACAACGGGCCCCAGTTCACCTCGCTGGAATTCGAAAAATTCCTAGCGGAAAGGGGCATCCGCCACGTGCTGACAGCACCGGCGCACCCCGCGGCGAACGGTAGGGCGGAACGGATGGTCCAATTCACTAAAAAGACCATCCAGAAAATAGACCACGGGGAGATCCAGGAAAAAATAAACAGGCTACTCTTCACCCAACACATAACCCCAAACACCACAACCAATAAAAGCCCAGCCGAACTATTAATGGGCAGAAAACTAAGGTCCCCACTCGACAGGTTACACCCCACATATAACCCGGAGAGGCCCCCAGACTCGAACAGCAAACAACGAACCTTCGCACCCGGCGACCCCGTATACGCAAAGAACCTGACGGGAGACCCACTATGGATCCCAGCCGTCATCACACAAGCAACAGGCCCACACTTGTACCGGTTAGAAACAGCAGACGGACGAACGTGGAAACGCCACATCGACCAACTAAGGTTGAGAACCACCGACGCACAAACAAGCGAAACCAACCCCCACAACACAGACCAAGGGGGGAGGGAATACCCAGGGGACCGACGCCAAAAAAGAATAAACCAGCAGTACTCACCGGAAAGCAGCCATCGCGACCCCTCGCCAGGAAGGAACAGCCAAGCCAGCTCAACCGACCTGGAAAGACCGAGCGGGAGCGGCGAAACCCGCAGCTCAACCAACCCGGAAGGCCCAGGAGGGAGCTACGGAGAAAGAACCGGCCCGATCGACCAGCCGGTTCCCACGACAGCAGCAGGAGCAGCGGCGACCCCGACCGAACCGGCCGGGATCCAGCCTACAACTGAGTTGTGCAGGTCAAGTAGGACTAGACGGAGCCCCGCCTACCTACGCGACTATGCAACGTAAGGACTGAACCAAGAGGGGAGGGGTGTTCTGTCCTCAATTAACATACTCTCCGATTGGTCAGGCGAGCCGCGCCGATTGGCTCGCTGAGAACCTCCCGCGATTGGTCCATTCGAATCGCGGGAGATTCAAAGTGGTGCCATTGGCCGCAGCCGCCGCGGCGAAAGGAATAAAAGCCACGGGCTTTTTTCCTTTCGCCAGTTCGGTTCCAACTTACAATAAAAGAGCTTGCATTGAAGTCACCGACTCCTGGCATCATTTCGCGGACACAACAGAGGATTTCCGAATTGGTGGCATTGTCAATGAGAAAGGACCTGTGTGTGTTTCATGCGGACAGAGTGATTCTCCGATTGGCTCCATCGTTCACTCCTAAAGTAAATTCAGCCTTCCACAGAGCGCAGGAGTTAGTGCTTCCAAATTTTTGTCCGAAACCATCTCATAGACTGGAGCATCAATGGCATGACTTGACGTTCGAAGGGCCTTAAGCATCTATCTAGACCACACAGCGGCATTTCAAAAATCTGAGGCTCTATTCCTATCCTTCAACCCATCCACTTTAGGACAAAAGGTGTCGTCAATGACCATCGGTAGATGGTTGAGAGCCACCATAGCTAAAAGTTACGAATGCCAATCCATCTCAGTTCCTAAGGGCATTACAGCCCACTCAACAAGGAGTGTATCAACATCAGCAGCATGGGCCACACGGGCTTCCATAGACAAAATTTGCAGAGTGGCAACTTGGGCTTCACCATCTCTCTTTGTCAGAAATTATAAAATTGATGTCAATGATTTAGCGGATGCTTCATTTGGCAGAAGAGTCCTGCAGAGGGTCCACAGAGTTTAGGAGTGGATTTCGATCCAGACAGAGTCCCTCCCTAAGGACAGGCCAAGCTTTGGTATGTCCCACTTCTGGATGCTCTGAACAGCTCATGGGAGAAAGGGTGTTGGTATTTACTTGATACGCCTGTTCTCTGTGAGCTGTGAAGAGCATCCAGCCCCACCCATTTCTTTTCGTCTGGGGGGTTCCATTCCAGTCAGGGATCCAGGTTAGGTGATGTGTTCCAGACTTTGGCACTCAGTCTATGCAAAACTGGGGGATGCTGGGGAGGTGTCCCGTGGAGGAGGAGGAGCATCCCGGAGTTTTAAGCCCAGCCTTTCCAGAAGAGACTGAAGCACCTCCCACTTCTGGATGCTCTTCACAGCTCACAGAGAACAGGCGCATCAGGTAAGTACCAACGCCCTTTTTCAGCAGTTAGATTAGAAGCTCAATAAGAAAGAACTATAAGGATCATTGTACACCCATTGTACAAGGATTGATACACCCAAATTGAACACAATAGGAAACGAACAGCTTCTTTAAAAATGATTCGACATACCTACCTGTTCTGTCTCACCTGTGGCCACAAGGTGAGAGTCCAAATGTCCAAAGGAAAAAACACAAACAGACAACATCAGGAACAACAGAGTTAACTTTCCTCTGGCGTTTGCAGTTTTCTCAGAAGCTGTCTGCAAATCCAGATAACGAGCAGCACTATAAATCAGAGCCGAACAGCAAACAGAAAACTTTTTCCAAACTGCGAACGTAAATAACAAAGTTTGACCCAAACGGGGATTCCAAGCTAATACGCCTCCTTATATTCCTTGAAGGGGCGTGTCAGTCTCTCTACTCAGTCCTTGATTTGACATTTCCTTTCAATTTGTGCTTGACGTCTCAGCCTATGTCTAATCCTTACATCAACCCAACATTCATTGGCTTGATCATCACCCAAGGACTCCAGCACGTTCTGTCGATCATCTGCTGACACCTGAGGCATAATTGATGAGGAAGGTTCTGGAGAGGATGGTGATTCTGACACTCCCTCATCCTCCTGGCTCACGTCTGCATCTCCCATTAAAGCAGGCTCAAATCCCAATGCCAAACCCTCCTCATCACTCGAACCTGTGTCTTCTGACACATCAGACTCAAAGCACACATCAGGCTCAAACCTCCCAGCCACAACACCTATCTACCCATGTTTCCTTGAAAATAAGACTGGGTCTTATTTTCTTTTAGGCTTGAAAATAAGCATGTGGGCTTATTTTCAGGGAGGTCTTATTATTATTATTATTTTGAAGTGCAGGAAGGCAATGAGCACATTCACCTTATGGCTGCTTGGCTCCTTAACTGCAGCCCACAGATCAACTAAGCCAGCGAGGGCTGAGAGTTCTGCCTCTCTGGGCACCTGGAGATGTTTCCAGTGCACTCTTGTTAGCCCCAGTCCTGCCTATGGTGCCAGGCAACCTTGCAGCTGAGGTGCCTCTCTTTGACATTCACCTTGTGGTTCTGGAACAGGCAGTGACCACAGTTTGTGCTCCACCAGGCCTTGGGTGTTGCTCAGGCTGCTGCTACAATGAGGCAGAAAGCCATGTGGCCCATCAGAATTAGCTCCCGCCATCACCTCTACCCAGCTGCTGCTACTTGAGAAAAGGACAATTGGCAGGCAATTCTGGATGATTGTGGGAAGCATGTGGTTATGGTGGAAGCAAAGCACAGCCTGTCCCTTTCAAATAATCAAGTGTGTGTGTGTGAGAGAGAGAGAGAGAGAGAGAAAGAGAGAGGTGGGGGAGGGAGGGAGGGAGGGAGGGAGGGGGAGGGGGAGGGGGAGGGAAGGAGGGAGGGAGAGGGAGAAGGAAGGAGGGAGAGAGAGAGGGAGGGAGGGAGAGGGAAGGAGGGGGAGAGAGAGAGAGGGAGTGGGAGAGGGAGAGGGAAGGAGGGAGAGAGAGAGAGAAGGGGAGAGGCTCATCTTATCAAAATGGCTTTAGGCTAAAATTGAGGGAGGGAGGGGGGTCAATCTTCATAACAGGGGTGGGATTCTACCAGTTCGGACCTGTTCTATAGAACCAGTTGTTATGATTCTACAGAGTTCAGAGAACCAGCAAATCGTGCCCCTGGCTGGTCCCACCCCTCTCCGCTTGTCCCTGTCCTCCCCACCCAGTCAGTCCTTATCATGCATGCCCAACATCGCTGATTGCATTCTTCTCTGCCCAGTTACTCCTTAAAGTATTTTTTTTCCCTCCCGACAATCAGTTGTTCCTATGATCAGCTGTGCCGGGATTCCCCTCACTTTGAATAGATAGCACCACCACGAGATGGACTCACAACTGGCTGGTAAACCATATTCAACGAGTAGTCCTTAATGGGTCTAAGTCTGCATGGAGGGAAGTAAGCAGTGAGGTGCCACAAGGTTCCGTCTTAGGCCCAATACTCTTCAATATCTTCATTAACGACTTAGATGAGGGAATAAATGGGGAACTTCTATTCAAATTTGCAGATGATACTAAGCTGGCAGGAATAGCTAAAACCCAAAAAGATAGGCTGAAGATCCAGATGGATCTTGACAGACTAGAACACTGGGCCGTATCTAACAAAATGAAATTCAATGTAGAGAGAAGTAAAGTCCTACACTTAGGCAAGAAAAACCAAAAGTACACATATAGACTGGGTGAAGCCAGGTTCAATAGCAGTAACTGTGAGAGGGATCTTGGAGTCTTATTGGACAACCAGCTAAATATAAACCAGCAGTGTGTAGCAGCTGCCCAAAAAGCTAATGCAATCCTAAATTGTATTAACAGAGGGATACAGTCAAGATCAAGGGAAGTACTAATACCACTCTATAAAGCCTTAGTAAGACCACACCTAGAGTACTGCATCCAGTTTTGGTCACCACATTATAAAAAAGATGTTGAGACTCTAGAAAAAGTGCAGAGAAGAGCAACCAGGATGATTAGGGGACTGGAGACTAAAACATACAATGAACGATTGCAGGAACTGGGCATGACTAGTCTAGTAAAGAGAAGGATCAGGGGAGACATGATAGCAGTCTTCCAATATTTGAGGGGCTGCCACAGAGAGGAAGGGGTCAAGCTATTTTCTAAAGTGCCTGTAGGCCAGACAATAAATAATGGATGGATACTGATCAAGGAGAGATTCAACCTGGAAATAAGGAGAAACTTTCTGACAGTGAGAACAATCCACCAATGGAACAGCTTGCCCTCAGAAGTTGTGGAGCGCCATCACTTGAGACTTTCAAGAAGAGATTGAACTGCCATCTGTCAGAAATGGTGTAGGGTCTCCCGCTTGGGTGGGGGGTTGGACTAGATGACCTACAAGGTCCCTTCCAACTCTGATTATCTGTTATCTGTTTCTTACTTACTGCTTCGCCCAGGAGGCTTCCTTGAGGCCCAGGAAGGGAAAAAATCTCAGAACCATTGTATATATCTTTAAAAAAAATTGGAGCACTGGGAAACTACTGGAGAATTGGAAAAAAAGGGGGGAACAAAAGTCTACAGAAGAATTAGCCTAATATCAATATTTGGGAAGATACTGGAAAAAAATAAAAAAAAATAACTGTAAACATCTAAAAACAAATAATTATAACTAGTAGCTAGCACAGGTTTGTTAAAAACAGATCAGGCCAAATCAATCTTATTTCATTCTTCGACAAAGTAACCAAATTACTAAACCAGCAAAATGCTATGGACATTGTATACTTAAACTTCAGCAAAGGCTTCAACAAAGTAGACCACAACCTCTACTTCTTGGTAAGCCAGAAAAATGTGGAATAGACAACATCACCACCAGATGGAATTGTAGCTGGCTGACAAACCATACTCAGCAAGTAGTCCTTGATGGTACTACATCCACATGGTGAGAAGTAGGCAGTGGAGTACCACAAGGCACAGTCTTAGGGCCAACACTTTTCAATATCTTCATAAATGACTTAGATGAGGGAACAGAAGGGGAACTCATCAAATTTGAAGATGAACACTAAACTGGCAGGAATACCGCCCCCCCCAAAGACAAGATCAGAGTCCAAAAGATCTTGTCAAACTTGAACAATGAGCCCTATCCAACAAAATGAACAGACTACATATTATTGTAAACAATGAAAAATTGAAATTTCATAAACAAATATACTATCAAAGAGCAATCCAACTTTTTTTTTACTATTCCCCTCTAAAAGCAGAAAAACATTCTTGAATATTGAAGAAATAAAACATTATACTCTTGCATATATAAAAGTAGGTACATTTTCCTGCCTGTTAAGGACTAAGCTAACGCGTTCAGTAACAACCCTAATAGCTTTACTTTAACAGCAGGCTCGTAATACTGCACTTCTCATTGGCCCACGAACAGCGAGTCGTGATTGGTTGTTTCTGGCTGATCTGATTGGCTGACAGTGGGTCTCTCTGATTGGACACTTGTTAAAGCGCTAAACTCAAATCATTGGTTATTGTGACAGCAGCCAGCTCTATAAAAGAGCTGCTGCTGCCCAAGTATTTTGCTCTGTTCTGAAGTTACTAATAAAGAGTTGAAGTCACAGTTCAATGCCTCGTCTCCGTTCCTTGCGCCCATGCTCAGGACATAACACTGGCAACAAGGATGGGATGCGGAGATGATAGAGCTGACTAAACACTCATCGAACAAGACAGAGCACATGGCTGAGAGCGCATGCAACAAACGGCAGGATGACCAGCGGCGCCATACCACCCGCTCCATTTGATCCGGCAAACGAAGACTGGGACTCATATATGAACCGGTTCCAGATGTTCCTGGAGACCAACAATATGAAAGATGCTATGCCTGGTAAGAAATGAGTGGTGTTCTTGACCCATTGCGGGCCCGCCATTTTTAAAATGGCTAAGGCACTTGCCAAACTGGCGGAAGTGAAGACCATGGATTGGGTTAACTTCGCGCCGATCCTCCGGGCCCATTATGCACCCACAGTGCCTACACTGATACGAAGACACGAGTTTTACCAGGGGGACCAACAGAAGAACGAGAGCGTTGGAGACTTCGTAGCTGACCTCCGGAACCTGAGAGGACTCTGTGGTTTCACAAACCTTGAGGAAGCCATGAGAGACCGAATAGTTCTAGGATTAGATGACTACACCGTGCAGAGCAAGATCATGGTGAAGGGAGACATCAGCCTCGCAGATGTCATCACCGATGCTACTGCCGCAGAAGCAACCAGGAAGTCAGCGGCTCGAATGCGCCGAGCGAACGCACCACACTGCCAACTCGCTAGTAATAGTACGCCTTCCTCTGAGATGCACACTACTACCGCCCATCATGAAGACCTCGAATCCTCCTCAGACAGCGAGGAAGAGGAGGTCAACCGGCTCCGCTCAGAACGAGATCAAAGGAACCAGAGACTTCCACGCCAATGCGCTGGTTGCGGGGCAAACCACCCGCGATCAGACTGCAAATTCCTCGACGCACTCTGCTGTTCCTGTGGAAAGAGAGGCCACATCGCAAAGGTCTGCAGAAGCAAGCCGGAGGGAAAATAATCTCTGCCAGGATACAGGCAACCCACCTGTAAATTGGGACCGCCTGAACCACCAATGGAACAACCACTACTACCGAAATCGAGCACCTGCCGCTTTAACGAGACGAGAAGAGGCACACCAAACTATCACTATAGGCCACGCTTCATCACTAGATGCAAGGTCGCTATTGAGTAAAGGTCGCTATTGAGAATCGACCTTGCGTGATGGAAGTTGACTCGGGGTTGTCCCTATCGATGGTCTCCTGGAAAACCCTCAAACAGCTGATCCCTGCCATCTGTCGCCAGGACCTCAGCACTCAAAGAATCATCCTAAAGGACTACCAAGGAAACAGAATTCTGGTTGTCGGTTCCAGCCATGTCCAAGTATCCTTCAAAGACCGCAACGCAACGCTACCTCTGACCATCGTCAATCGTGACCGGCCCAGTTTGTTAGGATTACAGTGGTTCACCCCACTTGGAATTGAACTAGCTGGCATACACCAAACCAGAAGCGATGACTGGGAAGAGGCCCTCATCCAGGAATTCCTGGATGTTTTCACAGGGAAGCTAGGCAAGTACAGGGGGACCCCTATATCGTTTAATTTCAGCCCTAGCTCCCATTCGCCTTAAGCCTCGTCAGGTGCCTTTTCCACTCAAGCCAAAGATCAACGAGCAACTGGACAAATTAATAGCCCAGGGTGTGTTGGAACCGATTAACCATGCCCGATGGGAGACCCCAATAGTAACACCCATAAAGCCAGATGGATCGTTAAGAATTTGTGGGGATTACCGGGCCACCCTAAATCACATGCTTCAGCAGAACGCTTACCCGGTACCGGTGGTCCAACACCTTCTTCACTCCCTGGGTGGCGGAAAAATATTTGCGAAATTGGACTTAGCTCAGGCATACCAACAGCTACCTCTAGATGCGACGACTGCAGAAGCCCAGACTATAGTCACACACAGAGGTGCCTTCAAGTGCAATAGACTCCAATTCGGAGTAAGCGTGGCACTGGGCATTTTCCAAAGTCTGATGGAGAGACTATTACAAGGCATAAAAGGCTTCGTGCCTTATTTTGATGATGTCTTAATAGCTGCCCCTACTAAAGAACTATTAGAACAATGACTCAGAAGGGTTCTCCAAAAATTTAAAGACGCTGACCTGAAGGTAAAAAGGGACAAGTGTCAACTTTGTACAGAGAGAGTGGAGTTCCTGGGATAACTTCTCAACAGACAGGGAATCCACCCCACCGAAAAAAAACTAACTGCAATCAAAAACACCCCAAGACCTAGAAATAAGACAGACCTCCAAGCTTTCCTGGGACTCATTAACTTTTATAACATTTTCTTGCCTCAGAAGGCAATGGTAGCTGAGCCCCTACATAGACTTCTCAACAAAAAGGCTTCCTGGGTCTGTGGATGGCGTAAAGAATGAGCATTTCAAAAAGTAAAAGACCTCTTAACTTCTGATGCTGTATAATACAATACAACGAGACTCTACCCTTAATGGTTACCTGTGACGCCTCACCATTCAGAGTGGGAGCATTTTAAGCCACGTCCTGCCAAATGGTAATGAGGCACCTATTGCATTCTTTTCGAGAACTTTGTCTAAAACTGAAAGGAACTATAGCCAACTTGATAAAGAGGCTCTCGCCATTGTGTCCTCAATTAAACGTTTTCATGAGTATGTTTATGGGAGACCCTTTGCCATAATTACAGACCACAAGCCGCTACTTGGTATTTTAGCGGGAAACAAACCAACTCCCCACATCTTGTCACCAAGAATGACACGTTGGTCGGAGTTTTTAGCCGCATACGATTACCAACTGCAACACTGCCCGGGGAAAGCCATTCCCCACGCTGATGCTTTGAGCCGTTGTCCGCTACCAGACATCATAGATGACCCAGCTCCAACCCTAGCCATATTGCAAATCGAGACTCTTAAATCACCACCACTGACTGCTCAGGACATCGCCTCAGAAACAAAAAAGGACCCTTCTTTGGCACGAGTCCTCAGCTGGGTGGAACGAGGTTGGCCGGACAACGAACCCAATGGCACTTTCAGGCCATTCAGAAATTGACAGACAGAACTATTCTCTCAAAAAGGCTGCATCTTGTGGGGAGACAGAGTTGACATCCCGGAGAAATTGCAACATAAAGTTTTGAAAATGTTGCACGATGGACATCCAGGCATCGTGCGGATGAAGGCATTGGCAAGGAGTTACGCATGGTGGCCAGGCATAGATAAGCAGATAGAGGCCTGGGTGGCTATGTGCAGCAAGTGCCAGGAGTCTCACTCCGCTCCTCCAAAAACACCCCCAACTCAGTGGGAAACACCTCGTGGTCCCTGGTCCCGTATCCACATCGATTTTGCAGGACCCACAAGAGGACCCACTTTTCTTCTCACCATGGATGCCTATTCTAACTGGCTCGAGGTCCACAAAATGAAAAGCACCACCACGGAGGCGGTCATTAAAAAACTGAATAAGCTATTCGCTACCCACGGATTGCCGGATGTCCTGGTCTCCGATAATGGCCCTCAATTCACTGCCCTGGTATTCGAACAGTACGTAGCAGACCGGGGCATCCGCCATGCCTTAACATTGCCAGCTCACCCTGCGGCCAACGGTAGGGCTGAGCGAATGGTCCAATTTGTAAAGAAAACCTTACACAAGATGGACCAGGGAGACATTGATGACAAGATAACCAGGATGTTCTCCTCCAACATATTACTCCAAGCAGCACCACAAACAGAACTCCAGGCGAACTCCTGATGGGCCGAAAACTTCGCTCACATCTCAATCTCCTCCACCCTGCTTACACACCAGAACAACCCCTGGGATCCAGCAGCAAGTGTCGTTCATTCCAGGAAGGCGACCCCGTTTTTGCAAAAAACTTCTTGGGTGACCCATTGTGGGTCCCCGCTACCATAATGCAACTTACGGGGCCCCAATCCTACCATCTACAAACTGCGGATGGAAAAATGTGGAAGCACCACATAGACCAGCTTCGATCCAGACTAGCACCTACTCCCATCTCATCTCCTGAATCTCAAACTGGGGGGGGGGAAGGGACATCGAGGGGGCCAAAAAAGAAATTGCAGATGATCTAACAATAGGAACCCAGCAGTCTACACAAACAACCATGGGATACTCACCCCCAGAAGGAGAACCAAGCCAGGGGGTGGCCTCACCGCATGACAGCACTACAATGGAAACAGATCCAGGGAACCCGGAAGACAGCATTGGCGAGAGTAGAGAGAACAGCCCAGAGCCATTCAACAAAACATCAGGACCATCTTCACCACCCAGCTCAGCAAGCAGCCCACCGGAACCAGAGCCAGAACAGAAACCGGTGGAACAGCGCAGATCAAGCAGACAGGTGAAGCGACCTGCCTACTTACGAGAATATGTCACCCCACTCCTCAGACGGAACCTAGGGGGGAGGGGTGTTAAGGACTAAGCTAACGTGTTCAGTAACAACCCTAATAGCTTTACTTTAACAGCAGGCTCGTAATACTGCACTTCTCATTGGCCTGCGAATAGCGAGTCGTGATTGGTCGTTTCTGGCTGATCTGATTGTCTGACAGCGGGCCTCTCTGATTGGACACTTGTTAGAGCGGTAAACTCAAATCATTGGTTATTGTGACAGCAGCCAGCTCTATAAAAGAGCTGCTGCTGCCCAAGTATTTTGCTCTGCTCTGAAGTTACTAATAAAGAGTTGAAGTCACAGTTCAATGCCTCGTCTCCATTCCTTGCGCCCATGCTCAGGACATAACACTGCCTGTTCACCTTTTTCTTTCTTTTAGGAGAGTGGTGGCTAACCTTTTTGGGCTCCTGTGCTCGCACACGCGCACTTGCATACCAGCACCCAGAACACAATGCACGCGCTCCCATGTCCCCTCCACATGCACGTGTAATCCCCACTTACCCACCCACCCACTCACACCACCCCCTTACCTGCACTGCACCTCATAGCTGATTTTCAGTCAGTTTGAGGCCTTTTGCGGCCTCCCAAAGGCTTGAGGAAGGCTTCTGTATGCTTCTACATGCTTTGTAGGCCGAAATCTAGTCCTGTTTCATCACTTCCAGTATTTTTGGAAAAACAGGAAGTGACGAAACGGGGCTACTTTTCGGCCTGCAAAGCCTGCAAAAGCCTTCCTCAAGTCTTTGGGAGGCCGAAAAAGGCCTCAAACCGACTGAAAATCAGCTGTGAGGCACAGTGCATGTAAGGAAGTGGAGGTGAGGTGCGCACATGCATAGTGAGGTAAGTTATTCAACAAGAATGGAAAAAAAAGTGAGACTTGTTTCATATAGACTTTTTAATTCTCTGTTAGAAGATCTCAGTAATATCATATCATCATATCCTCATGGAGCCTTCTGGATTTGTCTCTACTTCTTGTTGTGGAAAAATACTATTGAGTATTTTTCACAATATAGAAAAGTATAATTGCTTGAGGATACAAATGTATATTAGCCCCAAATCTTGGTAGAAAACAACTACTGGAGGTTGAAATTATTTTAAATCTTCTGGAAAACGTACCTCCCTTCTTTCTTAGAACTAACACTTTAGTGGATAAAATGCTCCCTCATTGCTAATATCTCCCTTTTAAGTCATCCTCTCTACTTTGCTTTGATAGATGTCTAATAATCTTGGGACAGACTTCTTTTCTTTGAAAGTGTGGTGCAATAATGGTGAAGAGAAGGGAATTTGTTGTCTTCTCCCTGCTGACTTGAACAGGGAGGCAATGAAAAGAATAACTTGAGTAGTGAGACTGGTGTTTGTACAACAGTCCATCTGATCATCACAAGAGCTCTGATGGGCCAGTCATGTCTGTCTAAAGATCGGTGGTCTAACTACTCTTATTCTTTAGAGCAGTGGCCCCCAACCTTTTTTGTGCCATGGCCCGGTACCGGCATCACAAAATGATCCATGGCCCGGTACTGGCATCAGCACGCATGACCAAGGCAAGGCGAGCCAAGTGACCAGCCAGACAGCCATCCCCCGCTTCTCCTGCCACCTTCAACTCCTCCTTTGTACCTTTTTTGTGCTTTCTTAATCTCCTTCGCCATCGGGACGGCTCTTCGTTCGAAGCTGCCCCTGCTTCAATGAAACTAAGACGCGAGGATTCTTTCAAAACCCAAACGCCGCTTTCCAACCGAATAAGCTCACCCGGAAGTACTTTCTCGTCGAAACAAGATGGCGGTGCCCAGCAAACCGGCGGCCCGGTAGAAAATGATCCATGGACCGGTACTGGTCCAGGGCCCGGTAGTTGGGGACCACTGCTTTAGAGGACAATTCTTAATTTAATTATGGAAGAAAGTAATAAGGAGGAAAGAAAAGAATACTAGCTTCCAAGTTCTCATAGAAATATTCAACATACACATTTTTATATATTGTAGTAGATTTGCAAGATTTTTTCCTCATCTCAGAAAATTATGAGTGATATATAGTTTTGATCAGGGACAAGAAAAGGGCCTACAACCAGGGTTTATGAAAGCATGGTAACATTTATTATTGTCATTGTGCAGGAAAGGATAATTTGCCTAAGAGAAATGGTGACATATAGACAATAAAGCCCTTGTCCCTGTCATGACAGCTCAAGAGCATGCCATCGTTACCACCTATGTCACACAGCAGGTGTGCCTGCCATACAGGTGACAGCCGCCAACTCCTCTGATCAACACATAATTATTTCTGAATAAAAATGCATGTGGAAGTTAGCTGGACATAATAGACGGAGGACCCAGGGCAAATAAAATAAAAGTAATAATTTAAAAAATATTTGGAGTGTCACACAGCATCATCTTGGGGAAAGTGTTAAAATGGTGGGGAGTGAATCGACCCTGAGAAACCTGGTGGAATCTGGTTTATCATGTTTATCCTCACCATCTTCCATGGGATAGAAAAGGTCACTTGGTTAACAGTACAGTGTCCCTGCCCCAAAATACCCCACTGATTAGTGCTCTTCTCCCCTGATCTAACCATAGATTTTCTCTTTTACAGCATCTGCATGGTTTTCACTTGCAGTGTCTTTCCCTCTCCACCAACACACATACACCCCTACACTTTCCCCAGCAGATAATAAATATCATATCACAAGAATGGCAGTGCTCCTTCATGGAACACTGACTGTTTATTAGGGGCAAAAAAGTTTAAGAGAAATGCTAACAATGTTCATTAATGGCCTGCATCCAGGTTTAATGAGGCATGTCAATATGCGGACTGGGCAGCATCAGTGGCATAATAGTGGTAGTAAATGGGAGTAATTGTATCAAATTGTATGGTGCAGCTTCCAGGAATGAGCCCGAACTGCCAACTGACAATGACAGAGCAATTATGGGAAGGCAAGCGAGCTGTGTCAAATTAGCACTCACTGAGAACTCATTTTTCAGGGATTGGCTTGCTCTACAACACCACAAGTGATGGCTACTTTATTGTGAGTGATAGGAAGACCAGCACTTAGACTGATGTTCTGATTTGTCGATAGCTGTATTTGAAAGCTTAGTGTCACAAATATATAGAGATATTCAAGCGGAGAGACACCCTGTTCATGATCTGGAAGATAAGGATGTTGCAGAGAAGGTCATCTGTCAGTATGAGCTGTCAAGGAGAGATCATACTCTATAAAAGGAGAACATTCAGCCTGCTTAAATAATTACCTTTGATTGAAATTTGAAGATGTCTTCTTTTGTTGGCCTACATAATTTATAATTTATCACAATCAGGGAAATGCTGGCAACTAAGAAATCTTATTTATTTCTCCTGTTTAAACTTTGTGTTTTAACTTTCTTCCGTTAGAATGGGAAAATGTAGCTGTTTTAAGGAAAGCAACATCTTTAACTCAGTGTACCAATTTCATTCCTAAATACCACTGTTAGATTTTTACTTCCTTTGTAGTATTGTTAATTAAAGAGGATAAATATAATTCAAGTTTACATTTTCATGCAATGCCAAAATAATATCATAAAGAAAAAAAGATTTACAAGGAGCATAAGTATTGCAAATATATTCCAGGCCTATTTTAGGTTAAATATCAATTTGATATACAGTAATTGTCAGAATAGCAAACATATAAATATTGCAACAACAATTATAAAAATGTTGGATCAATAGGATTTTTATTGTTTTATTATTATTTTCCTAATCTCTTTGGATACATATTAGAAAAATAATACCTCTGAACTTAAAACTAAAAAAAAGAAGAAATGACTATTTTTCTGCTATATAGCAAGTAATATATGTGTGTATTTTATCTTTAGAAAAATAATCACATAGCCATGACATTCAGTTTTATTGACTGAGTTTATCAAATTGATGATTACTGTGGCTATTTAATTTTTTTAAAAAAATCATCTTCTTTGGTTGCAAGTCACATTTGTAATTTGATTTCAATTTTAGTTGTTATTCCTGGTGTTCTTTGACCATTTCGCTTCAGATAGGTTTATTACTTTTTCATTGGCAGTGGTTAATACAAGGGACTTACATGCCTTCTGGCCAAAAACAGTGGTTTAATTCCAGGTGTATTGATTATCTGTAGCGTTATTGGCAAAAGGATTAATTTAAGTACTTTACATCAATGTTATTTTAGCTGAAAGCTCTATCTGTAGAAGTAGGAAATAGCTGTTAAACCACTCAATTAATACGATGTCAGGATATCGACATAAAAATATGTTCAACCTCTTACTTAAAATGCTATCCAGCTGTTTTATATAAACAGGGTAGTTCATCAAAAAAGAGATCTTTTAATCTTTTCTAGGAGTGATGGTCCATATTCACACAAATATCCCAACACTTGCTGTTTAAAGAATATGTCTTATTCTGCAGATATAGTTCATATTTTCCTTTCAAAGTTTCCACACCCTTTCCTTTTCAGTGCCCTGGGCTTCCCAGTACTGTTGAAAGCTGCATAATTTCCAGGACCCATAGCAGACTTGGGGAGGCCATCATTTATTCCATTGTGAATTTTCACCTTAATAATGAAACAGGGCATCGAAGTGCCACCTATGTGTCCAATCATATGTATGACTGTCAAAGCACAGTTTTAAAAAATACACATTAAAGGAAAGCCAAAGAGTGGGGGGACTACCCTTGATTTGTCATTACTACTGGAATGTGGATTTGTCAGCCAGGTTTAGAGATCACAACAGCATTGCTTGCAAAATGTTGAAAACTTGACAGGTACATATTTTTTCAACTACAAGAATTCTTCTGATGAAAACTAAATACACAAATGCTTTCTCATCCCGCCCCCGGCTTTTCCTCCCCGCTTTGCCTGACACATAACTGTTGCCAATGGGATGCAACACTCAGGATCGAGTTGTCAAATGAAACAATCAATAAGCATTCCATGTACAGATGTTTTTTAAAAAAATCAACTTCGCTGCTTATGATATAGTGGAAAGATTTGAGTGTATAATTAACTAACAGGGGAAACCAAGGCACTTAATCTTCTACCTAATGCAAGGCTCAACCCATCACAGTATATCTGTAGGGGACAAACTACGGCTTGAGTTATGCATACCAAAGCCTTGAGGTGGCATTGCTTTTCCTTATTCATCATTTTCTTCACTTCTGGCACAATTTCATTTATCATCACTCTGCTCTAGTAAGAATTAATAAGTCCACTAAAGTTTGTCCTGAAGGAATGTTGATCATCTTCTGTCTTAAAACAAGCACCTTTTTCAATTTGAAAACAGCACTTCAGTAAGATATACATCAAACACACAGAACCTTTTAGCTTGCTGTGATTAAAAATTTTCTAACTTTTTTTTTATCGACCCATCTCAATCAATTTGATTTTATTTTTAAAGAAGAGAATTTCAAAGAAATTCTTACGAGATGAATTGAGATATTTGAATTGATCTTAATTATAATTCAGCTTATAAGTATGTGAATGTTCTGTCTTGTTTGGCACAGTCACTTCTATAGCAGCCCAAATAGGCTTGCTCTCCCTAGATTCATATAATTCAAATATAGCAGTGTTGTGTGTGGGGGGGGGGGGGTGTAACATTATGGAAATAACGTTATTTTATGGACAATGAGACTTTCAGTGGTTTCAGTTTAAATTTATCTAAAGCAGTTTGAAAGTATGCTGAATGTTTGATAGAAAACATTTTTCTTAAATAAGAAAAGTAACATTTTAAAAAAGAACAATAAGAAATTCAAAAGATCCCTAGAATGAATAGAAAATCAGAAATCGTTTTCACAAGGATAAACAACTTTGGGCATATTAGAAGATATATATCTATTAAAATTAGTTACCATGCTTACATGGTGAGCAAAATGGGGTGATTTGCAGGTTACAATGTACATTTGGCAAAGAAATTTATAGAGTCCATATAAATGATCCCATAGGAATCTAATTTTATCAGCTCTGAAACTTTCTCTTCTTTCACCTAACTCTGGAAATCTTTTGTTTTTCTTCTGATATTTCTCTTGTCTCCAACTGCTAAGAGAGGATTAATTTGGCTTTAGTTGTTACATTGCTTCTTTCTTAAACAGATAGCATTCCAGAACAGCTGTTGCAAGATATACTAAATCTTTTTTTTTTTTGGTAAAAGTTTTATTGATTTTAACAACAGACAAAAAACATATAAGACATCAAACATGGCATAAAAAAAATAAAAAATAAAAAAAATATAACATTCTTCATAAATTTACAGTGTATCGGTTGGTTTACCACTCCCTTTTGTGCATCCATTTCATAGTCATCAGAATAATTATATTACATAATAACTCCCATTATCACTCATCAATAAAATATCCCAATATCATTATTGAACAATCATTTGACTGTAATTTTACTAATTCATACTTAAGCGAGATAACTATAATTAAGTTAAATTATTTTATGACAAATCATGAAATCATACCAAATCTATCTTAATAAAATATTCTTAAAAATTATCAAAACCAAGAAAAATTATATATTCATTATTTCCTAAATTTCTAAATATTCTATTATCATATTGTATTATCTAACCATTGATAAAAAAGATCCCAAACTTCATAAAATTGTTTATCTTCTTGTTCTCTAATTTCAAATGTTAATCTACTCATTTCAGCACATTCCAATATTTTCTTAATAATTTCTTCCTCTATTGGTATTTTCTTACTCTTCCAATGTTTAGCAAATACAATCCTAGCTGCTATTAATACATTTACAATCAGATACTTTAAATTTTTGTTATATATATCAGGTATGATTCCCAATAAAAAAAATCTCTGGTTTCAAATCTATATGTTTCTTTATCATTTTTTCCAGCCGTATGCGAATTCTAGTCCAATATTTCCTGGCCTCCTCACAAGTCCACCACATATGGTAATATGAGCCAGGTATTGATGACATTTCCAGCACTTTTCAGATTTATTCTTGAACATTCTTGCTATTCTTGTCGGGGGAAAGTGCCACCTGTAAAACATCTTATACAAATTTTCTTTATATGCTGTTGACATTGTCATTTTATAATTTTGTGACCACAATTTTTGCCATTTCTCTAAATCAATCCCATATCCAAAATTCTTCCCCCAAGCAATCATTGTTTCTTTAACTTGTTCTTCCTCTAATTTAATTTCCAACAAATAACTATATAGTTTTTTAATCACTTTTTCATCAGTACCTGTTAAAATCCTATCTAAGTCAGTCAATTTATCATAAAATCCTTCTGTTTTAGAATCTTTAAGATACCTTGCATGTATTTGCGCATATGAAAAGATATACTAAATCTTTCATGTTTTTCTTTTTATTATTTTGGAATAAAAGCCTATTGATAATTTTAAGATTATACCATGTTTGCCTGAAAATAAGACTGGGTCTTATTTTTTGAGGGCCCCAAATAAGCACGTATAAGCATTTTCAGGGGGCGGGTTTCTTATCATTTTTCCATGTATGGGAGGCCCACTTCTGCTTGCTTGCATGAGTTTTTGGATTTTGCCTTGTGCTGATCAGGGCAGTGTTTTTTTTTTAAAGAGGTTTTAAATTTAAATTAAATCCAGAAGTTGCGGATACCCCACTGGAGACTTTTAAGAAGAGACTGGATAAGACATTTATCAGAAATACTCTTGTGAAAGCAGTGGGTTGGACTAGATGATCTCAAGATCCCTTCAGTTTCTGTTACTATTGCAAGCCAAGAGTTCTGTAAAACTGCTCCCCCATCTCTCGCTGGCTGAAGACTGTTAAGCTAAGTGGTAAGTGTTTTTGTTTTTTTAAAGCAACTGCAATCAGAATTCTGTAAATGACCATCCCACCCCACTCTGGACCACTGTCTGAAGATGTTTGAGCTGATCAACATCATTTTTTAAAAAATTTGAAATGGAGCTGTTTGGAGGCAATTTTGTTCCTCCTACAGCTCTAACCGGAAATAGCTGATCAGCTGGTGCGGAAACGGTTGGTGGTGGGCTGAAAATAAGTCAGATCTTCATTCATTTAACAAGCCATTTGATTCAATTAATGAGTTCGATTTTAAAAATTTGTAAAATGGAGTCTGACTTACGAACCTAATGGGCAGGCTCCATTAGGTTCGTACCTCGAGGTCTACTTGTATTGTGTATTAACTCCATAGCCTTTAACAGTTTAGCACAAGGCTGGAATAGCAAAACAGTGGTAACATGGCACCAGTTTTCTCTTATGGTCTCCTGAACAAAGCTAGCCAGTGTTGTTGCCTATTTGAAAGAAGGAGGAAGGCAGAGATCAAAAGAGATAAGATTGTGACTTGATGGCACAGTATGTACTTTGCATTCAGATGACCCCAAATTTAATCCCACAGATCATGAGAAAAATCTTGAAAAATCTTGCTTAATATTTGGAGAACTATTGTGAGTTTTAATGCTATATCAGATAGATTAATTACCTGATTCAGCTCATAGTAACATACTGTGTTTCTTTTGCAAGTAGCAAAAGGAACTAGAACATACTGTGTTATATATTTGAATTTTGAATACTATAATGTGATTGGCCCATGAGACGGCGGGAGATTCAAAGAGCCATCATTGGCTGCGAGTAGCCGCTATAAAAAAGGCTGCCGTGGCTCCGGGGCAGAGCAGTTTTCACAGAGACTAATAAAAAGAGCTGAAGTCTAAGTGGTCTTGAGTCGATCTTTCCCGTGACTTAACATACTGTATTTTCTTTGCTGGAAACATTGGACTTGCTTTCACACATTAATCAACCTGATTGTTTGGTATGACCACCTTGGATGAGTCTTTTTATGAAGAACTAGAAACTGGTAAAGAGCCTTAAAAGATTAATCCGACAGGGATCTTGAAAAATTAACTTTACCATTTTCTGCCATACAAATTTAAACCCTAAAATTTTTTTGCAGTCACTCATTCTACAAAAATGCCATTTATTTCTAAGTCAAGCAGCAATGTGTAAAGAGACAAAAAGATAAGCCCCTTATAGGTAGTGATCTAATGGGAAGTGTGATTCCAAGGGCAGCAGCAATCTCAAAAGGTAGTGCAGTGAATTGCGGTCCATTGTCAAAAAAAATCTTACAGGACCGGTTAAAATTAGTCCTAAAAAAATTCCAAGAGGCCGGTCTTAAAGTAAAGAAAAACAAATGTAAATTGTGTACTGACAGTGTTGAGTTTTTAGGGTACCTAATTGATAGCCAGGGTATTCACCCTACTGAAAGTAAACTAAGGGCAATAAAAAACGCTCCCAGGCCACGAAACAAGGCCGATCTCCAGGCGTTCCTAGGCCTCATCAATTTTTATAATGTATTTTTACCGCATAAAGCAACGGTTGCTGAACCGTTACACCAGTTGTTAGATAAGAAAGCAAATTGGTTATGGGGTCACCGAGAAGAACAGGCGTTCCGCAACGTAAAAAAACTGCTCACTTCTGACTCTGTACTCATGCAGTATAACGAGACTTTACCGTTAAATATAACATGTGATGCTTCGCCTTTCGGAGTGGGCGCCATCTTGAGCCATGTACTGCCTAATGGGAACGAAGCCCGTGTTGCATATTTTTCAAAGACACTTTCAAAAACTGAGCGAAATTATGGACAAATCGATAAAGAAGCCCTCGCAATTGTGTCAGCTGTTAAAAGATTCCACGAGTACGTGTATGGCCGGGCTTTTACTATCGTGACTGACCACAAACCATTATTGGGGATAATAGCCAGAGATAAGCCGACTCCCTACATATTATCCCCTAGGATGACTCGATGGTCAGAATTCTTAGCTGCTTATAACTATCAGCTGCAATACCGCCCGGGGAAAGCCATTCCCCATGCCGACGCATTGAGCTGAATACTGCTTCCAGAGACTCTCAACAATCCTGCACCAACAGTAACCACATTGCAAATTGAGGCACTCAACTCGCCGCCATTAACCGCCCGAGATATCGCGAGAGAAACCAAACGCGACCCCACCTCCAAGGCGGTTATCAAAACCTTGGAAAGACTATTTGCAACCCACGGACTACCAGACGTCCTGATATCCGATAATGGGCCCCAATTTATAGCACTGTCGTTCGAGCAGTACCTCGCTGACCGCAGCATTCGACATGCGCTCACCTTGCTTGCGCACCCTGCAACCAATGGCAAAGCAGAACGCATTGTACAATTTGTGAAGAAAACCTTACAGAAGGTAGACTACGACAACATTGACAACAAGATCAATCGAATCCTTTTTTTATAACACATCACACCACATAGCATCACCAACAAAACTCCCGCCGAACTGCTAATGGGGCAAAAACTTCGCTCCCACCTTGACCGGTTACACCCAGCTTACGAACCAGAAAAACCACTAGGATCCAGCGGCCGCTGTCGTGCCTTCCAGGTAGGAGATTTGGTATACGCTAAAAACCTATTGGGTGACCCATTGTGGGTGGAGGCGACAGTAGTTCGTGTAACCGGCCCAAGATCCTACCTTGTACAATGCCTTGACGATAGACTATGGAAATGCCATATCGATCAATTACGATCGCGGCTGCCAGCGGGCAGTCCTGAACTCCCCTATGACCAGACTGAGGGGGGTGGAGGTACGGAAGAAGATGAATTCCAAGAAGAAAAAAACCCGTTCCAAGGGAACAACAGTATAATAGAGACTCAGGAAGTGGAACCAGAGAGGGAAACAGTTGAAGCTCAGGGAATTACAGAGAACATGGGCAACGACGGGGAAATGAACTCTGAACCAGAAACAGCCCCACTGCCAAACAACGATCTACCTCAGCGTGATTACAGCCAAAAGACACAGCAAAAATCAAAGAGACTAATAAAACAACCGTCCTACCTAAAGGACTATGTAACTGCACCCTGCAAACAGAAGCCAGGGGGAAGGGGTGTTGTGAATGTATAAAGTTTTAATAAAATGTGAGCTTGGAGTAAAGTGCAGGGTTCTGGCCCTGCACTTCTGATTGGTTGTTAAACGGCTGGATCGGATTGGCTCACTCCAGGGAATCCGATTGGCCCTTAACAGAGAGTTCCTATTGGTTATGAGAGCTAGTGCTCCTCGTTGGTTATTGGTTAATAGTTACTGCGGTTTGCCTATATAAGGCGGGTTAAAACTACTATAGAGGTTAGAAGTCGCTATGTAAATAAAGAGCTGAAGTTCACCGTTCAGAGGCTTGTCTCCATTCTTAGCAATTACTCTATCCAAACTTAACAATTACTCTATCCTCCCATAGTACACATCCTTTTAAAATAGATAGTTCAGTTCGCGCCAGGATTCTGTCTCTCGTGGTTTCCTTTGCATTGTCTGTTGCTGTTATGGGTAGATTTGCCAGAGTCTCGATGTGCAGGGTTGATGTGGTTGGTGCTGGATCATCAGCTAACTCAGGTAGTGGAGAACGGCTCAGGGCGTCAGCGTGTGTTATGTTCTTTCCTGGCCAGTAGATTAATTCGTAGCTGTATGCAGCGAGGAATTCGGACCATCTTATCATCTGCGGTGACAATATGTTGGGTGTAGGTTTGTTTCCTGCGATTATCCCTAAAAGAGGTTTATGGTCTGTGACCAGTGAAAATTTCCTGCCATAGATGTACTCGTGGAACCTTTTAACTCCTGTTATTGCGGCCAACGCTTCTCTATCCAATTGGCTGTAGTTCTGCTCCACTTTTGATAGAGTTTTTGAATTGAATGTGATTGGTGCTTCTCTTTCATCGGGTAATATGTGGCTAAGTACAGCCCGAACGCTGAACGGTGACGCATTGCAGGTTAACGTTAATGGCAGGGTTTCGCTGTATTGAATTAGTATACAGTCTGGTGTAATTAAGTCTTTGATTCCCTGGAATGCGGTTTCTTCTCGTTGCCCCCAGGTCCAGGTAGCTTTTTTATCCAGTAACCTTTGTAGCAGTTCTGCTATCATTGCCTTCTGCGGCAAAAATACATTGTAAAAATTAATAAGTCCCAAGAAGGCTTGTAAAATTGTTTTATTTTTGGGTCTGGGAGCTCCCTTGATTGCTTTGATTTTTTTTCCAGTGGGGTGTATCCCTTCTTTGTCTATAAGGTATCCCAGGACTTCAACCTTATCAGTGGCTAATTGGCACTTCTCTCTTTTAACTTTAAGTCCCGCCTCTTTAAATTTTTGTAAGACTTTCATCAGGCGGTCTTCCAGTTGTTCTTTGTCCTTGGCTGATATCAGCACGTCATTAAAATATGGCACTACCACTAATTCCTTGCAGTAGGCACTCCATTAGACTCTGAAATACCCCTGGAGCCACACTAACTCCGAATTGTAGTCTTTTGCATTTAAATGCCCTATGAGTCACCATTGTTTGTGCTTCTGCGGTTTCTGAGTCAACTGGTAACTATTGATAAGCTTGCACAAGGTCTAATTTCATGAAAATACCTTAGAATCCAAATTAAATTAGATAGGGGACCCTCGGTACTTGCCCAGTTCTCCATTGAAGACATCCTGGAATTCTCTCATTAGGTTCTCTTCCCAGTCTGTCTAGGTGATGTTGTTTATTCCGGTCACTCCAATTCCTAGTGGTTCGAACCATTCAAGTCCCAATAGGCTGGGGTGATCCCGGTTGACTATGGTCAGTGGAAGGACTTTCGTGTATTTTCTAAATTTGATCAGGAAATGTCCGGTTCTGACTATGGGAATTCTGTTTCCCTGGTAGTCTTTAAGGGTGAGTTTTTGCTTTTCTAGTTCCTTTCTTTTCATGTCGGGTATCAGGCTTTTAAGAGTGTTTCATGATACCATTGATAGATACGAGCCGGAATCCACCTCCATCTTCTATGGTGACTTGTACCATTACCTTCTTCGCATTGACTATGCTAGAGTGTCTAATAGTTATTGTCTGGTGTGTTTCTTCTTTTCTGTTGGCTTCTTTCCACCATTTGTTTCTGCTTTCTTGGTTCCAATGGCCCCCTGTCTGTCCCTCTCTCGTTCTAGGGTGGGTATCTCCTTGTCATTGAGGACTATAGTTATTTCTGTTTTGGCATGCCCTAGCTATGTGTCCCTGCCATTCACAATGCCTGCAAATAGCATTAAAAAATGGCATTCGGAACGTGGGTGGTCCCCTCCATACCCGGCACAATGAAACCCCGACTTTCTTTCCCTTCGCTCCCATCTGCCTTTCTCCAACCAAAGTTGATTTACTTCTCCTTCTTCCTCATCAGTTTCAGATAGGGATTCGATGTCCTCATGGTGTGTCATAGTGGTGGCTTTTTGAGTTTCCTCTTGCTTCTTGTTTTGGTTAGTGACTTTCGGGGTTTCCTGTGTTACTTTATTCATCTGTCACATGGTGGCTGCTGATTTCTGTGCCACTTCTGCTGTGGTGGCTTCTTCTATGGCCTCAGTCAATGTTATTTTGGGTCTGGTCAGTAGTCGGCTCTGTAGGGTAAGGTCTCTTAATCTGAGGAACACGTGGTCTCTCATAGCCTCATCCATGTTTAGGAATTCGCACGCTCCTCCAATGTCTCTTAGGGCTGCGGCAAAATCTCCGATGCTTTCATCTTCCTTTTGGTCGTGCTTGAAGAATTCGTGTCTCTTGATAAGGCATGAGACAGTTGGTGTATAATGGGCTTGCAGTAACTTGTCTAAATTGGACCACGCCATTTTCTTTACATCGTGGGGTGACACTAATGCCTTTGCCATTTTGAAGACTGTTGGTCCGCAGTGGGTGAGGAAAACGACTCTCTTCCTATTTTCAGATATTCCTTGGAGCTCGTTCCCTTCTGGAATGGGTTGATGTATGATTTCCAGTCTTCCATTGCTGGGTTAAATGGTATGAGTGGCGAGTTGTTGCCGGCCAGCTCATCTAGCTCGATTCTCATTGCCACATGCTCAACTGGTCTCCCTTGTCTCGAAATCCCATCCTCGTCCCCAGTGTTCAGTTGTGAGAAAGACAACTCGAGACCAGTTAATCTTTAGTTGCTTTTAATTTTCTCTCTGGAACTGAACAACAATGGAGCCGCGGCAGCCTCTTTTATAGTGGCTGATTGCGGCTCTCAGCCAATGACAGCTATTCAAGTTTCCTGCCATCCAGCCGACCAATCAGAACGGAACATTCAAACATTCAAATATATAACACATTGCGTGACTGCTTAGAGAATTCTGGCTATATTGTTCTTAAAACTTTTCTATAGGTGTTGAAAGCTTTTGCCTGGAAGCCTGAACTGCATCTGGACCATGTTATTTGGAATAATGTTTCTTGGGAATAGTAATGCATACACTTTATACATTATAATATTTTCCTAAGGTTAGCGATAGATATAGGAAGTACAATATTTTTCATACTTTTACAAGTCTTTCCTTGATGATTTATTGAAACCTTTTCTATTCCATTCTAAATAATTCTGGCATTTTTGGTTACCATTATCAAATGGCAAAAGCATTCATGGGCTTATTGCCTCTTTTCCCACAATCAGGATTCTGGTCTGGGAAATAATATTGGAACGATTAACTTTTGATAAGACCTATTCCTGATCTTGGTTTGATTTTTAGCATTGGAAGTACTGGATGCACTGGATGTACTGGGATTCCTATATCAAATGGATCTCTCTGTATCTCTGTCTTTTTCCCTTTGACCCTTTCCTTGCCAATCAGAATGACAGTTTGCTAGTAGTACCAGAAAGCAAGGATATGCAACCTTTTTTGTTTTGAAGGCCTAAACTTGCATTCAAAATTATTTGTTCTATAGTATAGGCAGGATAATGCAGTGGATTAAAGCATTTCTTACACTTAATAGAAATTAAACTAACCACATTTAATTAATATGGCTAGTTCTCATATATTTAAATATCAAATATTTCAGATGTCATCAATTTTGGAGAAGCTCTGGAGATTGGCCCCCAAATCTCTTGGGCATGCTGCTGTAAAGAATAAAGTTCTGTATATTGTGTGCAAATAAATAATGATTTTATCAGAAAAGGAAACAATGCACCAACAAAATTGTTTCAAGACACATGGAATTGTGTAATACAAAACATTTCACCTTATATCAGCGACAACTTTAACAAATAGATAAAATACTCATTATAGGTAAGATGCTTTGTGTTGTCATCTGGAAGTCTGATAGCTCAAGGTTATATGGGTTAATAGGATGAGATACATGGTTAAACACTCAGTCTTCTAAGACAGAATCATAAAGCAGAAGAATGAAATACTGCTTCAGGGAGGGCCAAAGTATGGCTCAGAAGTCACATCAGTTTGGCTGGTGCAGATATGGTTTCTAGGCAATGTAAGACTTCTATATGCCAGAAACCTGACCTTGTATTCACCTCTTCCTGCCTCCAGTCACCATTCCTATCCATGAATCTTGCATATGGAGGACACTTGTTGGGAGACAGATAGCTAGATAAGGAGAGAAAAACATATACATGGCCACATTTGGATGAAATCTAAAGAAAGTTTTCAGAGTTTTCTGTACTACTTTCAAGTCTACAAGTGTTTTTTTTTTAAAAAAGGATGTGATTTTGTGCTATATATTTAAAAAATATTTTTCCCAGGATATTTGAGTAATCTGTGGTACAGTTGGGAATTAGAAAGTGAAAGCAGTGTATGGTACTTTTGTTTTTTGAGGAAAATAAAAAAAGATTGAAAAATGTCAATTCTGAGTGGGAGCAGTATCTGCCCAGCCATGTTGGATTTTCATTTCAGTGTTTTTTTTTAGTATTTAGTTGATTTGTCAATCGCTTACAAGATACAGGTATAAGAATAAATATAGTTTTGAATACATGAGATAGATACTTATAAGAAAAATAAAAAACAATAGGACAGGGACGGTTGGCACGATTGGTGCGCTTATGCATGCCCCCTACAGACCTCTTAGGAAAGGGTTGAGGTCAATAAGTATAAGGTTAAAGTTTTTGGGGTTTGGGGAAGAAACCACAGAGTCAGGTAGAGTATTCTAAACATTGACCACTCTGTTGCTGAAGTCGTATTTTCTACAGTCAAGTGGTCAGCTGGTGCTCCATTCAAAATCCAAGAAAGAAATACTTAGACTCTTTTAGTTAGAGAAAAGATATCTTTTACTAGAAGTCAAGTGGTAGCAACAAAAGAATTCTGAATCTGAGAAAATGGGCGCATAAATCACATATACAAAGTATGGCAATGTTCCCACCCCCAATAGTTCAAATAGTTCTTCCAATTCAAAGTTGTGAATATCATCATGTGGACATCTCCAGGTGGTGATGAGGCTTCTGTCTGTTGACCTTGGCATATTTTGATAAAGGTTTGCAGCTGCGCATAGCATAGAAGAGAAAGCAAGGAATAGAAACCTAAGCAAGAATGTATCCCCCCCCCCCCAGTTTATACAATTCAGTTTGTAACACCTATAGCTCACTTCCCATAATTTCCCCCCCTCCTCCTGCTGTTATTTATGACAGCCAAAAGATGCAAAGCAATGGGAGAAAATCTTGAAGGCTGACATCAAGTTTGGTGCAGTTAACCTTGAGTTTGTATCTATTGTGTGCTCTTGTATTGTTATGGTTGAAACTGAAGTATTCATTTGCAGGTAGGGCATTGCAATGTATGATTTTATATACTATATTTAGATTGGACTGAAGGTGGTATAGTTCTAGATTTTCTAAGTCTAGAGTTTCAAGTCTGGTGGCATAAGATATTCTGCAATGAGTAGAGGAGCAGAGAACTCTCCTTGTGAAATTTCAGACCAAAGCTATAGTAAATCTAAGACGAATCTGAACCCATGCTAAATACACCACTAGCAGAGTGATTTGTAAGATATAAGGTTATAAAACTCAAGAGTTTAAAACCAAAGGTACATTTAATCATACATCTAAGCTATACTTTACCCCTGTTCAATCTGGTATCCCACAGAATATTCAAATATTTTGAAGCACATCTTTCAGAATTCCAGAGCAACGAAGCTTAGAGAAAAAAGAACAGCTTCTGATAGGATCAGAACAAAAGTTCCATCCAAATAAGTCATAATCTAGACCCAACAAAATCAATAGGATATAAATCATAATTAATCTTTTAAGAAATCCACAATTATGTGATGCTGATACTTGGTTCCCGAATATTAGGGAAAGCTGATCTAAATTGCAACTATTGTTGACTGATTTAATCAATGCATAGATGCCCTGTTTGAACTGCAGTCCTAGCCTGTTTTTGTTCTGACAAATTTTCCATTCATTTATTTTATCTTGTGGTATGATATGACAATAAGCGTTTGGGAACTCAAAAATGTTGATATTTCTCTGTCACTCTAGTAGAACTATTAAAGTTTTGCCCAACAATTTAAATTTTATGCCTAATAGAATTAACACAATATTCTTGCTATTTCTGCCTTTGGAAAATTCTACATCGATTTGTTGTAGGTGAAAAAGAGGATTTTTGGTAATCATCAGCGTCCCATAATGAGCAGCCCTATTATTGTGACCTGGTTGCTGATTCGGTGAAAAGCACTCTGAACCGTTGCTCCAAATACTTGTTTTAATCTGGAAACAAACTATATAGAATCCAGACATTTTGTAGTATTTCTGAAGGAAAGTGTGGCTAGAAAGGCATCACATTACAGGTTAAAATGAATTTTAAAGATTAAACTATTTAAAATACTGAAAAGTTACTTTGAATTTAGTTCATAATTTTTCTCTCCAAATATCTATCTTTTTCTTTTCATTCAGATATACCCCAAATTAAGGAAAATAAGCTTTTCTCTTTAAAAATATTTTTTTAGCTAAATGTAACTTTACCCATCCAATCAAAAAGAAATAAGGAAACCTTTATTATCTCCCTGGATTTCTGGGTCTGATACCACATCATTGTAAAGTGGTTATTACAGACAATGGCCTACCAAGGTGAAGTTTGTAATAAAGCTTATTATGTGTCTTCACCATTGACACTAATGGAATGTAACAGTGATTTAGAATGATTTAATGGTTTCCAGGTTGTGCTCTAATCGTGCTCTTTATATTATGATGTATATCACAAAATGTAATGTGGCTGTTGTGATATATTGACAGTATTCATGCTGTTCCTTTTCTTCTTTTTCCTTTCCGTTCCTTTTTCGGCAGAGGGAGGGAATTGAAAATTTTAAAAACTGTCAAAAAGAAAATTAATAGGCTACAACTGCTTTACTTTTAAGAGTCCCCTTTTTAAAAAAATTATGTGCATAAATTTCTATTTGGTGTCATGCCTAAGCTAATAAAGTCATTTGCATTTTTATTCCAAAGTAATAAAAGTAGAGGAGAGTGAATGAGTATATACATACTCACATAGTTGTATATTTGAATACGAATAGGAGAAAAAAATGTTCAATTCACATTTGAATACAAATTTACCCATTTCATTTATTTTAAATCTCTGCAAGAATCACAGTGCCTTTTCCCAAATGGTGTGATGTTGTGTTCACAGTTCAAAATGGTTATTTTATGGAAAGATGGTATATATTGCAAAAACATACAGTAGGAGAAATTGTTGTTTATTAGCAAAGTGTTTATGAAAATGTATATATTAGGAAACATTATATATTTGTGAGGATTAAGGCCAGTGCACGTAAAAATGCATTCAAATTTTTATACAAGTATTATTCATAAACCAAAAAGGAAATGTTAACATGAACTAAACAATGTAAATCTGAGAAACAACATAATGTTGATATTGATAAAGTTATTTATCCTTATATTTGTGATTTTCGTTGAACTTGTGCATTAATTGCATTTACAGCCCATATTTTCTTCTTATGCTAATGCTAAATGAAGGTTTTCTTGAAATCTATCCCCATAACAGACCTGTAAAGTAGGATAGAAAGTCACTCCTGGGAAGGGATTTCAGCCTGTCTTGTTATACAAAGGCAAATGCACAACTATCTTTGGGGTAGATGAAGTCTCTGTTATAAACTAAAAACAAGACCAAGCTGTCAAAGAGGGACAAGGAATCTACTAGAGGAGATCATAGAGTATACTGAATGATTCTTGTAACTGTAGGGGGAAATCCTAACTTTTCCAGTAGCTAAGTTTGGGGCAAAAAACATGAATGGCTCTGAATCTGTAAAGCAACATCATTATGAAGCTACAATAAGTGAAACGAAGAAAGAAGCTGAATTGCTTCTTCTCCCATTGTCCCAGCCAATGCCTTGTCCAAGTATGACTGAATGAATGGAATAGAGTTGGAGGTCTTCTAACCTTATGACATTTCAGACAAATGGTTATCCAATCTGTTCTTTAAAATATCATGTTGGAGCATTTACAACTTCTGGAGGCAAGTTGTTCCACTGATTAATTGTTCTGTCAGGAAATTTCTCCTTAGTTTTATGTTGCTTCTCTCCTTGATTAGTTTCTATCCATTGCTTCTTGTCCTGTCCTCAGGTGCTTTGGAGAATAGCTTGACTCCCTCTTCTTTATGGCAAGAAGTCCTTCTTATCATCAAACTAGACATACCCAATTCCAGCAACCATCCTTTATATGTTTTAGCTTCCAGTCCCCTAATCATCTTTGTTCTCTTCTCTGCACTCTTTCTAGAGTCTCAACATTTTTTGTACATTATGGTGACCAAAACTGGATGCAGAATTCCAAGTGTGGCCTTACCAAAGCCTTATAAACATGTGATCTTGATTCTATTCCTCTATTAATGCAACCTAGAATTCTGTTGGCTTTTTTGGTAGCTGCAGCACACTGCTGACTCGTATTTAAATGATTGTCCACTAGGACTCCAAGATCCTTCTCACAGTTATCTCTATTGAGTGAGGTACCACATATACTGTCCCTGTGCATTTTGGTTTTCTTGCCTAAATATAGAGCCTTACTTTTTTTTTTTTTTTTACTTTTTTCACCATTGGATTTCATTTTGTTAGATAGAGCTCAATATTCAAGTCTGTCAAGATCCTTCTGTATCTTAAGTCTACCTTCTGGCCAACCTACTAGCTTGGTGTCATCTGTAAATCTGATGAGTTCCCCATCTATCCCCTTGTCCAAGACATTGATGAAGATGCTGAAGAGTACTGGGCCTAAGACAGAGCCTTGGGTTACCCCATTGCATACTTCCCTCCATATAAATGCAGTTGCATTGAGGACTACATGTTGAGTGCAGCTGATTAGCCAGTTACAAATCCATCTGATGGTGATGCTATCTAACCCACATTTTTCTATCTTATCAAGTAGTTGGTTATGATCTCCTTTATCAAATGCCTGACTGAAGTCCAAGTAAATTATATTGACAGCATTCCTCTGGTCCACTAATTTTGTCACTTTGTCAAAGAATGCAATAAGATTTGTCTGGCATGATCTGTTTTTTGACAAACCCATGTTGGCTTTTGATTATTACTTTGTTTGCTTCTAGGTATTCACTGATTCGTTGCTTGATTATCTTTTCCAGAATCTTTCCTGGTATTTAAGTCAGGCTGATAGTGTTGTGTCTTCGGAAATGATGCCAGGAGTTGGTGACTTAGTATCAAGCTCTTTTATTGATGTAGGAACCGAACTGGCGCTCTAGGAAAAGTTCGCGGCTTTTATTCCTTTTGCCGCCGCGGCCGCGGCCAATGGCACTGCTTTGAATCTCCCGCGATTCGAATAGACCAATCGCTGGAGATTCTTAGCGAGCCAATCGGCGCGGCTCGCCTAACCAATCAGAGTGCCCCACGCTTTGGCCAATCAAAGCGCAGGGATCTCAAGAATGCTAATGAGGGGACAGAACACCCCTCCCCTCTTGGTTTAGTCCTTACGTCGCGTAGTCCCGTAGGTAGGTGGGGCTCCGTCTTAGCCTACTGGACCTGCGCAGCTCAGTCGTAGGTTGGATCCCAGCCAGTTCGGTCGGGGTCTCTGCTTCTCCGGATGTCGTCGTGGGAACCGGCTGGTCGGTTGGGCCGGGCCGCTCTCCGTAGCTCCCTCCTGGGCTTCCCGGGTTGGTTGAGCTGCGGGTTTCACCGCTTCCGCTCGGTCTCCCCAGGTCGGTCGAGCTGGCCTGGCTGTCTCTTCCTGGCGAGGGGTCGTGCTGACTGCTTTCCGGTAAGTATGGTTGGTTTATTCTTCTTTGGTTTTGGTCCCCTGGGTATTCCCTCCCCCCTTGGTTTGTGTTGTGGGAGTTGGTTTTGCCTGCTTGTGCGTCGATGGTCTCTTGGGTGGTCGTCCTCGACCTTAATTGGTTGATGTGGCGTTTCCATGCTCGTCCGTCTGTTGTTTGTAGCCGGTACGAGTGTGGGCCTGTTATTTGTGTGATGATGGCCGGTACCCATAACAGGTCTCCCGTCAGTTTTTTTGCGTACACGGGGTCACCTGGTGCGAAAGTTCGGTGTTTGCTGGTTGAGTCTGGGGGCTTCTCCGGGTTATATGTGGGGTGTAATCTGTCGAGTGGGGACCTTAATTTCCTCCCCATTAACAGTTCGGCTGGGCTCTTATTCGTTGTGGTATTTGGGTTATGTGTTGGGTGAAGAGTAGTTTGTTTATTTTCTCCTGGATCTCCCCGTGGTCTATTTTCTGGATGGTTTTCTTAGTGAATTGCACCATCCGTTCCGCCCTACCGTTCGCCGCCGGGTGCGCCGGTGCTGTCAGTGCGTGTCGGATGCCCCTTTCCGTGAGGAATTTTTCGAATTCTAGCGAGGTGAATTGGGGCCCATTGTCGGAAACGACGACATCTGGGAGGCCGTGCATTGCAAAGAGTTTGCCGAGTTCCTTGATCATGGCCTCCGTGGTTGTTGTTCTCATGTTGCTTACCTCCAGCCAGTTGGAGTAAGCGTCTACTGTTATAAGGAAGGTGTGTCCTTTTGTGGGCCCGGCGAAGTCTATGTGGATCCTAGACCAAGGTCCCCTTGGGGTTTCCCACTCTAGGACGGGTGCTATGGGTGGGCTTGACCTAGTTTCCTGGCATCATTGGCACTTTGCTACCAATGTCTCAATCTGTTTGTCCATCCCTGGCCACCAAGCGTAACTTCTGGCCAGGGCTTTAGTCCTAACGATGCCAGAGTACCCCTTGTGTAATTGTTCCAGAACCTTCCCTTGTAGTTTTTCTGGAATGACCATCCTATCCCCCCATAGTATGCACCCTTTTAATAACGAGAGTTCCGTTTGCCGGTTCCGGAATGTTCTGATGGACTCGTCGTTGTCCCTTTCCGGCCACCCTTTCTCTACCCAATGCAACACCCGCACCAGACGTTTGTCTTTATTAGTCTCTCGGGCAATGTCTGACGCGGTTATGGGTAGGTTGGGTAGAGTCTCTTTTCTGAGGGTGGTCATCGTGGGTGCTGGGTCGGTGTCAGGTTCCGGTAGCGGCGAGCGGCTTAAGGCATCTGCATGGGAGATCGTCTTACCCGGTCTGTGTATGAGTCCGTAGTTGTAGGCCGCCAGGAACTCGGACCACCTTGTCATTTGGGGAGACAGAATGTTCGGGGTGGCCCGGTTCCCTGCAAGGATTCCCAGCAGCGGCTTGTGGTCGGTTATGATGGTGAATGTCCGGCCGTAGAGGTACTCGTGGAATCTTTTTACTGCGGCAACGATAGCCAGAGCCTCTTTGTCCAGCTGGCTATAGTTCCGCTCCGGTTTGGTGAGGGTCCTTGAAAAGAACGCGATGGGTGCTTCTTTTCCGTCGGGGAGGGTATGGCTGAGGACAGCGCCGACGCCGAAGGGTGATGCGTCGCATGTGACGGCCAGAGGTAGGGTCTCGTTGTACTGTATAAGGACGGCGTCCGAAGTGAGGAGGTCCTTTGTTCTCTGGAAGGCGGCTTGCTCGTGTTTCCCCCAAGTCCAGGTCGCCGCCTTGTCCAGGAGCCTATGCAAAGGCTCTGCCACCGTCACCTTTTGGGGCAGGAAGACATTGTAAAAGTTAAGTAGCCCCAGGAATGCCTGTAGCTCCGTCTTCGACTTGGGTGTGGGGGCTTCTTTGATGGCCTTGATTTTTTGGTTTGTGGGGTGAATGCCGTGACGGTCTAGGAGATATCCTAGGAATTCAACCCGTTCCGTGTATAATTGGCATTTCTCCCTCTTTACCTTGAGCCCGGTCTCTTTGAATTTGGTTAGGACCTCCTTTAGGCGACCCTCTAGTTTGGCTTGGTTGGTTGCCGACACTAGGACGTCGTCGAAGTAAGGTACCACCCCCTTGATGCCTTGTAATAGTCTTTCCATTAGGCTTTGGAATATTCCCGGTGCCATGCTGACTCCGAATTGGAGCTGGTTGCATTTAAATGCTCCCCGGTGGGTGACTATGGTTTGCGCTTCTGCCATTTCCTCGTCGACTGGCAACTGTTGGTATGCCTGGGCGAGGTCGAGTTTGGCGAAAACCTTGCCCCCTCCCAGTGAATGCAGTAGGTGTTGCACTACTGGGACGGGGTAGGCGCTCTGTTGCAACACGCCATTTAGGGTGGCCTTATAGTCCCCACAGATCCTCACCGACCCATCGGGCTTGATCGGGGTGACTATGGGGGTCTCCCACCGGGCGTGGTCTATTGGTTGTAGGACCCCTTGCTTGATGAGCTTGTCAATTTGCTCGTCTATCTTGGGTTTAAGTGCGAATGGCACCCGCCTTGGTTTCAGGCATTTTGGGGGAACGTTTGGGTCTAGGCTGAATGATATAAGGGGCCCTCGGTACTTGCCTAGGTTTCCGTCGAAGACCTCTTGGAATTCCTGGGCCAGTTGTTGCTCCCAGCTGTCATCGGTGACGTGATCGATTCCCGTGACTGCGATGCCGAGCGGGGCAAACCATTGCAGTCCCAGTAGGCTTGGGTGGTCGCGATCGACGATTGTCAGGGGAAGCCTTTCGGTGCGCCCTTTGTATGTTACGTTGAACTGTCTGGTTCCGACTACCGGGATGCGGTTTCCCTGGTAGTCCTTTACGATTAGTCTCTGGCTGTCTAGGCCTTTCCTTTGGATGGTAGGCACCAAGTGCTTTATTTCTTGCCATGCTATCATGGAGAGGTAGGACCCGGAGTCCACCTCCATTTTGCATGGCTCGCCCTCGATGCCTACCTCCACATAGACCTTCCGGGTGTCATTGGTTGTGGCGTGACCGATGGTGACCGTCTGATGGGTCTCCTCTCTTCGCCGGGTCTCGCCGCCTCGTAGGAATCGTCCGTTCCGGTCCCATCTGTTGTCAGAGGGGCGATCTCTGGTCCGGGGTGGTGTGCTCTCTCTCCTTTGTTCGCTCTGGTCCCATCGGGGCGGGCTGCGGTTCTTTTTGAGGCGGCAGACGCAGGTGATGTGTCCCTTCTTGTCGCAATGCCGGCAGATCGACTCGAAAAACCGGCATTCAGACCTGGGGTGGTCACCTCCGCAACCGGCACAGTTGGTCCTCAACTTCCGACCCCGCCAGTTCCGTGGGTTGCGGCCTGCCTGGAGGCGATGAATTTTCTCCTCGTCATCGGAAGTGCCCGATGCCGAGTGGAATTCGCCCTGGTGGGTGGTCGTCTCGGGTTGGGCCTCGGCCGACCTTGCAGGGTGGTTTTTCCCACTGCGGTCCCCAGTGTTCGGTCGGCGCATGCGGTCAGCAGATGTTCGGGTCGCTTCGGCGGCTGCGGTGGCGGTGAGGGTATCTGCAAGGTTGATGTTGCCCTTGGCCATCAGCCGACTCTGGAGGACGGGGTCCCACAGGCCGAGCACGATTCGGTCTCGCAGGGCGTCGTTCAGGTTGTCGAATTCGCACAGTCCCCCTAGGCGCTGTAGCTCGGCGACGAAGTCGCTGAAACTCTCACCCGACCGTTGGTCCCGACGGTAGAACTCATTGCGTCGGATTAGGATGGGTACCTCTGGAGCGTAGTTCTGTCGAAGTATTGGTTCGAGGACGTCCCAGTCCATCGCGGTCGCGTCGGCGGGTTTGGCAAGTGCCTTGGCCATCTTAAATACCTCGGTCCCGCAATGGGTCAGGAAGACGGCTCGCTTCATGGGGCCGGTGGCGTCCTTCAGGTTGCTGCACTCGAGGAACATGCGGAATCAGTCGGAGTACGATTCCCAGTCCTTGCTGGCGGGGTTGAAGGGTGCGGGGGGTGCGATTTTCGCCATCGTGGAGATTCGTCTGGCTTCTGTCGGACACGTGGTTCGGTTCAGGATCTGGATCCCATCTTCGTTGCCAGTGTTTTGTCTTTGGAAATGATGCCAGGAGTCGGTGACTTAGTATCAAGCTCTTTTATTGATGTAGGAACCGAACTGGCGCTATAGGAAAAGTTTGCAGCTTTTATTCCTTTAGCCACGGCGGCCGCGGCCAATGGCACCGCTTTGAATCTCCCGCGATTCAAATAGACCAATCGTGGGAGATTCTTAGCGAGCCAATCGGTTCGCCTAACCAATTAGAGTGCCCCGTGCTTTGGCCAATCAAAGCGCGGGGATCTCAAGAATGCTAATGAGGGGACAGGACAGATAGGTCTGTAATTTCCTGGATCTATTTTTTTTCCTTTTTTGAAGATGGGAATGACATCAGCTCTTTTCCAGTCCTCTGGCAGTTCCCCAGTGGTCCAGGATCTTTGAAATATATAGTTCTATGATTTTGAGATCACTTTTGCCAGCTCCTTCAGAACCTTGGGGTGTAATCCATCCAGTCCTGGTGATTTGAACTCATCTAGGGAGGACAGTGCTCATTTACAATTTTCTTCTTTATTTTGACTTGTTTTCCTAATCTGTTTTTTGTGGTGCTGTTTGTGATAGGTTGGACTGTTTTTTCCCCTTTGTGTAAAGACAGATGAAAAAAAATATGAGTTAAGTAGTTTCTGCTTCTTCCTTATTGCTTGTCACCTTCTTGCCACTTTCTCCCACCAATGGACTAATCATTTCCTTGACTTTTTTCTTGTTTTTAACATGTTGAAAGAAGGTCTTTTTTGTTATTTTTTTTTTTTTTACTTTTGTCACAAGCCTGAGTTCATTATGAGTCTTAGCTTTCCTGACTCCATCTTTGCATGCTTGGGCTATTTGCTGATACTCTGTCTTAGTTATGTACCCCTCTTTCCACTTTTTATACTTATCCTTTTTGTCTTTCAATTTATCAGAGGGATCTTTATGCAGCCATGCTGCTTTCTTTTGAGAGCTGTTATTTTTCTGCTTCATTGGTATTGTGCCAGGCTCGGCTTTTATAATCTCACTTTTCAAAATTTCCCAAGCTTCTTGAGTTGTTTTCCTCTTGAGGATTCTCATCCAGGGAAATCTTCCCAAACTCTCTCTAAATTTATTGAAGTTAGGTCTCTTAAAGTCCAAGACAATGAGTAGTGGTTTAGTGTGTCTGGCTTTATTGGCATATTATACAAGAATCCATGTTTCTATAACATTCTCTCTTGTTTAGATTTAACACCTTAATCAATACACTACACTGATTGGAGACCTTTCAGAAGTGATCAATTGAACAAGAAGTCTATTCATATGTGTCAGTGCTAAATAAAACAATAATTGTTAGTAATTTGTTTGAAAAATTTTCTAGGAGTCATTGACCTCATATCTTGGAATTCCTGGTTCAGATTAAAACTATTGTTAAAACAAATAGAGAAGTTAAGCATAAAAGAACTGCATTATTGTAAATTTTTAAATGTTGTTTTTTATTGTGGGCATCAGTTGTATATGATCTATAGTACTTGATTTCAGTTGTTTTTTGGTTCAGTCATGTAGGTTAAAGAACAGCAAGAACTTCCCATTTATTTTAAACAAAAAAAAAAAAAACTTTTTTGCCTGTCTCTTAATGCATACACGACATTGTCAAACCAAATATCTCTCAGGACACCTTTCTGTCATTACTATTTCAAAGAAGAAAGTCAGGTTGCTATCCTCCTCATTGATGAATATGTCACAGTTATATGACCCACTGAGGACAGGGACATCAAGATCTGGATCCCAATTTATCTAGCAAATGTAGAACCAATGATCCCCAAAATGTGATCAAAATGCATCATTTGGAAACACTTTTTGAAACGTTGCATCCATTTAATGGAAGAGTGCTGGGGATGGAAAACTAAGGGCACCAGTGTTAAATTAATGTCTCTTTCACCCAAAGCTTTTCAATATAGACAGCAAGACATTTATCAGAATGCATTCATTGCGAAAGCTCAAGGTGGCTGTGTGTCAGGGAGAAAAGGAGGCAGGGAGGACGGAGAGAGAGGGAGAAGGAGGGAGGAAGGAGTCAGGGACTGAAAAATAAAAACTGAGCAAGCAGAGGTGCCTTACAAAATCAACCCAAGCTAGGATTGATCTGTAAAATAGCCTGCTAGAGATTCTCAGGACTTGGAGTTACAATCTGGAAGACTTGATCTTAAACTAAGAAAGTGGGCTGGAGCTCTATTGCAATTATACCATGAATAGGAATGACTGAAATCCTTCCCGTAACTAATATGCAGCACCACATAAATCCCTAAATTTAAATGAATATTTTTGAGAAAAACACATCACGCTTTGGCTTCCTTTTTAGACTGTGTAATAAAATGATATGTCAAAGATAGCCCTATGGCTCTAGATTACTACTTCCATCCTTATCCTATCTTTCAATTCAAAACTGCAAAATCTAGCAACAGCTGGATTACAGTGGCTTTCTGACTTTAACAGAAGGAAAAAAGAAGGAAAAAGTGTTGCAAAAACTTTCCTAGCGAAATTTCAGAAGCTCTTTCACCATCACAATAAGTATGTTGCACCAAGAAATACAGTTTTCATTCAAGGAAGTTCTTTGTGACACGGTAAATACAAACGTATTTGTGTGGATACCACATCATAGTAAAGTGGTTATTACAGACAATGGCCTACCAAGATGAAGTTTGTAATAAAGCTTATTATGTGTCTTCGCCATTGACACCAATGGAATGTAACAGAGAACAGAAATACATAGCTGAAACCAGAACACCCCAAAACCACAGATCAGCAATATTAAAAAAGAAATAAAGCAAAATGGTGGAAGAGAGAGAAAATAATATTAAGCCCAACAGTTTAGAAATTTGAAGCTTTACAGCTCTGATAATCATATTATGGTGTGGGAAGCCCTCTCCCCTAGAAGAATGAAATACTTTGGGAAATATTTATGGACTCCTGACATCCTGGACATAAACTGTTTCAACTCCTACCCTCAAAATGGCACTATAGAGCACTGCACACCAGAACAACCAGAAACAAGAATATTTTTTTCCTGAAATGCCATCACTCTGCTAAACAGATAATCCCCTTAACACTGTCAAACTATTTACTAAGTTTGCATTACTATTACTATTAATCTTCTCATCTTTCCTTTCACCCATTTCCTCCCACTTATGACTGCATGAATGTAACTTTGTTACTTGTATCCTTATGATTTTTTATTGACTGTTTACTAGTATGATTTGATTTGATTTGATCGCTTATTATTATGGTTCCTAGTATGATTTGACTGCTTATTTCATTAATATTAACTTTTATACCTATGATTCTTAATAAATGTATTTTTTTCTTTTTATGAATACTGAGAGCATTTGCACCAAAACAAATTCCTTGTGTGTCCAATCACACTTGGCCAATAAAGAATTCTATTCTATTCTGTTCTGTTCTGTTCTGTTCTGTTCTGTTCCGTTCCGTTCCGTTCCATTCTATTCTATTCTATTCTATTCTATTCTATTCTATTCTATTCTATTCTATTCTATTAAAATATTGTATTTCCCTAACAGAGAAATGGTGAAACATGTTTTAAGAAGCAGGAAGCAGTCCCCAAGTCTTTCTTGATATCCCACAGCAAATGCCAACATTTAAGAGATAAAAAACTTATTGAAAGAGGAAGGCAAGTATCTAGATAGATCTATTCATAAGCAAACCAAATACTGCAGGCAGAAATCCATTCAAGACAGGATATTTTGAAACTCCCTGCAGCAAAGTCTGAACAAAGGCAGAAGAGTAGGATTAGAAGCAGCCCCTTACCCAAGATCCAACACAGGATGAAAGCAATTAAGCCACAATAGGAATTGCCCAACACCCTTTCAGAACACAAACCCCTTCATTGTGTGCCCAGAGCAGTCCAAACTTCAAAGTCACAGAATCCTTGGAACTGATAAACAATAAGCCAGAGGTTGACCAGATTAGCTCAGACAAACACCTAAGATTTGTATTTCCACTATGGAGCTAGCTATGACATAACCCCCACATGTCTCCATAGGAATCTCACAACAGCCAATAGAATATTAAAGGACATGTTCTTGCACAGGAACAGGAAGCTCAACTATAAAGCCCAGTGAAAGTATTAACAGAATCCACTCTCAACTTCATTTTGTCAGCTGCACCAGAACCATAAACGCTTACTCCCAGCTTGGGACTGAACCAGATGGATATTTTTCCCACAATGGCAATACATAGAATGATTAAGAGAGAAGTTTCATAGGATTTGTTTAAAAGTGGACACCAACACCCCAAATATAACATCTTCAATAATTCTATTATTTCAAGGATCCTCATTCAGGGCCTTAGTGGCTAAAACAAGAATATTGAATGTGGATGGAAACTGCTCCTATAATTATAGACAGTGGAGTTATCAAAATTTTCTTTGCAGCCTGTTCCTATCCAGTTATATTCTGCACCACATGCCATTGCTGGATGTCTATTGAAGGTAGTTTCACATAGAGTACCTTACAATAACTTGATCTCTGTCTTAGGTCAGGTCTTTTCTTAAGGAGTAGCCAAAATGATTGAGCCAGTATATAAACATTGTAATATAAATATTAAATATTTATATTAAAATTAAATGTTAATATAATATTAACATTAAAATTAATTAAGGAGGTAAAATTTAGTCTGGCAAAAAGAAGAAACACCCATACTGTAGGATTGAGCCCAATGAAGATTAGATAATTATTCCACCCTGCTTTGATTAACTTTGTGTTTTGTTTTGTTTTCAGATTATCACTGATCCAAGTAAGATTGATGATAATGATGATGACAATGACAGACTCCAAGTCTTCTGCGGTTTTCTAAGTGGCCGAAAACTACTTGTCTGCAAAACAGTGTTGATGTTGCACTCATAGACTACATACTATCTCATCATCATGTAGATATTAAATACTCTATTATACAAGACTGGACTTAAAGCTCTTTAGATGAAGATTCCGCTTCATGCTAAATGTATATATACTAAATAAGTATGCATTTAGATTTCATGCCAATTCATTTAGCTGAGCCAGTTCTGGATAATGTCCATTTCAACTAAGACAAATCCTATCCTAGATTGGATGGAAAATAAGAACATGAATAGCAAGCTAGCACTTTTAGAATTCAATCTTCTCCATCAATTTATAACTTTGCCATGCTTTTTACAAAAGAACTATCTGAAAAAGTGACCACACAATAACAGATTTTAGTCTGTATTTTTGAAAAGATCCATTAGGTGAAAAGAAAGAACAATGTGATTCACATTCTAAAACTGCCTACAAATAGATAATATTTTTCAAGGGTAAAGGATATTATTGTCCAGAAAATAAGTTTTATAAATAGATTCCTTGAATAATGGCTTTGGGGCAATGAACTGCAAGAGGGCAGGAAAACTTTCTCTTCTTTTATCAAAAGTGATTTGTTTTTGACATTGAAGTTATATGAAAGTTATAAGCAAACCCATTTATTAATATTTTTACTCTTTATTTTTCCTGTAGAGAGACTGGAAGTGTCACAAAGAACAAAATTAAGCAAATTATATAACATGTTCTTCTTGAGCAGGAATAAAACAGTGACTTGCTTTTCTTTGCTACTCATTCACTCAGGAAGAAGGATGGAGAATAAAGGAGGAATACAGAATTTATCTTGCAAACTGCAGAAAAAGAATGAATACAGCTATGATTCTTTCTGATCTAATTTTTGGATATTACATGTAACTTTAAATAATATGGTTGAGCTTATATTTCTTCCCTTGCATAAATTACAAGCCTGGAAAAAAAATCCACTGAATATTTTTAGTAATATTTATGTTCATCTATGTCTCTCTTTTCTTCCCCTGTCTCTTTCTGGGACACACACACACACACACACACACCCCTCTATGCATATGTGTATATAAATATACAGGACCCAAAGTGCAGATTGTGCAGAGACAGTCCAGCATTTAGTGGTCGAGAGTAAGATGCAGGCAGGAAACAAGTGGATTCAGGAACAACCAAGCATCTAGCATTGGGTTCAGGAAAATCTGCACAATATATGGGCCAGATCCTATCAAGTTCAAATGGGAGATTCCAAGAAGACATTAACAGGGCTAAAATCTGTTCCAGACCCAGATAGGCAGGCGGATGTTGGCCAATCAACCACATATTGTGTGTAGAACATAAGGACCAAAAGACTGTATTGATACATTTAGTACCATAGTACCAAGTGACAACAACATCAGGAAGAGGAGTCTGAGAAGCTGCAGAAATACCAGAGCTGTGAAGAAGGAACGAGAGAAGGCATTAAAAATAAAGGCTAAATGGTCTTAGAGATGTGACATCTAAGCTGACTGAATAGATCCCAGGTACAGCATCACAGCTCTGCATGTAAGAAGGATGCTTGACTTCATACCTATATTTAATCACATTTTAAGGTCATAATATTTTCCCCCTAACCACTTCAATTTGAAGAGTAAATTTCATGTACATGGAGGGTACACATTAAAAATTTAGGGTAAATTAGATGTGACAGTACAAGCACAGTCATCAATTGAATTTGTATCTACTGATCTATCCTCTCCTCCTTCCCATAATTTACCTTATGTCATGAAGTCAAGGTAACCCATGTTCTTCTCAACTCTTAGTGAACAATGAATTGGAGGAGAAACAAGAAACTCAAAGTATTAGTATGTCATTATGCAATATAACTCCATTACTTTGGGAGGAGACAGTGCATCAAGATAGGGTGCATTGCACCTTCCCTAGGTAATGGGAGAATAAAACAATGCGGTGCATAGTTTGGCTTCTGATTGCCCTATACATTTTTTCCTCATGATGATGATGATCTCCTCCTCCTCCTCCTCCTCCTCCTTTCGAAAATGTAGTATTTTTACCACCTAATAAATTTTACAACTTGCATATTTGCAAAAATACACTTCCTCTACCAATACTACAAAAGATACTTTTATTAGGAAAAAAAAAACCTAGTTGCCAGCCATTTTATGGTATTGCACACTAACTTGTATGAAATAATTAATCCAGTAAGTTATGCCTTTTCTTTCCAATTGTCTTCTGCTCCTGAAAGGTTGAGTAAAAGACCTCTGGGAAATGAGGGCAGTTTTTGACAATAGTCTCCACAGATTAATCAATGCAGGGACAATACCAAGCGCATGGGAGCCATAACATTATCATATCATAGGCTGATTGAGGGGCATTTCCTTGCTTTTCTGTTCTTTTACCATAAGCCAATAGTAGCCACAAGCATTTGACTGCAGAGCCTGGAGGATTGACAGGCCTGGCAGTCATTACACGCTGGATTGAATACTAGATTATTCCAAAGTGGCTCGGGGTCAAGGTTCAGTGTGTTCCCTTTTGGCACTAAATGACTTTAATATCCTTACTGTATTAGTCAATTACTTTAAAGCTGCTGCTATCTTGGCTCTCTCTGCCCCCATCCACTCCCTCCACAGTTTACTATGGACTTTTGAATTGCTCCTATACTTAACCCACACATCTGCTTTCTGCTGTCAAAATAATAGTGCTATTATTGGGTCTTTTGATAGTAAGCAAAGAACAGCAGACTTCTTGTAAGGGGAAGACTCCTACGGCACTGTTTATTTTAAGAGAATAGGCTCAAAAGTCAGAAGGTGTTTTTTCTCTCTCTTTGATCTAACAAAAGAACGAGGGGCATGTTCTCTATCTTTTTCACATCCTTCAAGGCCACTTTGGTTCCACTGCCTTTCTAAATGCATGCAAGGCACTTTTTTTTACCTCGCATTGCACTAGAAGCTGGAAGCAGCTGTGCAATGAAATATTCCACACCATAGGCCAACATGGATGAGGGAATGTCATGTCAATGTAAGGAGATTGGATTTTCTGATGAGACTCCATGTAACTTCCAAAACAGATATCTTCCCGTGAGATTTCCTGGACCTTAAGGTAGGAGTGATGGTGGTAGGAGGCAGGATTTGTATAGCCATGGCAGATTTAATAGAAAATATTTAATTTAGAGATACAGATGAGTAGAAGGAGAAACAAAAATGCATGTAAATGGAGCTTTTCTTGCTTTTAATTGACATGCTTTTCAAAAACTTTGATCCATTTTTATGTGTTTCTTCTTCAAAAGATGCTGATAGTTATTCTTTTAATTTAATAATATAATTGCATAATAATTACTATTTTTTCATAAATCAGAGTAGTCTTTCAGGATTGCAAAAAAGAAGCTGAGGAGCCCATAAAGTTCATAGGGCATGTATTGGATAGGATTTCTGTAATAGAAAAATTGGATACCCTAATTTCTTAAATTTCATTGGAGAGCCTTCCATTTCTGAAGCCACCAGTAGAAACAAGAATTCCTGAAGTATAATTTTTCCCAAATATTTGTGAGTTCTGTTTGCATTTTCCCCCTTCAATAGCTAATAAAGGTTTTAGGAGATAAGCCTAAATCAATTTCATAAATAAGGCCAAAATGACACACACTTCCTTCAGAATCGGAGGGTTGGATTTTGCCCTTAATTCTAGTAGGATGATAGCTTCTCAGAAGATGGTAGGAAGGAAAGTGCCTCTACTGTCATAAAGATCTTGCTCGATGCTGTAACAGAGCAGAGAAGATACTGTGTCATATGGCCAAAGATTTTATTATTGTTGCAGCTGATTAAGTCACTGATGGCACATCAATGAGAGGAGACGTTAAACACAGAGTTCTTCAGTCAAAGAAATCTAGCATCCATATTTGCTTTTGAAATTATCTCAAACATATCTGGAAAGCATCATAAATATTACAAATGACAAATATTGTTATTTTTTTAAAAGTATTTTTTTTAAAGATGTATGTTAAATGAACAAAAATCCAAGAAAACAAGAGCAGTAATATCTAATTTTAAAAATACAAACAAATCCATGAAAAAAAACCCATTTCCCCCAATATGATAAAATCAGGCATTATTGCCTAAGTTGATGGATTTTAAAGTAGAAGAATACATATCATGTCAAATATTTACAGGAGGATTTGAATGAAGTTGGTCGAGCATTTGTTTTTCAGACATATTGTATCAGTAAATTATACATAGTCAAAGATTTGTGATGGCAGTATAAAAGAGGAAGGAATACTAACTTACTGCTGTTATCAATCTCCCAGCCCAACTTCTGCTCAAAATCAAGTCTACTAGTTTAAGTGATGGATGAGTTGATACCATATTCTCTATTCAGTTGCCTCTGCATATTTCAATTTCTATTGGGACCTAGGCCCATAAAATGTCAGATAAAACATCAAACTTTGTGTGGCAGGGTGGGTGGGAGTGAAGGACATTAATGTCTGGAAAATCTGTACACTAGTTTTCTCTTAATTTCATAACCATCACCATGACTGCAGAGAATTACCCTGCTCTGAATTTATTGGTGCAATCTGGCGAAGAATTTTATCTCATGGCCACTGAACATTAAGAGGTTTGGCTTGGCTTGGTGTTAAACTAACATGTCTTGATTAAATATTGCCAGAACTTATTTGAATTTTAAAGCTGCTGGAAAGTCAAATGTTCAATGAAAGTGTTTCGATTGCACATGAAGCAGAACTGTGCACTGGGGCATATTCCTGCTGGAAAGAGATCACTGAGGAAGAAGAAGGGGAGACAGAAAAAGGAGGACGGGGCCAGAGAAGGAAACTCACCTAGAACCATTCAATCTTTAGTTGCGACTTCAGCAAATTCTATTTTTACCTTTCTTGGGTACTGTTAGAAAGTTGTGAGCCAGGAGATCACTTCAGCGTGGTAGGAAAGTTAACAGTATTCCCAAGAAATCCTATTAACTAAGGGAATAATACTTATATAAAATGCTATTTAAGATTAAGATTTATATCTACTACTGTGCTACTACTGTGCTATATGCTACTACTGTGTGTGAATAGAAGGCTCTGTTTTAATATGGAACATTAAGGAGTTCTGAAAAAAAATCCAAAGGCTGTAATACTTCACATTGGCTTCTAACACAGGATTATCTAACAGTCTAACCCAACACCTTCCATCGAAGTTGGAACTTTAGAATCCCCCAACCCAAAGTTTAGTTGAGGGCTTTTGTGAATTTCATTCTCAAGATTTCTAGATTTCTAGAGGATAGCAAACCAGTACACTATATTGTATTCTACCTATAATATGAGAATCTCCCCTGACTATTTTTCTTCTCTTGGAAACAAACTAAGGTCCCACGAATTTGGGATGGCAAGGTCTGCCCTAGGTCTATGCAGCTCCATAATAACTTAAGGATAATTTGATACTTGATCCATCCTCTAAATAGCAGTTTCCTGACAACATGTGATTTTAGGGATTAAATATTTTGTTAGCCTTATTTCTTAGTCAAAACAGTTGAGCTTTTCCAAGGACATTTAGGAGGTGGGCAAAAAGTCAAGATGGTAGCCATCATCTTGATTTTTTTTTTGTTCCTCCACTCAACTTCAGGCCAATGTGCTTTTCCTAATGAGTTTCTTCTTATTTGGATTGAATCTTTAGAGTAAATGGCATCTTAGCAAATACTCAATTCTTTCACAATTGGCCTCATTGGGATGCTGAAATGCTTCTATCGTCTTGGTTTCCCATATCATTCAATATAGTTCTTTAAATTACTGCTACATAAGAAATTATTTTATTATTTATTTACAGCCTTTGGATTTAAGTAAATCTATTGAGATAATGTCAATCAGTAGATGGTAGTGCTTATATGTTTGCCTCTATGTTATATACCTATGATGGGGAACCTATGCCTTGCATGTTGGAAGTGGCATGCAGAGCCATCTCTCTGGGCAGTGATCATAAGTGTGAAAAATGTTCATAAGTTGACTTTTTTCAGTGCCATTGTAACTTTGAACAGTTATTAAGCAAACTGTTAGAGGGTCAAGGATTACCTATTTATTTTCACCAAGCTCTTCGTATCAAGGAACAACAAAAAAGGAAGAAAAATGAAATGTCAGTAATGAATATTCAATTCCACATCCTTTTTGCCCCTGTATGTGCCACCTACATAAAACATTCTCATATTCTGGTATTTCACATGACTACTGACAAAAATCAAGAACCTTTACATTCCTTTAAAAAAAAAAAAAGTCACCACTGTGCCATATTTTGATTTATTACTATACCAATACCCCTTCTGGAATTTTGTGAAATCATAGTTTAGTGCCCTCCTTATTGCTAGACTACAAGTCCCACAGACCCTTGCTTTTAGTCATGAGGCCTGGGCTTCATGAGAATTCCAAGTGTCTGGGGTCATTTAATATTTTTCTTGTGAAAAGTCAGTGATGCATGCTATTTTCAAACAAATTTACTCTCCTTGTTTCCACTCCCAAGGAAAAAACCCATGAATTACAGAAAAGGAGAAGTGAATTTCTTTCTATCAATAAATATAGTCTCTTGTTCCACAAAATAATGAAGCTGTACCTCAAAACTATATAGATACTCTTGGCTTGGATTATTTGTATGCATGTACATTGGTATTGTCCATATTGAAAAAAATCTGCAGTATAACTGCAAGATAGCTTGCATAAAATCTTATAAACCTAATCGTTAGAAATTTTGATCTTTGCAGAAAGGGCAAGTATGTCTGTAAATTAACCAGATTCTCTCAATCAATAAAAAAAAGTTTTCAGCAGATTCTTTTCTTAAAAATCAGGTATTATAGGTGACTTGCATAAAAATGATTAGATCTATTTATATAAAAAATTAAACTCTTATTTCCCCTGAGAAGAGGTTACTATACCTACATCTTCAATCAATAACATTAAGCAGAGCTTCAATCAATAACATTAAACACAGAGAATGTCTTGATTTTCATGAACTTCAGTAAGAGATATAAAACTTCAAATGTCTAAATCAAGGTTCAGGTTCAAGATTCTCAACAGAATCTTGTTGAGATTCAGAACCAATTAATTCTCAAATTAATGAGAAATGGACTATTTTAACATAGTTTACTCAGGTTCAACACCAACTTTTGTGATCAATATGCACGTCTAAAATTTAAAATACAGTATCTAATAAAAACAGAGAAATAAAAATTTTGGAAATCGAAGGATGTATTAAGGAATCACAACACTGAAGCACTGCTATTTTTTTCACTGAGTTTGTTTAAGCAAAAATTATCTTTATTGCCATCATTACATGATATGTTATTTTACACAATTTAAATTGAAAGTTGTATTGCTACTGTGGGACATCTGAGTGCAGTATATCTTTTCTTTGCTGTGTGTGTTTTTTATAGCAACTAAGCATAATCAACAATGCCTTTGGGAATGCACTGAATAATTATGCTAATTTAAAATTTATACAGAATAGGACCTTAAAAAACTTGCTACTTCTTGGTAATGATGCATCATTAGCACTTTTCATTCATATTACAAGTTGTTGTGTTTAGGGACCTGGGTATTCAGGAGAAGAAAGTTAGCCTGATTAGAATCTGATTGAATCTGGCCCCCTGATATTTGGAAATGGAAAAAAGTTGACGTACTATAGTTGCAACTGACAAATACTTTAATGTGAATCATTTATAAATATTTACAACTCCAAAGTCATTGATGAAACCATAGAGGACAATTAGATAATGTCAATAACCCCTGTCCACCCCTAACTTAAGTTCAAACTGTATTTTGACTTTGTGGTAATGGTTTCTTTATGGATTTAGTTCATTATGTACATCCCATTACTTCCCCTACAGGTTCTAGCTCTGTATTTGATTTTCCCACTACTAAACTTGCTTTTGCTTACTTCCATCTGAAGTATGATAGTTTCATGAGTTCCTTCCAAAACAATGAATGGCAAAACCTAACAGATTTAATGCATCTTAAGGTTGTCTTTAGGTGGCATCAAAATAAGAGGGCAGAAATAGTGCCATAGTTAGGGGCACAGGGAAACATGACCTTACCAACACTCTTCCAATTCCATTATATATCGGACCTGTCCTAATCTGATCTCCTTGTGAAGAAAAACTCTTGAGTCCATTTTGGTTGATGTGAAAAGGCATTTTTACTAAGTGATGTTGACTGAGGTAAAGTTGAGAGGAATCTAAGGTTCCTGCACACCAATACAGAACCAACCCTTTGTTTTCCCCTAGCCCTTTCCCCGTGGTCTGTCCACATGTAACCAATCTGGCACCACCAAGATTTTTTGGGAAATGCTGAGGTGTTTAGGCTGGTGAAATTCTACTCTTAGGGTAAACAGTTTTGAATGAACCAAATTCCAAAATGCTTTATCCTTCCTCAACTGTCAATCCCCCTCCCAATTTCCCATAATAAATGTATACAGCTTTAATACCCATTTGTTTACTCCTCCCTTCCCCAACTGATGGCAGGACACCAACAAGGCACCAAGCCAAAAGTGATGAATCTGACACTATAAAGCTTAATTTAACTTCAACATATATTAGAATTTGGTTCCATTTCTAAAAGTTCTTACAGACTAGGGTAATCTACCTATGGTGGTGGCAAAAAGTTAAGATTTCATATACACAATCAAAATATTTCACATTCTGTCTTCTTAATATCTGTCAACCACAGAGACCACCACAGAGACCCCTTTTTATACATAATTTTCCCTAAAGGTCCCATTTATACAAAAGAAGACTCCAAGATTGTGTTTCTCAAATTTAAGGTATATGCACCAAAATTCTCTTTAAAATATTTTTATTAGAACGTTAAATATTAGCTACTAGCTAACACAAACTAATAGGTGGTAAGAAGGGAAAAAGAAAGAAATCAGAGAAAAAGCAAAACAAGTAAGTGAAGCAAAAATGAGAATACAAATAGAAAAGAAAGAAATTGGCTTTCCATATTTTTTCATAGCAGTTATAAGTACAAATATATATTTTAACTTTTCTCTCTAAAGTTACATATTATTTTTTCTATAATCTACCTTGTCTAACTGTGAAAACTATAAGTCTTAAATTCATTTTATGCAAAAAAAATAATGCAAAAAGTCCATATGAAACTTCCAGTCAGCAATAAATGTTGATAATGTCTTTCTTTAATCAAAGATTTATCTATTTCAGCAAAATCTATCAGCTTCACCAACCTTTTCTTCATAGTAAGTAGTGATGAAATTTTCCATCTCTGCACAGATTCCCAGAATTCTCCAGTATGAATATTGTAAGATTGATGCGAGCCCAGAAAGGTAGTCCAGAATGGAAGCAAACCCAGGACTACTTGCTCTATCTTTCCGGTTAGATTACATTAACAAAATATTGCAAGACCAAAAGTACTTCTTCCTTCCTTTTATTCTCTGCAAAACTAGAACGGTCTCTTCTGAAAAGCTTCCTAAGCTATAACCCTTTCTGTAGGCTGACACATCTTTTATGTATCAGTTGTCCAATCTGCAGCTCTTCCTCCTGTTTCTCAAGGTACTTTGCATATACAATTATATGTATTATGTATATTATGTAACTTAAGGAATGCAATAGTATCTATGTCTATCTAGTGTAATAATTGTTTTGTGGGTGGTTACTATCAAATTGGAAAAGTCCTATCTGGATGGACTTAAGACTGGAAGGATTCACATTTATTCCATAATAAACATACTTAATTGTTTATGTCCATTTTTTATGGCATTCTTCTTATATTCGAAAGCAATGCATAAAAGTATGCAATCTTCAAACTGGAAATGTATTTTGGAGATGAGGACAAGAGTTTGAGCCGTATCTAAATTTATTTATTTATTTGTTTGTTTATTTATTTTTGTCGATTGCTTACAAAATAATAGGTATAAGTAAAAACATGGCTATGACTACATGGATACATATAAGAAAAATAAAAAATAAAAGACATAATAGGACAGGAATGGTAGGCATGTTGGTGCCTTATGCATGCCCCCTACAAACCTCTTAGGAAAGGGGTGAGGTCAATAGTAGACAGTCTAAGGTTAAAGTTTTTGGGGTTTGGGGAAGAAACCACAGAGTCTGGTAGAGTATTCCAGACATTGACCTGTTGCTGAAGTCATATTTCCTGCAATCAAGTTTGTTGCGATTAACCTTGAGTTTGTATCTATTGTGTGCTCTTGTGTTGTTATGGTTGAAGCTGAAGTATTCATTAACAGGTAGGACATTGCAATGTATGATTTTATATACAATACTTAGATCGGACCGAAGGCCCAATCTAATTCTAGAATTTCGAGTCTGGTGGCATAAGAATTTCGAGTCTGGTGGCATAAGGTATTCTGCAGCGAGTAGAGGAGTGGAGAGCTCTTCTTGTGAAATATTTCTGGACTTCCTCAACTGTGTTAATATTAGATACATAATGTGGGTTCCAGACTGATGAGCTGTATAGGAGTATTGGTCTAGCAAAGGTTTTGTATGCTCTAGTTATTAGTGTAATATTACCAGAGAAAAAGCTACATAAGATTAGGTTAACAACTCTTAATGCCTTTTTGGCTATGTAGTTACAGTGGGCTCTAGCACTTAGGTCATTAGAGATGAGTACTCCAAGATCCTTGACAGAGTTTGGATCATCAACAAGGTCTTGACTATTCAGCCTGTATTTTATTTTCTGATTTTTTTTTTTGCCAATACGTAGGACAGAGCATTTATTTGTTGAGATTTGAAGTTGCCATTTGTTTGACCATTCTGATACATAGTCAAAGTCTTTTTGAAGGGTAGCAGTATTGTCTGTGGTGTTGAATAGCTTTACATCATCAGCAAAGAGAACGCAGTTGCTCTTGATATGATCGCAGAGGTCATTTATGTAGAGTATGAAAAGAGTGGGTCCTAGAACACTGGAGTTGGTGCAAACGTGTTCCAAATGCGAAGCTGGTTGCTAAAGAGCCAGAAAGCAGCAAGGGCGTCAGGTGGAAAGGACAGGGTCACGATCACACGGAGATGCCCAAAGCGCGCAGCGCACATAACTAAAGGCGGCGCACGCAGTTGACTTGGGGACTACAAGGCAGCATCTGCGCCTCTTCCCAGGCGCATCTCTAGGCTGCTTCCAGAGCTATGGGACGTTCTCCGTTGCCTACCGGCCCTTCTTCCTTGGGCTCCCTGCCATGGGATACACCCACTTCCTCCTGCAAATTACGCCTCGCAACTCTTCTCTCCCTTTCCTCTCGCTCCAAAAAGATTGCCATCGTATCCCACCGATTCGGGCTTCCAGCCACGTTGTGATCCACTAGTGAGGTTATCATCTCGGATGGAGGCATCGCAGTCTCCCTCTCTTGCTTGCTCTGAACTTCACGCGGACCAAAATAAAAAGATCACCCGCCATCATATTTGGAGCTGCCACTTCCGCGTTTGGAGCTCCAAATGGCGGCGGCACTCCAAACACAGAAGCGGCAGCTCCAAACGTGGCAGCGGAATAGGCAGAAGGGAAAGCAACAGCGGCGGGTGCCAAAGGTGTCTGCAGCAAAGGTGTTTGGTGAGAGTAGGGAACTCTCCGCACTTCGCCATGATCACCCGTTAGGAGCGGCTGGTGGCGAGGATGCAAGGGGGGGAATTAAGTCACTCCCCAAAAAGACATCCTAGCCGTTTTTTTGGGGCTCAAAAAAAAAAAGGCCCAGCCTTATTATGTGAGAAACACAGTATGTATATGTATATGTATATGTATATGTATATGTATATGTATATGTATATGTATATGTATATGTATATGTATATGTATATGTATATGTATATGTATATGTATATGTATATGTATATGTATATGTATATGTATATGTATATATATGTTTTCTTAAGTTTTCGCGGGTACTTACATGTCTGGCATTCAGCTTTGTTCGGGTATTTTCCCACATCATAATAGTGGTGCTTTTAAAGTTGTAGCAACGTTTCAGCAGAATCTCATCTGCCATCATCAGGCTTCTGTATAGTGTTTGTCTGTGAGTCAGACTTTTACAGTGGTTTCAGATTTAAATTTGGGGCAGCCTATTGCTGTGTCAGAATGGTTTTTTCTTCCTCCTGATTGGTTGAGAGTCTTGGTCTGTGTTTATTGGTCTTGGAGTTTGCTGTGTTCTGCTACTAATATCTTCTGTCTGTTTTTTTTAGGGGGGGGGCTCTTTTTGTATCTTGATTGGCTGGCAACATTGTGTTACTTTATTGGAGGCCTTTAGTGCAGCTTGGCTTCAGGTAAGTGGACGGCTATCATTCGTTAGGAAGCTAGGTTTCATCTTGGTGCCTGGTGGGGGTGTGTTTGAGCTGGAGGTATCAGGGGGGATCTGTTTGTGCCCAGGTGTTTGTCTGGCTTGTGGTGTGGAGATTTTTTTGTTTGTGAGTGCAGGCTTCCAAGCTTAGCATTTTTCAGTTTTGATGGCACCGATCTCCGTTATGGTGTTGTTTTGTAGTGGTAATTTATGAAATCAGCACTGTAAGATGGTTAGTGAGACTCTACCAAACAATACAAGCTTATGTATTTTTATGTATTTTTCCCCTTTTTCTTTGCATTTCATTTTTTCTCATCATGTTGTCAGATGCATTGCCTTTTTGCCAGCCACCTTATATTTCAGACTGCAAGCAACTCTATGAACTAAGTCTTATAATTTTTAATCAGAAGTCAGCATATACAAATAAAGGACCTAAAGTATGAAAAGAAGCATATTTTGATCCTCTGACTAGCAATAACCCTATGCTACTGAATTAGCCAACTGTGTCTCACTACTAATGAGAAAAAAAAATCCTCAAGGGAAACTTTAACCAATGCACTTTGAGAGCACCTCGGGGACTCATTCTGTGTCTGTCACCTCTCCTGTCTCATTGACACATGACTTTCTTCCAACTATTACACTGTGCAACCATTTCATTTTACACCTCACGATTAGAATATTAAAAAGAGACAATTCTAAACTACTTGCACCATAGAATAAAGTTGGTTTTGACACTTAGAATAGAATTTGTCACCAAGCTATCACAAGATCCAAGTGTCTCAACTGGTGGAATCTTCCAAATCTGATGGTTTATTTTACAACTAATAGTAACGTTGTGATTTTATTCCCCCTTAAATGCACAATGTCATTAGCAAAGGTAGGCAGGCCATATGGAGTGAATTTTATTGCCAACTAATTCTTATATTTGCTGAAGAATATTGTCCCTGATCATATCATTGTGACCTGATGCAAGTTTTCAATTTTTCCTTTATGTAGACCAAAAGCTTCCATCCACATTGGAAGCTTTTGTGAACTGGAAAAAAAGAAAACCCTTCAAAAATTTGTACAGCTCTGTGCTAGAGTTTAAAAATTCTGCTGTTTCTAACAATTTAACACAGCAATGCACACATTCATTGCATTGCATTACACGTGGCTTTACTAAACAGTGAAAAAATCATATTCTGACACTTTCACTCTATTAAAGCTCATTGACAATAGACCTCTGGACCACAGGTTAAGTATAGTGAGGAAGTGTAATCTGCATTGAAATGTAAATTAGATGAATTTTCTGAAATATATTCTGGACTCTTCATTGTCTCTTGCTATAAGAAATTGGGAAAATGTGGGATTCGTCTCATTGATGTCTAGAAGCCATGATAGGTACAGGCTGGACCCAGGTTCCTTCTTTCTTCCTTGTTCCCTCCCTATCTCAGGGAAGCCCATATTTAAGTTGCATGCATGATAGCAGGACTAAATCATTCACAACTATAGAGTAGTGTTCACGAACCTTTTTGGAACCGAGTGCCGAAATGGGAGCATGTGCACACACACGGCGGAGCACCGGAAACTGGAAGGGCAGCTGAGCTTCCTGTTTCTGGCATGAATTCATGCATGAAGACCAGCTAATTGCATGCATGCATGCACCAGAAACAGGAAGCTCAGCTTCCTGGCATGCATATACATGCTAGAGACTGCTCTTTTGGTTTCCAGCACTCCCGCGTGTGCGAATAGCAATAGGCGATGGCTGGCATGCCTGGACAGATGGCACTTCCGGCATGTATGCCATAGGTTTACTATCACAGCTATACAGAGTGCAAGAGACAATTTTGAAGGACAGGAGAATGATGGTGACATAAATGGAGCTTGAACCTGCACAAAGAAAACGCCTTGAAAAAAATATCTCAGACAAGCACCTTGCACAAAGTGAGGGAGGGGAAAATTTATTCAGACTTGCAGGTTCTATTGCTGTATCTTCACAATAAAAACAGTCTAATTTGTCTAAGAAGCCATTCTTCAAGGTCTCTGGATGGTCCTGTACTCCTTCTGTCCATATGATGTGGTAGGAAGAATCAGGAGGGCAGCTGTGATGGAGTGATCAAAGCTCTGCCTGGTTTTATGTAGGCTGGAAAAAAAATCTGGAAAATCTCTGATAAAGCAATCTCAACTATAGAGGGCTCAACGACTCAATAATTTTGATTTTCCATGTACAGATTTGTCAGCCTGAATAGAACTGATTAATAGAACTCAGTTCTGAATAGAACTGAGAAAAGTGCCAAATTTCTCTTCCTAGTGTAAAGTTCCATGCTCCTCCTATATGCTAGCTGCTGGCTTTTACTTTCTGATTCCAATTACTATGTTGTATTACATGCCATACAGGCACCCAAATCTGTCTTCCAATTTCCCAGAAAGTTTTCTTAACCACAGAAGAGGCTTCCCTTTGTGTCTCTCATGCTCGGGGTTAGAAATGTTTTCAAATTTATTTTTGAATGTTTATGAATTTACATTATTCCTGCATGAGAATGGCAAGTGCTTCTGTTTTGTGTTTTTCTGTATATCTGTCCATTGTTTTGCGAACATTCCTTTTTGCCTGGGCTTCCTGATATTACAAAAGAAAACAAGATATATAAATCTTTATTATGACCAAATATCAGAGCAGAAGGAAAATAACAAAAATGCCCACAAAATGAAAGCCAAGCTCAAAGAACCCAAACATATTGCAAGATGTATACGATAATTAAAAGAGTTGGGCTCTTTTAATTAAAGTAAAGTTAGAACTCCCTCCTTATAGTTATAAATATTTCTTGGGACAAAGGGGAGAGGAGGAAAATGAAAGAAAGTTATTTTTGCATCAATTTGGAATATGAATGGTGGGAGGGTGGGAACTCTAGAAGGTATTTTCATAATTATCTGTTCACCAAGCATATGGATGGAGGCATGGAGGCATGGATGAATGTGTGATGGAATTGTTTATCTCATACAAGTGACTTTAGAGGTATCCAGACAAGAAGCACCAATCGTGAATTAGCACTACCTTTACTGCAAGGTTGCAGTAACAAATCTGAAAGTACAGCACATCTTTCTCTCTCTCTCGCCTCAACCTTTGTCTTTTTTTTTTAAACAATTTTATTGGTTTTTAAAGACAAACAAAAACAAACAAAACATAGCAACATCCAGCTTTCTTTCATAAATATACAGGCAGTGTGTCGGTTGGTTTACCAAATTTTTTTGTGCATCCATTTCATAGTCTCAATTACAGTTACATTGCATGATAACTCATATTATCAATCAAAGATTAAATACCCTAGTATCACTATTAAACAATCATTTGACTATAATTTTATTCATTCATACTTTGCGAGATAACTATAATTTACTTAGTTTATTTTATAACAATTCATATACTCCTCACAAATCTATCCCAAAAACATTTTATAGATATGATATCAAAAAAAGAAATACTGTGTTTCTCACATAATAAGGCTGGGCCTTATTCCCCCCCCCCCCCGAAAAACCGGCTAGGCCATCTTTTCGGGGGTGACTTAATTCCCCCCCCCCCGTTGCATCCTCAGGTGGGCGGGCGGCGACAGCTTGGATGTTCAGGAGACCTTCCATCACCGTTGCTTTTCCTTCTCCCTTGCTGCTGTGGCATTACAGTAACACCGCAGCATTTGGCGCAGCCATGTGCGGCCAGTCAGGGCTCCTCCCTGCAACCGGAGCCCTGAGGAGACACTTGGCTTCAGGCGTTCCTGTGGCTGCCTTCCCTTTGCCTTTGAAGGTAAAGTGAATTATTTTAAAAACCTCCGCTCATCCCATCAGGGCTGCGCCGGAGCCGTGCGAGCTGGGCAGAGCCGGGAAAGCGAGCTATGGATGTTTCCTGGTTCTGCCCAACCTGCATGGCTCTGCCGCGGCCCTGGCGGGATGAGCGGAGGTTTTTAAAATAATTCACTTTACCTTCGAAGGCGAAGGGAAGGCGGCGACAGGATCGCCTGAAGCCAAGTATACCAACAACAAAAGGCAAATCCTCAAAGTGGGCTGGAGGGAGGTGGCTATGTGCCCCCCGGGCTGCTTCAATGCAAGGTCCTGACTTGTAACATCCTGCCATTGCTGCCGTGTCCTTTTCGCTGCCGCTTCCCTCTCTGATTGCGAAACTCGTGTGCTTCGCCAAACGCTCCGAGCAAGGTGAGCTCTTTCATACATGGGGGGGGGAAGACACCGGCATGCTCTGAGAGGCTGGCTCTTTTCTCTAGCCGAGGCTGACAGGAAGTGCCTCCAGGGCCGTGGTAGAGCCGTGCAGGCTGGACAGAGCCGGGAAAGCAAGCCGTAGGTGTTTCCTGGTTCTGCCCAGCCCGCACAGCTCTGCCATGGCCTTGGCGGGATGAGCGGAGGGCCCGGCAGGGAGGCACTCGCTGCCTTGGTGACATTTTGGGTGCCTCCACCGCCTCCTCGCCCATGGCAGATGGCGGTGGCGGTGGCAAGCGGAGGCGCTTTTTCCCTCAGGAAAAAGAAGACAGCGCAGCCATCTTGCTTGCTTTCCCACCTGCCAGCCCCAGACAGCCTCAGGAGCGGTGGCAGTGGCAGCAGGCGTGCACACTCCTGCCGGCAAAGGGAGGAGAGGCGAGGAAAGAGAAGGGAGTGCAGCAGCAGCGGCTATCACAGTATCGTCTCCTAATGGGGCAAGGCTGGCAAGCTGAAGTGGCCGCACCAGAGAGCGTCGCTTCCAACTCCATTGTGAGGATAAAGGAGCAGGATAGAGATTCAGTCAAATGTCAGCCTCAGCTAGAGAAAAGAGCCAGGCTCTCGGAGCACGCCGGCGTCTTTCCCTCTCTCTCTCTCTATGTATGAAAGAGCTCGCCTCGCTCGGAGCGTTTGGTGAAGCACATGAGTTTCACAGTTGGAGAGGGAGGTGGTGGTGAAAAGGACACGGCAGCAATGTCAGGATGCTGCAGGTCAGGACCTTGCATTGAAGCAGCCCAGGGGGCAAGTAGCCACCTCCCTCCAGCCCACCTTGAGGATTTGCCTTTTGTTGTTGGTATACTTGGCTTAAGGGGCTCCTGTCGCCGCCTTCCTTTGCCTTCGAAGGTAAAGTGAATTATTTTAAAAACCTCCGCTCATCCCGCCAGGGCTGCGGCAGAGCCGTGCGGGTTGGGCAGAACCAGGAAACACCCGTGGCTCACTTTCTCGGCTCTGCCCAGCTCGCACGGCTTCGGCGCAGCCCTGATGGGATGAGCGGAGGTTTTTAAAATAATTCACTTTATCTTCGAAGGCAAAGGCAAGGCGACCACAGGAGCGCCTGAAGCCAAGTGTCTCCTCAGGGCTCCGGTTGCAGGGAGGAGCCCTGACTGGCCGCATGTGGCTGTGCCAAACACCGCAGCATTGCTGTAACGCCGCAGCAGCAAAGGAGAAGGGAAAGCAATGGTGGCGGAAGGTCTCCCGATATGAAGTGCTCCACCAACGCAGGCAGCACCATATCCGGGTATGCAACAAAGTACTTCCTAATGGCAAGCCTCCCCCGCCATTCCCCCCCATTTCGCATGTTTAATATGGGCCTTAATTTGGGGGGAGGGGCTTAATTTGAGTTTATGCCAATAAATCATGCTGGGGCTTCCTATTGGTGGAGGCCGTATTGTTGGAGAAACACGGTATATCTTTATATATTCATTATTTTCTAAATCATTATTTTCTAGATATTCTATTATTGTGTTTTATTATCTAACCATTGATAGAAAAGGTCCCAAATTTTATAAAATTGTTTATCCTCTTGTTCTCTAATTTCAAATGTCAATCTACTCATTTCAGAACTGCCCTACTGTTGTGTATGTACCATAGTTAATAAAGTATGAGCTTGAGGTAAAGTGCAGGGTTCTGGCCCTGCACTTCTGATTGGCTGTTAGGCGGCCAGATCGGATTGGTTAATTCTGAGGAATCCGATTGGCCCTTAACAGAGAATTCTTATTGGTTAAAAGAACTAGCGTTCATAGCTCGTTATTGGACAATTCTGACAAGGGTTGCCTATATAAGGCAGAGTTCACTGTTGTTGTTTTTTGAGAAGTCACTATGCAAATAAAGAGCTGAAAGTTCACTATTCAGAGGCTGTATCCATTTACTCCGACCCATGTTCAGTACTTTACACCTACCCTTTGTCTTTAAAGTCCAAACAACTAGGAAAAAGTATCATCTAAGTTATTTCCATACCTTCATTGCTAAGCTACTTCTTATCTGACTGCTTCCTAGTTTGCAATTCCTCCTCCTCCTCCTCCTCCTTTCTTGCAAATGTATTGTGGAAATAAATGGAATTCAGATTAGTGTTGACAGTGTCTGCACAAAATGGCTCAAAACCACTCAATGTCAGCAGTTAGCACTGCATGGATTTGTCTTGGTTTTTTTTCTCTATTCCTCTTGCCTGACATTCCACAACTACAGCTTGGTGAATGGATTATTACCAGTCTTCACATTACAGGTAATCTGGCATGAGGTAAAGGAACTGATGCAGTGGTAGAGGGTAAAGATCCTGAATATGGGAAAAGATGAAGACAGCCATTTTTAACAACCCAGCCATGCATTTAGATTCTAATGAACTTAACTTCCACACTGGTGACAACTCTGTCTGCTGTTGAAGACTTAGGAGAAATGAATGAATGATCAGAAAAATCAGATAATCAGAGGGGCGTTGCCAGAACATAGAGTAGGCTGAACACTAGTTTATCTTGGACAGAGTTTCAATCATTTTTCAAAAATACCTTCATCAGAAAAAGGGGATTCGATACTACTGTGTAACGTTAATAACTTAAATTACTCTAAGAGACTTGAGTCTTCATAATAGGCCCTTAACACATCAAATATACATTGACAGTGGGTCACCCAGCAGGGGATCACAGTTTTCAGTCAATAAGAAGCCAATTTCTCAATTTCAATCACATAGTGATGCATTTCAGTTCCCAGAGATGGCAGTTCTACAAGATCCATTTGAAAGAAATACTGGGAATCAAAATAAATCCTGAAATAAGAATTCACCTATAAATGACAGAGAGTAATCCCAGGGCTGGCCAAAAGATACTGACCCGAAGAAAGCAATGGCGCCAATATTGCACTTGTATCTTTGTTGTTTCTGTGGCTTCTGACAATTTAATTTTCAAATATTGGTAAATGCAAAGTTAAGTGTATTTATGCAAGAAGGCTCAAGCATATGTTCAGTGGTTGCAATGGCAATGGTTTGTTCCAATTTGGTTTTTTATATTGATAACTATAAAAAGATAAGGCAGTCAGTTCTTGATAAAATTGACTAAAGGTACCAATAAACCAGTAGAAGTTAACATTAATTCACAGATGTGTAATTTTTCACAGGGTTTTTTTTATTATTATTTTCTTCTCATCTGCTCTTAAATCTGTTATTAATATGTGACGTGTATGTATCTCATTTATTAACTCACCTATACTTTGCCACATCTATATAATTCATGGGGATTTAATCATACCACATCCAACAATATGTGTATGTAGTCATTAAAATAATGCTATCTGCATCCAACAATATGTGTATGTAGTCATTAAAATAATGCTATCTGCTCCGTCATCAATCTCAGAAGGTGGCAGCATGTAGTTGATCTTAGATGACCTTGAAAATGTTAAGCAAAATCAGACTTAGTTAGTGCTTGAATGGGAAACCATTGAGAAATGATAAGAGACATGAATTTGGAAGAAACAATGGCAAACCACTTCTATATGCTGACCAAGAAAACTACATGGATACTTCCTTATGAGGACCTTGAAGAAGACTTTACTTTGCTCTTCCCTTAGTGTCAAGACAACTAATTTGTGTTGACACTTCAAAAATAATCTGAGCAATTTGAATGATTGTGAAGTTAGTGATTTTGTCATCAATGAATTACAGAAGATTTAAATCTGGAAATTACCGATGCCATGCCAATCTACTCCTTGATTATATTCAGTATCTTGAAGACAAGTTCTACAGAATACAAATCAACATGAAATGCAATGTAAAATGGACATGATGAAAAGCATTCAATGCCAAACCAAGATTATTCACAAAGTGTGTACCTTATTCAAATGTCAAACACATATGTTAGTTGTATGGAAAGTGAAACAAATTTCTAGCAGAATAAAAAAGTGCAACTGGTATTTTACTATCCTACTATATGTAAAGATAAATTTGATATTTATACAAACTATAATCTAGAAAGTACAGTCTCACTTCAGAAAAGGTACATGTGACTCTCTTCACCAATGCAAATATTTGTTCTCTGGAATGAATGAGACATGTTTGCTACATTCCATTACATCTGCAAAGTTTTGAAATCTCCAAAAATTCAGTCAAACTATTCAGTCAACTATTTTCCTTTATTCTGCTTCTCCCCTCCCCCCACTCGCTCCAGCAAAGAGAAAACTGTGGATATAATAATTATGAGTGCTTGTATCTCAATGTAACTTGATAATACATGTTTTATCAAGTCTGCATCCAACCCAATAGATTTTTTCACTATGCCAGCCATCTTTCTTGCTTACATTATCAAACACGAGTTGCATTTCAGGCCAGTGCTCAAATACCTATAGATGTATTTCAGCACATTTGTGTAATTGAGGTACTGCTGATAACTTTTTCCATTTTGACAACCAAGATGTTCTAAATGACTTGAATGGTGTTGCTTAGAGCCTCAGCCAATGTAAACTAAGTCTATATGTTTACTCTATGCATTTTAGACATGTCTGGGGCAGAAGAGCTATTGAAGCAAATTATTTCTCACCCTGGGAAAGGATAATCTTTCAATGTCATCTTTTAAAGGTCATTGACAGGTTAAAATAGCAAAGAAAGCTCCAGGAGATCGGCTGGTAACTTTGGTTTGCTGTGTCTATTGTATTTATCTGGTTTTATAGATTAAAAGTAGAACCTGATAGGCACCATTCATGTTTACAGCTATACATGTAGTCAATCATATGATTGTGTTTGCATATGCATATAAATATATAGATACAGGTATGAGAATATAAATGTATACAGATAGGTAAATATGAATTTTACACACACACACACATGTACATGTACATGTCACATCTAACTTTGTACAGTCATATAAGTCATTAAAATGGATTGAAAATCCATGCTATGTGTGGCGAATATACTATGCACTGTCCCTGTATTGAGTTTATGTAAGGTCATAATATGAGGCACAGAAAACAAACAACAACTTTAATGAAAAAATGATTTTTTTTACTATTTACTCAAAGTTAAGCAGTTTTGACACCCTTTGATTTTAGTGGAAGAGTTTTATACTCATAACATGTCAGCTGAGGTATAAAATTATCTAGCTTGTTCATGCCTAACAGTCATGGTTAAATAATTAAGGTAGGGTTCTTGGATCACTATGTATCTTTTTTGTGTTTGTAAAAATAAATTCAGGCAAAAAGGAAAACGTGAAATGCTTAAAATGAATGATTTGAATCAATGCATGAAGACTTGATGAAAACCAAACAGTTTGCAATCATTTGTGATTAGAAAAATAACTGGCGTAATAAATGTTAGAAACTGTGTTTTAAAAATACACATTGCAGCTGCTGGTAATTTATTGTAACTCTTTCATTTCTTTTTGCTGTTGCTACACTGACCTCTTCAGGTTCTGAAATTTTGGAATGGTGTTTATTGCTACCCTCTATCTGTCACCACTGGATTCAATAAATATCATTCAGTGCCATATCAATTAGCAGAAAAGATTTAGATTTTTTTTTTCATATATAGTATTGATGCTGATTCAATTAAAATAACTTGGGAATAATTGCTTCAAACAAGCCGAGACAAAAGACAGCGAAAGTGTAGAGTGAATTTCAATTTTTCTATAAAATTGGGGACTGGAATAGGTCACTTTCTATAATTATGTTTCTTTTATTAAAGTATCAATTAGAATTGCCATCATTGATTGATAAAGTGAATTTAGCTAATCTGGTCCAATAAACAAAGTTAAAGTTAAAATTAAAAGTTAAAGTTAATTTTTTAGGAGTCTTAACATTTTTCAACTAGCATGAGCAAGTTTCTTGAAGACTAATAATAAACCAAATAACTATTCTGTTTCTGTGGTTTTGTATAAGGAATTAGGTTAATTTCATAAAAATAGGATAGTCTCTCTAAAAGTTTAGAATGGATCATTTTTTTGCTAAGTACATATTCAGAGCTCAACTTATTTTTTATGTTAGTCTGTGACAAACTATAATTTCTCAGTGAAAGCCTGACACTTCTTTTATATGTATGTATCACTCTGTAACATACACTATACTCTTTTTGGCTGATATTCAGTAGTATGCCTCATACCTTGTTTATGTTAGAAACAAAGCCCCTCTGAACTACAGCTCTGTTTGTAACTATTTATGATTTAACAAATGAAAAAAGAAAACAGAAGACCAAAGACCAAAGACATGGAAAAAATGTCTCAATTTGGTTTACGTTTTCATCTGCTCTCCTCCAAATTGATTTTTTTGTTAACTATTTCAGCATTATTTTTTTCTCTGCTCACACATTGTTGAACAAGGAACGGGTGACTTAGTTTTGAAGGAAAAAGGATTTTGACAGAAAAGGAATGCCTACCACAGTAACTTCTGTTTATTTTTGTGTTTTCTGTTCAGTTACAATATTTGCTCAATATGTTTTATTCAATAATAAATTGAATTGAATCCTTTGCAATGAGCCTAAGAGTTAAAGGATTCTGTTTAGTGTATGCAGTCACATATTACTTTATTGTAGTTTATATTGTTATAAAATTAAGGCTTAGGTTATGGATCTGGTTCAGAACTTTTATGTATAAGTTAATCAGAATACAAGATTTTTTGCAAGCTTCAACTCATAAGAGGAAGGGAGGGAGGGAGGGAGGGAGGGAGGGAGGGAGGGAGGAAGGAAGGAAGGAAGGAAGGAAGGAAGGAAGGAAGGAAGGAAGGAAGGAAGGAAAATATATTTTTGGAGATGAAGCCAGAACTAAGTTTTATAGGTATTCCTTAACTTATGACCATAATGGAGTCTTCCCATTAACAGACTTGTGATGCTCATAAAGCAGCTCATCATATGACTGGTCTGATTTCACAACTGTTTTTTGCAGTGATTAAGTGAAACCATTGTTTGCTATGTGTTGTTTCCCCAAAACTGGAAGAAAATGCTGGTTTTCAGAAAAAATGTAGTAAATTGCATTTATATGATCGTAGTATGTTGCAAACAGTGGCAAATGCAAGCTAGTTGGTGAGAGCTGAAAATGTGGTCATGTGGCTGTCAGAACTTTAGAACCTGGTGGTAAGTAACCTTTTGGGGCATCTATTGTAAATTCAACCAGCTGTAAATTGAGGAACAAAGACTATCTGTACAGGAGAAAACCTACTTTTGGAGTTTTCCTTAGTTCTGCAATCATCTGGTAGAACATGTTAATGGGAGTAAGAGAAAAAAAAATATTATAACTCATCATACAAACATTTGTATGATAGTTGCATATAACGGTACAGTATAACATTTAAAAGACTAATTGACTGGGAATAGGATGAATTAAATTTTTCACTCTTTTTAAAGATTGGGATTATTCTAGGAAGGGGAAGCACTATCCATTTTTGGGCAATTAAGCAATGAAATCTGCAGCATTCTGCTAAGGTCTTCACTTCAGTCTACTCTTTGAGTGGAGCCAGAATCCCTTCTGATTGGCTGATTCTGTTTGATAGCTAAGTATAAAAGCAGCTGTCAAACAGAATCAGCTGTTCTCTGTCAGCTGGCCACCTGTTAGCTAGTGGCAAGCCACGGCTGCTTTACAATGTTACAATAAACTTGTTAGCCTTTCACTCTCACCTCTGCCTCTTTATTCCCATGCGCCAAATACCAAACTGGCGACAAGGAGCGCAGTGAGGCATATACTGAGGCAACGAGAGCTGAAGTCACTGAGCTGAAGGCACTAAAGAAGTCAGGTGGCGGCACCACCAAACATTCCATCTTTCCACCCAACTACTGAGACCTGGATGTCCAACCTCAAACAGATTTGAGTGCATGATGGACCCACCAACCTGACAGAGATTCCCGCTAACAGAAAAAAAGCATACTTCCTCAGCTTCTGTGGAGCAGCAGTCTTCGATACTTCCACAGTCCTGTTAGCCCCACAAACTATCAAAGCCATGACATGGGATGAGCTGCAAGAAATCCTGAGTAACCACTACACACCAAAGCTTAGCCCACTGGCACACCTTCAGAAGAAAAACCCAGGCTGAGGGAGAAACCATAAGTTAGTATATGGTTGCCCTCAGATTGGCTGCCCTTCACTGTGGTTTCCAGGACCTGGACAATATGCTTTTGAATCAGCTGTTAGAAACCTCCATTGACAGAGGTGTCTCCTAGTCAAAGCTGACCTTAATCTAAAAGCAGCCATTGAAGAGGTACAAGCCACAGAAATGTCAATGCTTTCCACAGCAGAAATTCAAGGCTCCAACAGCTACCCAAGCGGAAGAACCAATGCAGCCATTCACTACGAAGAAGCTGAACACAGAATTCTATGATGAGGAAGAAGGAAGGGTCCCCAGCCAGCCCAAAGAAGAAACAACATAGCCAAAAAGAGATTTACTGCAACACAAATCATCTGCCTGAGCTGTAGAGGCAACCATGCAAGAGCAATCTGCCACTTCAGAAACATCATCTGCCTCAAGTGCCAGAGAAAGGGTCACCTAGTGAGAATTTGCCAGGCTGGGTAGAATATGAGCCAGCCAGCTCCATACTAGCCACAGCCAAAAAACTTTAAACCAAAAGAGGACTGCTTTACCATAAATATAGCATGTCCAAGAGCTGAAGCACTAACTAACCAAACTTGTTATAGTTAACAAAATTAAAGTTGATGTTCTTTTAGAAGGCAAATCCTGCAAGATGGCGGTGGATACTGGCTCTTCCCTTTCTATCCTGTCCTGGAACACCCTGAGGCACCTGGTTCCTGACATCTCCAAAAAACAACTTACACCTTGCAAGCTGTCACTACAAGACTACCAAGGTCAAGCCATTTCAGTCATCAGAAAAGGCAAGTTTCATATCCAATTTCAACAATTCAAAGGACAACTCCCTCTTGTTATAGTGGATAGGTGCTTACCAAGTTTGTAAGGACTTGATTGGTTTGCCTCCCTGAGCTTACAAGTGACTGGCACTAATTCAGTTATCACACAAAACTTAGACTAATTACTTTTTGACTTTGCTGAGTTTTTTGATGACAAACTTGGTTGTTATAAAGGCACACCCATCTCACCTAATTTGGATCCCCAGGTAGCTTCAATCAGGCTCAAATCGCACAGAATAACTTTAGCCCTGCCCCAAAGGGGATGGTCAGCTGGACAAGCTTATTGCCAAGGGAGTGCTAGAACCTGTAGATTTCGCAAAATGGGAGACCCCCATAGTCATTCCTTTAAAACAGGATGGCTCAAATAGAATTTGTGCAGATTATAAGTCCACAATAATAAGGGGCTCTAGCCAAATGCCTACTCAGTGCCCATTATACAACAATTACTTCATTCACTGGGCAAAAATTCAATTTTTGTGAAATTAGATATGATCCAGGCCTGCCAACAATTCCCTCTGGATGAGCAAACTGTTGAAATGCAGACAATAATAACACACAGAGGCGCTTTCAGATGCAAGCGCCTCCAATTTGGCGTAAGCGTAGCATCAGGCATCTTACAATCCATAATGGAACATTTATTATACAACATACCAGGAGTCATCTCCTACTTTGATGGCATCCTTATTGCAGCTGACAGTACCAAAGACCTTTTAAGTCAATTAAGAAGAGTATTGAATTGTATTGTGAATGAATAAATGTGTAATAAAGTTATCTAGAGCTTGAAGTCAAATGCAGGGTTCTGGCCCTGCACTTCTGATTGGCTGTTAAATGGCGAGATCAGATTGGTCCGTTCAGGAGAGTCTGATTGGCCATTAACGAGCCGTTCTCATTGGTCAACGGAGCTCGCGCTCCCAGAGTTTCATTGGTTGAATAGTTAATAAGTTGCCGATATAAGGAAGGCTATAGCAGCCATCCAGTTTGAGCTGTCACACCATGTTAATAAAGAGTTTTGAAGTTCACTATTTTACCGGCTCGTCTCCATTCTTCGTGCCCACACTCAGTACATAACATTGGCGACGAAGGTGGGATGTGGAGATGTCAGAGCTGACTGAACAATGAAAAGATAACCGAGCACGTGGCTGAAAACGCACAACGGCAGAACTATGTCCGCCGGCGTCATACCACCCGCTCCATTCGACCCAGCGCAGGAAGACTGGGAGTCCTACATGGATCGTTTCCAAATGTTCTTGGAAACCAATAATTTGAAGGATGCCACAACTGGGAAGAAACGGGCGGTATTCCTAACTCATTGTGGGCCTACTGTATTCAAGATGGCCAAGGCATTAGCAAAACCGGCTGAAGTGAAGGCTATGGACTGGGACATCCTCGAACCCTACTGAGGGCCCACTATGCACTGACCGTACCAACGCTCATAAGGCGGCATGAGTTCTACCAAAGAAACCAGCGGAAAGGAGAGAGCGTTGCCAATTTCATTGCAGACCTCCGAAACTTGGGAGGCCTCTGCAGGTTCGCCGACCTGGAAGAGGCTTTGAGAGACCGAATAGTTCTGGGATTATATGTGCTAAACGTGCAGAGCAAGCTGATGGCGAAAGGCAGCATTAGCCTTGCCGATGCCATCGCTGATGCTACTGCAGCAGAAGCAACCAGGAAGTCGGCTGCCCAACTGTGCCGCAACCGCGCTCCGGTACACCAACCGACCTGCGACATTTCACCTAAGTCAGAAGGACAGTTTTTGACGGCCCACCATGAGGACCTCTCTTCGTCATCAGACAGCGACGAAGAAGAGGTCCATCGACTGCGGTTCAATCGGGACCATTACCCAAAGTCCCAACACCCATGCACTGGCTGTGGGGCCAACCATTCCCGGGCCGAATGCATATTCCACGAAGCGCTCTGCCATGAGTGCGGGAAACGAGGCCATATCGGACGGGTCTGTAGAAGCCAGCCAGACCTCGAAGGGGGCTATCGCCAATCGACAGGAAACCGTCCTGTAAGGTGAGAACCAGTAAACCAGTCCTACAGAAACCGAACCATAAACTGCCCAACAAAGCGAGAAGAGGCTCATCAAACTATCACTATCGGTCACGCCTCTACATTGGATGCCAAGAAAATCCGAATTAAAGTGGCCATCGAAAATCAGCCCTGCCAAATGGAAGTCGACTTGGGATCGTCTCTCTCGATGGTCACCTGGAAGACCCTCAAGCAACTCATCCCTACTATCCAGCGCCAAGACCTTCATGCCCAAAGACTCATACTTAAAGACTATCAGGGGAATAGGATTCCAGTCATAGGATCCAGTTGAGTCTGGGTTTCGTTCAAAAACCACATAGCATACTTACCCCTGACGGTGATCGACAAGGACCGGCCTAGCCTGTTAGGCCTCCAATGGTTCGTGCTACTCGGCATTGAAGTGGCAGGCATTAACCGAATCGACAGCAGTGACTGGGAGGAGGACCTCGTCCATGAATTCAGGGACGTCTTCGCTAAAAAGCTAGGCGAGTACAAGGGGACCCCGATATCATTTAACCTTAATCCAAAAATAGCTCCCATCCGCCTTAAGCCTTGTCGAGTTCCATTTGCCCTAAAACCGAGAATCGACGAACAGCTTGATAAGTTAATAGCCCAGGGAGTGTTAGAGCCAACCGATCACTCTCCCTGGGAGACCCCAATTGTGACACCCATTAAGCTGGATGGTTCAATTAGAATTTGTGGGGACTACCGAGCCACCCTGAACTATGCCCTGCAGCAAAACGCATATCCGGTGCCGGTGGTGCAACACCTCAACTATTCCCTGGGGGGCGGAAAAGTCTTCGCTAAACTAGACTTAGCTCAGGCATATTAGCAACTGCCGGTTGATGAAAAAACGGCACAGGCACAGACGATCGTGACACACCGAGGTGCCTTTAAATGTACACGGCTCCAATTCGGAGTGAGTGTAGCCACGGGGATCTTTCAGAGCCTGATGGAAAGACTATTACAAGGGATTAAAGGCTTGTCCCCTACTTTGACGATGTGTTAATTGCTGCCTCTACTTCAAAAATTTTACAGGATCGTTTAAGATTGGTTCTCCAGAAATTCAAAGACGCAGGCCTTAAAGTGAAGAAAAATAAATGTAAGCTGTGTACAGATCTAATTGACAGTCAGTGCATTCACCGTACCGATAGCAAATTGAGAGCAATAAAAAACGCTCCCAGACCCCGGAATGAGGCCGACCTCCAGGTGTTTCTAGGCCTTATCACTTTTTATAATGTATTCCTGCCGCACAAGGCGACTGTCGCTGAACCTTTACATCGTTTACTCGACAAAAAAAGCACTTTGGGTATGGGGTCATAGAGAAGAGCAGGCGTTTCGTAATGTAAAAAAACTACTGACTTCTGACGCTGTACTAATGCAGTACAATGAGACCTTGCTGTTAACTATCACGTGTGATGCATCGCCTTTCGGAGTGGGTGCCATTTTGAGTCATGTATTGCCTAACGGTAGCGAAGCCCTTGTTGCCTATTTTTCAAAGACGCTTTCAAAAACTGAGCGAAATTATAGCCAGATTGATAAAGAAGCCCTTGCAATTGTGTCTGCTGTCAAAAGATTTCATGAGTACGTGTACGGCCGGGCTTTTACTATAGTGACTGACCACAAACCTTTGCTGGGAATAATAGTGGGGGATAAACCAACCCCCTATATATTATCTCCCAGAATGACTTGCTGGTCAGAATTCTTGGCTGCTTATAATTATCGGCTGCAATACTGCCCCAGGAAAGCCATTCCCCACGCCGACGCATTGAGCCGAGCACCGCTTCCAGAGACTATTGATGACCCCACGCCAACAGAAACAACGTTGCAGATTGAGGCACTTCGTACACTGCCATTAACCACCCGTGATTTCGCGAGAGAAACAAAATGCGACCCCGCCTTAGCACAAGTCCTCACATGGGTGGAACGCGGATGGCCATTGGACCAAGTATCAGATGACTTCGCACCATTCAAAAGTCGACAAACAGAGTTGTTTTCTCAAAAGGGCTGCATCATCTGGGGCAATAGAGTCGTTATCCCAGAACGACTCCAACAAGCAGTACTGAGAACCTTGCACGATGGCCACCCCGGCATCGTGTGCATGAAAGCCCTTGCATGAAGCTACGTGTGGTGGCCAGGCATCGACAAGCAAATCGAGACTTGGGTCAAAGCTTGTCATAGATGCCAGGAAGTAAGCAACACCCCACCAAAGGCAATCCCAACCGAATGGGAAACACTGCGGGGACCCTGGTCCCTCATCCATCTGGATTTTGCTGGGCCAACCAAAGGCCACACCTTCTTGTTAACCATGGACGCCTACTCGAACTGGCTCAAAATCCACCGAATGAGGAACATAACAACCGAAGTGGTCATTAAGAAACTAGAAAGACTGTTTGCAACCCACGGATTACCAGATGTTCTGGTATCCGACAACGGGCCACAATTTACTGCGCTGTCCTTTGAACAGTACCTGGTGGACCACGGTATTCGACATGCGCTGACTTCGCCTGCGCATCCTGCGGCCAACGGAAGGGCTGAGCGCATGGTACAATTCATCAAGAAAATGCTACAGAAAGTGGACTATGACAACATCGATGAAAAGATAAACCGAATCCTCTTTTTACAGCATATTACTCCGCATAGCATCACCAACAAAACTCCCGCCAAGCTGCTAATGGGATGAAAGCTCCACTCCTACCTCGACCGGTTACACCCAGCATACAAACCGGAGAAACCACTCGGATCCAGTGGCCGATGCCGTACCTTCCAGGTAGGCGACTTGGTGTTCACTAAAAATTTATCGGGCGATCCGTTGTGGGTAGAAGCGACTGTGGTCCGTGTAACCAGCCCAAGATAATACCTTGTACAATGCCATGATGATAGACTATGGAAGCGCCATATCGATCAACTGTGATCAAGGCTGCAGTCAGGGATCTCCGAGTCCCTAATAACCAAACTGAGGGGGGGGGAAGATACAGAGGAAGATGAACTTCAATTAGCAGAAAACCTTTTTGAAGGGAACGATAGTGGAACGGAAACATGAGAACAGGAATCAGGGATGGGAGTGAGTCCACCTCAAGGTAATACCGAAGATGTTGGTGACAACAAAAACGCGAACTCAGAATCAGAGACACCTCTTTCGCCAAACAACGTCCTACCTCAACAAGAGTGCAGCCAAATACCGGGTGCACAACAAAAATCAAAAAGACTAACAAAACAACCGTCCTACCTCAAGGACTACGTGACCGCACCCCTTAAATGGAACCCGGGGGAAAGGGGTGTTGTGAATGAATAAATGTGTAATAAAGTTATCTAGAGCTTGAAGTCAAGTGCAGGGTTTTGGCCCTGCACTTCTGCTTGGCTGTTAAATGGCGAGATCAGATTGGTCCATTCAGGAGAGTCTGATTGGCCATTAACGAGCCGTTCTCATTGGTCAACGGAGCTAGCGCTCCCAGAGTTTCATTGGTTGAATAGTTAATAAGTTGCCTGTATAAGAAAGGCTATAGCAGCCATCCAGTTTGAGCTGTCACACCATGTTTATAAAGAGTTTTGAAGTTCACTATTTTACCGGCTCGTCTCCATTCTTCACGCCCACGCTCAGTACATAACAAATTGTTTCAAAAAGATAGGGCTTAAGCTCAAGAGAAAGATATGCAAAATTGCTAACTGATCAGGTAGTCTTTTCGAGATACCACATTGATTCTTCTGGCATTCACCCAATTGAATCAAAAGTTAGAGCCATTCAGGAAGCCCCTGTTCCTACTACAAAAACTGAATTACAAACATTTTTGGGCCTCCTCAATTTTTACAGTTCATTTTTGCCCCATAAAGCAACAGTGGCAGAACCCTTTCTCCTGAATGGGGCACTAAGTAACAAGCCTCTTTTGAAGCCATTAAGTCACTATTGACCTCACAAAAGGTTTTGATTCAATTCAACAATTTGCTCCCCTTAGTTTGGTTATGCGATGCTTCGCCTTTTGGGATAGGTGCTGTTTTAGGCCATAGGCTTTCAAAAGGTTAAGAGGCTCCTATTGTAGAAAGAAACTACACCAAATAGATAAAGAGGCCTTGGCTGCTGTTGCATCAGTTAAAAAGTTTCATGAATACTTGTATGGCCACCATTTTGAACTTGTCACAGATCACCAACCTCTGCTGGGCATCTTAGTTGGAAACAAACCCAGCCCTCCAATTCTATCTCCATGAATGACACGTTGGGCTTTATTTCTGGCTGCCTATAGTTATACCCTTACTTACAGGCCTGGCAGGAACTTGGCACACGAAGATGCTTTAAGCAGGTGCCCCTTACCTATTCCTGTACCTGCCCCTGCCCCAACTGTTTCTATTTTGCTCATTGATGACCTGCAATTACCACTGATGGTTGCTGACATTGCTCAGTTTACTTCAAAAGATTCACACTTACGTCAAGTTTTAGACTGGGTATGAAGGAGATGGCCTAGAGGCCCTGTAGCAGTGGAATTTTGCCATTTTAAAACACACCAATTTGAACTGAATGTTCAACAAGGCTGTCTTCTCTGGGAGAGCAGGATAATTATCCTTTACAAGTTGAGGCCTCTTATTTTAGATGTGTTGCATGAAGGGCATCGTGGGTAACCAGAATGAAGACTTTGGTCCAAAGCTATGTGTGGTGCCTGTTAGCTAGCGGCAAGCTGCAGCTACTTTGCAATGTTACAATAAATTTGTTAGCTTTTCACTCTCACTTCTGTCTCTTTATTCCCACATGCCAAATACAAAAAAATCTATGTGCATAAAACTGGAGGCCAACATAGGAGCCTGCATCTATAAGGATAAAATATTTGTTTTGTCATTTTTAAATTAGACCATATGTCTGCAGATTTCCAAAGTTAAAATTAAGATTTTTGAGAGCCAGTTTGTATAGTGGTTGTGTCGTGTCCGCAAAATGACGCCAGGAGTCAGTGATTTCATTCAATGCTCTTTATTAGAAGGATTGGAACCGAACCGGCGAAAGGAAAAAAGTCCGCGGCTTTTATTCCTTTCGCCGCGGCGGCCGCGGCCAATGGCAGCGCTTCGAATCTCCCGCGCTCTGAATGAGCCAATCGCGGGAGATTCTTAACGAGCCAATCGGCGCGGCTCGCCTGACCAATTAGAAAGCCCCGCGCTTTGGCCAATCAAAGCGCGGGGATTTCGAGTATGTAAATGAGGACAGAACACCCCTCCCCTCTTGGTTCAGTCCTTACGTTGCGTAGTCACGTAGGTAGGCGGGGCTCCGTCTGGTCCTACTTGACCTGCGCAACTCAGTCGTAAGCGGGATCCCGGCCTGTTCGGTCGGGTTTTTGGTTGCTCCTGCCTCTGTGCGAACCGGCTGGTTGATCGGGCCGGTTCTTTCTCCGTGGCTCCCACCTGGGCCTTCCGGGTTGGTTGAGCTACGGGTTTCGCCGCTCCCGGTCGGTCTTTCCGGGTCGGTCGAGCTGGCTTGGCTGTTCTTTTCCGGCGAGGGGTCGCGATGGCTGCGTCTCAGTAAGTACTGCTGGTTTATTTTTTCTTGTAATCGGTCACTCGGGTATTCCCTCCCCCCTTGGCTTGCGTTTTGGGAGGTGGGTTCGTTTGTTGTCCTCGACCTAAGTTGGTCGATGTGTCGTTTCCACGCTCGTCCGTCTGTCGTTTGTAGCCGGTACGAGCGTGGACCTGTTGTTTGGGTGATGACGGCTGGGATCCATAGGGGGTCCCCCGTCAGGTTTTTTGCATATACGAGGTCCCCGGGTGCGAACGTTCGGTATTTCGTGCTTGAGTCTGGGGGCCGCTCCGGGTTATACGTAGGGTGTAACCTGTCGAGTGGGGACCTCAGTTTTCTACCCATTAGCAGTTCGGCTGGGCTTTTGTTGGTAGTGGTATTCGGGGTAATGTGTTGTGTAAAGAGAAGTCTGTTGAGTTTTTCTTGGATCTCCCCGTGGTCCATTTTCCGGATGGTTTTTTTGGTAAATTGGACCATCCGTTCCGCCCTACCGTTCGCCGCCGGATGCGCCGGTGCTGTTAGTGCGTGGCGGATGCCCCTTTCCGCCAGGAATTTCTCGAACTCCAGGGAGGTAAACTGGGGCCCGTTGTCGGAGACGACGACGTCAGGGAGGCCGTGTGTTGCAAAGAGTTTGCACAGTTCTTTGGTTACGGCCTCCGTGGTTGTTGTTTTCATGTTGCTTACTTCCAGCCAGTTGGAGTAAGTGTCAACTGTTATGAGGAAGGTGTGTCCATTTGTGGGCCCGGCGAAGTCTATATGGATTCTGGACCAGGGTCCCCTTGGGGTTTCCCACTCTAAAACGGGCGCTGTGGGTGGGCTGGGCCTAGTCTCCTGGCATCGCTGGCACCTGGCTACCCAGGCCTCTATTTGCTTGTCCATCCCTGGCCACCAAGCGTAACTTCTGGCCAGGGCTTTAGTTCTTACGATGCCAGAGTGCCCTTCATGCAACATTTCCAAAACCTTCCCTTGTAGTTTGTCCGGAATGACCACCCTGTCACCCCATAAGATGCACCCTTTTAACAACGAGAGTTCGGTTTGGCGGTTCCGAAAAGTCTTGACGGACTCGTCGTTGTTCGTTTCCGGCCACCCTTTTTCCACCCAATGCAAAACCCGCGCCAGACTCCTGTCTTTATTAGTTTCCCGGGCAATGTCTGATGCGGTTATGGGTAGGTTGGGTAGGGTCTCGATGCTGAGGGTGGTCATTGTTGGTGCAGGGTCAGAGTCGGATTCCGGTAGCGGCAAGCGGCTCAATGCGTCCGCATGTGAGATCGTCTTACCCGGTCTGTGTATGAGTTCGTAGTTGTAGGCCGCCAGGAACTCGGACCACCTTGTCATTCGGGGAGACAGAATGTTCGGGGTGGCCCGGTTTCCTGCAAGGATACCCAGCAACGGCTTGTGGTCCATTATAATGGTGAAAGGCCGGCCGTAGAGATATTCGTGGAACCGTTTTATGGCGGCAACTATAGCCAGGGCCTCTTTGTCCAGTTGGCTATAGTTCCGCTCCGGTTTGGTGAGGGTCCTCGAAAAGAACGCGATGGGTGCTTCTTTTCTGTCAGGAAGGGTATGGCTGAGGACGGCACCGACGCCGAAAGGTGATGCGTCGCAAGTGACGGCTAGAGGCAGGGTCTCGTTGAATTGTATGAGGACGGCGTCGGAGGTGAGGAGGTCTTTAGTTTTTTGGAAGGCGGCTTGCTCCCGTTTCCCCCAAGTCCAGGTCGCCGTCTTGTCCAGGAGCCTATGCAAAGGTTCCGCCGCCGTTGCCTTTTGGGGTAGGAAAACATTGTAAAAGTTCAGTAACCCCAAGAATGCTTGTAGTTCAGTCTTTGATTTAGGGGTGGGGGCTTCTTTGATGGCCTTGATTTTTTTACTTGTGGGGTGAATGCCGTGCTGGTCTAGGAGGTAGCCCAAGAATTCCACTTGTTCCGTGCACAGTTGGCATTTCTCCCTTTTTACTTTAAGTCCCATTTCTTTAAACTTAGTTAGGACCTCTCTTAGTCGGCTTTCTAGTTCGGCTTGGCTGGATGCCGACACTAGAACGTCATCGAAATAAGGTACCACCCCCTTGATACCCTGCAACAACCTCTCCATCAGGCTCTGAAATATACCTGGTGCCACGCTGACTCCGAATTGGAGTCGGTTGCACCTGAAAGCTCCCCGGTGGGTGACGATGGTCTGGGCTTCCGCCGTTTGGTCGTCGACCGGCAACTGCTGGTATGCCTGGGCGAGATCGAGCTTGGCGAAGACTCTGCCCCCTCCCAGTGAGTGCAGTAGGTGTTGCACTATTGGGACGGGGTAGGCGCTTTGTTGCAGCGCGCCTTTTAGGGTGGCCTTATAGTCTCCACAGATCCTCACTGACCCATCCGGCTTGATTGGGGTGACTATGGGGGTCTCCCACCGGGCATGGTCTATGGGCTGCAATACCCCTTGTTTGACGAGCTTATCAATTTGCTCGTCTATTTTGGGTTTTAGGGCGAATGGCACCCGCCTAGGTTTCAGTCGTTTGGGGGGGACGTTAGGGTCTAGGTCGAACGAGATAAGGGGCCACCGGTACTTGCCCAGGCTTCCGTCGAAGACTTCCCGGAACTCCTGGGCTAGCCGCTGTTCCCAACCGTCGTCGGCGACGTGGTTGACTCCCGTGAGAGTGATGTCGAGCGGGGTGAACCATTGTAGTCCCAGCAGGCTTGGGCGGTCACGGTCGACGATCGTGAGGGGGAGTTGTTCGGTGCGCCCCTTATACGTTACGTTAAAGTTTTTGGTGCCGACTACCGGGATGCGGTTTCCCTGGTAGTCCTTTACAATAAGTCTTTGGCTGTCTACGTTCCTCCTTTGGAGGGTAGGCACCAACCGCTTTATCTCGTGCCATGCAATCATAGAGAGGTAAGATCCGGAGTCTACCTCCATTTTGCACGGCTGGCCCTCGATGTGAACCTCGACATGTATTTTTCGGGCGTCGTTGGTGATGGCGTGGCCGATGGTGACCGTCTGGTGGGTCTCCTCTCTCCGCCGGTTGTCGCTGCCTCGCGAGGATCGTCCGGTCCGGTCCCATCGGCTGTCCGAGTGGCGATCTCTGGGCCGGGGCGGTGAGCTTTCCCTTCTCCGGTCGTTCTGGTCCCATCGAGTTGGGCTGCGGTTTTTCTTCTGGCGGCAAACCCGGGCGATGTGCCCCTTTTTATCGCAATGCCGGCAGATGGAATCGAAAAATCGGCATTCCGACCTGGGGTGGTCGCCGCCGCAACCGGCACAGTTGGTCCTCGACTTACGCCCTCTCCGGTTCCGTTGGTCGCGCCCCGTCTGAAGTCGATGTATGTCTTCTTCGTCTTCGGACGTGCTGGATGCAGAGTGGAAATCGCCGTGGTGTGTAGTTGTTTTGGTTTTTTGATCGGTCGACCTCGTCGGGTTGTTGTTTCCGCCGCGATCTTTCGTATCAGGTTTGCGCATGCTATCGGCGGAAGTACGGGTTGCTTCTGCGGCTGCGGCTGCGGTGAGAGCGTCTGCTAAACCGATGTTGCCCTTAGCCATCAGCCGGCTCTGGAGCGCGGGGTCCCACAGACCGAGCACGAATCAGTCTCTCAGGATGTTGTTTAGGTTATCAAATTCGCAGAGCCCCCCTAGGCGCCGCAGCTCGGCGACGAAGTCGCTCAATTTCTCACCCGCTCTCTGGTCTCGCCGGTAGAATTCGTTGCGCCGGATCAGGATAGGGACCTCGGGAGCGTAATGTCGTCGAAGGATAGGTTCAAGGACGTCCCAGTCCATGCCGGTTGCATCGGCGGGCTTGGCCAGTGCTTTGGCCATCTGGAAAACTTCGGTTCCGCAATGGGTGAGGAAGACGGCGCGTTTTAGCGGGCCCGAGGCTTCCTTCATGCCGGTGCACTCGAGGTACATGCGGAAACGGTCGGAGAACGATTCCCAGTCCTCGGTGGCGGGGTTGAAGGGGGCGGGCGGTGCGATTTTCGCCATCTCGGTGCTTTGTCTGGCTTCCGTCGGACACGGGGTTCGGTTCAGGGTCTGGATCCCACCCTCGTCGCCAGTGTCGTGTCCGCAAAATGACGCCAGGAGTCAGTGATTTCATTCAATGCTCTTTATTAGAAGGATTGGAACCGAACCGGCGAAAGGAAAAAAGTCTGCGGCTTTTATTCCTTTCGCCGCGGCGGCCGCGGCCAATGGCAGCGCTTCGAATCTCCCGCGCTCTGAACGAGCCAATCGCGGGAGATTCTTAACGAGCCAATCGGCGCGGCTCGCCTGACCAATTAGAAAGCCCCGCGCTTTGGCCAATCAAAGCGCGGGGATTTCGAGTATGTAAATGAGGACAGAACAGGTTAAGTCACTAAGCTAAAAAGCAGGAGACTGTGAGTTCTAGTTCTACTTTAGGCATGAAGCCAGCTGGGCAACCATGAACCAGTCACTTTTTCTCTAGCCTAGGAAGGAGGCAATGGCAAGTCACTTCTGAAAAACTTTGGCAAGAAAATTGCAGGAGCTTGTCCTGAGAATCACATGAAAATAAAAATGGTAAACTATAAGGGTCTTTACCATCACATTTAACAGTTTTGGAAGGTCTCTCTTGGAGACTTTTTGTTCCTTGGATAAAGCAACCAAAGATTAGATTGCTGACCTGGCAAGTTCAAAAGTGCAATCCATATTCCAAAATCTGCTAATGATATAATTAATTCCCAATTTGTTTTCACCTCAAGTTGAATCATTGCTCGGCCAATTTATTTCAAACTATCCAAGAGACCAATTATATTGCCAAAAAATAATTCTGTGCATTTTTCATAACATAAATTGTGATGTCAAAGTGATTGCCTGACTCTATCAAAACACAAAAAATTAGTGTCAGAAAATTTTCTTCATACATACTCCAACAGCAGACAGTGGAATATTAAATGCATGCCAAATTATCTTTGAGTGTGTGCAGTACAATCTACCGCATCTTTAATAGCTAATGATACTTCAGTTATATTAACATATAGCTTCCATAATTCTAACCAGAGTTTTGCTGTTCTCCATATTTGTGGAGAGCTAAGCAAGTGGGTGAGTAGCATAGTGAAAGGCACAAAGCTACTGAAGGCTTATATGGATCTCTGAGTTTTCAAGTTTTATCAATGATTTATGGCTTCTATTAAGAACTACTTCAGCGAACTAAAATGTAAGCCTTTTAATAGTTTACAGCACATTAGATTTGTTTTTATTTTTATAATTTTAGTAGTTCTAGTCAAACAAGTTTTAGGTTTACTGAATGCCTCTAGGTTCCAAATTATCAATAAATGCCCATGTTAAATTAAACTTGTGTTGCCTTTTGATGTGACTTTAAGGTGTGGTACTTCTATCACTTGTACCTGATTTTGTGTTTTGTAGATGGGCTGTTGGAAAGAGAAGAAATAGATGAAATGCATTTTCTTGCAGAGTCTTGAATATTCACAGAATTCATGTCAGATAAACACAATTAAAGACAATGAAATGCAATGTTACGTAATTAAATTGTTTATTTCAAAAAAAAGTTTGTGCTGCTTTTGGATACCTATTTGATAAATTATTTTTTACATGTCACGTTAGCATTTGCTAAAACCGATATTTATATTCCTCTGATTCCTGGACTCTCATTAAATGCAGTGCTTCATTGATATATGACAGTGCTTTTAACAGGAGGAAGTTATTGTCTCTTCAAAATTGTTATAAATGTTAGTGATGGACCTTGACCTTCTAGTCCCTGAGAAGGATGTCACATCAATGAGAATACTTAGGAAATTTGGGGATGATTCAGAATAGTTTGATTAGGTACAGAAGGTGGCATCACAATTTGCAATGCATCCTACAGAGAAATAGCAGACTTCCATGATTTAACAAGGATTGTGCAAATATGCAGCCCTCAACACCATTTATGAATTAATCAGGTGCACAAGCACCTCTTCTGAAGACTTCATGCTGAGTAAGGAAGTCGCCTAGGGACATAATACTAAAAGACCCCTACAAAACTCATTAATAGAAACTACATATCCTTATTTTTAATTTAAATATATAATAGAAAAAGAAACAAGTTATCACTGGATTGGAATTAGAAAATCATAAAATGCAAAAATTATGAAAGTTTTAGGGGGGCATGAATAAATGCATATTTTAAAGACAGGCCACACCATTTCCTCCATGGAAATGTCACTTAGTTTGATTACTGAAGCCTTCATTTTATTGCCCTCCGAGACACAGATATTTTGTAAGAAAGACAATTTACCAGAGTAAAATTTTGTAGGAAGGAAATTTACCAGGATAAAACTTAAATAACCACTAAAGGCAAGAACTCGCTGAGTTGAAGTATGATTGTTTTTGGAAACTAGAAGTAAAAGAGAAAAAACATTTAGTCCAAACTTGTAGTGCTGCCTCCATGGAGCCAAAGTTGTATAAAAAGAAGTCATTCCCTTTTACGTAGCTATTAAAGAAGTACACTTAAATGCTACCAGCAGTCCAAGTAATATAATATTTCCAAAATTGCTTAAGTCAAGGGTACCCTTAAAGAGTTATTAGCACACAGCAAAGTGTGTTAACAATGACATTCATGATGTCTCAGATATTAAATAGATACCTGCACCTGAATTCATTTTCTTATAAAACTTAATAATGATAATGACCTTTCCATTTAAAATCAAGCTTCCAATTTGGAAAACATGGATAGCTTTACAGAATTTAATGCCAGATCAAACTGCAGATCATTGCCGATTTTTTACATATAGATGTATATTTCACTTTTTGTCTTGCACATCTGAAATGTCATAAAGACCATCAAATGTATATATTTCTATGCATAGCTAGCATAATCGATGTAACACTCAATTTATCATTTGATTGATTGCACTCTGCACCATTGCATTTTTCCATAGAGATTATCTGCATACTATAATGCCTCTTAACAGAAAAGATAAGGTGATTCTGTCAGGTAATCGACTACCATTACTAAACAATTAGAGATGTTTTGGTTTATGTTCTTTGCTCCTCAGATATGTTTGCTAGATTGCAATATAATGCATAACATAACGATAGAAGTAAATCAAGACATATTCCTAAGATGTTCATTTTTCTTCTACTTCAAGGAACTGAGAATCTTCTCTTTAGGCCTACATGTCAGGACAATGTCAGGATTTCTATGGTACATGACAAAAACAGTTGCTGGCCTAGAAACTGGGGATTGAGTTCTACTCCTGCCTTAGACAGGACTTTGGGCCAATCACTTTCTCTCAGCCTAAGACACCTCACAGGGTTGGTGTTGTGAGAAAGCATTAGGTATGGTTGCATTCTTGAATTGCTTATAAAAATTAAATAAAAATTGAATGAATGAAGAAGGAAGGAAGGAAGGAAGGAAGGAAGGAGATGGGCTACTCAATTTTACTACTGAATCTCTTTGATCAAAAGAAATTCTATGTGTACAATACTTCTCATAACTGGACATTGTAATGATTGCTAACAATCCCTAAAAGAACACAAATTGCAACAAAAGTACCTAAAATGTAACAGAAAATGGACACATCAAATAAAAATCTATCTGATGGGTCTCAGCCATCCTGATATCTAAACTGGGGATTCGGTATTGAGTAGAGAAGTAGATTTCATGGCCCCAATGATCCTTACCCATTCCATATTTCCACAGGAAATAAATACAATACTGGCTTCAGAAAATAAATACAAAAAAATCAGGGGCTCTTTACTTCTAAAAGGCTATGTATATTGTGTTATGTCTCACCTGGACAAAGTAATGTCCAAATTTCCAACTGAAACCCAAATAAGCAGGCAAGCCCAGTAATTACAGGGTTAATTTCCTTAATCCGAAAACATTCTTGGCAGTCTCATGCCAGCTGTCTGCCAAGTCTGATAAGGAAGCATAAATCACAAGCTGACGCCACACACAGGAAAAATGCAGAAGCTTCTCTCACAAAACAACACGTTGTCCTGAACAAGAAACCAGAGCTAACACACCCACTTTTATTCCCTGTGGGGCGTGTCAGTCTCTCATCTCAGTGTCTGATTTGTCCTTTCTTTTTACGTTGCATTTCACGCTTTTGCCTGCGTCTTTGCCTTGCATCAAACCAGCATTCCTCAGCTTGATTCTCAGTCAGAGGCTCTGATACATTCTCCTGATTATCTGCCGACACCTGAGGCACAATCAGGGGGGAAGATCCTGCCGAGGAGGACAGTCCTGGGGAGGAAGGCAATTCCAAATCCTCCAACAAAGCAGGCTCAAACCTCAGAGCCAAATCCTCCCCTTCCTCACCGTCCAAGTCTATGTCCTCTAGCAAAGCAGGCTCAAACCTCAGAGCCAAATCTTCCTCTTCCTCATTTACCAAGTCCTTGACCTCTGACAAAGCAGGATCAAACCTCCGAGCCACAACGTATTGTACTCCTGATTATTAGGTCCCATTAGACAGCACTAGAATTTTTGAAAGTTGAGAGCTTAAAAAATAGGGGGGAGGAGGAATGAGTGGTTTGGCTTGCTTTATTTACAGGTTCTGAAGATCATTATGTTTCTTTGGGAAAAAAAAGATGAGCACGTGAGATCCTTCTGAAAAATTTCTCAGAAAAATAATTTCATTAATATGGGTGCATATTCCCTAAATGTGAAGCAGTACATAAAGGTGCTACTTAAGTTTGATTTTCTTAGTGAAAATCCCTCAAATTATGAATAAGTCATTAAATAGAAAGTCTTGAAATAATACTGTATAGCTATAGCTGTCCTTTATGCCTGAAAAATCTGTGCCATAATGAATATGTTTCTTTCTTCCAGCTTGGACTAGAAAAAGTATCTGTATCCATCAATTTCATTTCAAAATGACCAAGTCAGCTTGAAGCCTTTAAAAATGCCTCTGATGGGTTATGATTATGTGAAATAATATAATGCACAGAATTGACATTCAATTCTGTGAATGTCAGAAGCAAAGAACAATAGTTTGTCTGAAAGTAACTAGAGAATGTAAAAACACAGGAATCTTTATGATAGAGAAGCCATTTTTTTTCTAAGCTTTGCAGAAAATTCTGAGAGTTGTTTTTTTCCACTGCTAACCACTGAAAAGGGAAGTGATTTTGCCTGCATTTGATATTAGTTTGTTTTATAAAATTATGGTGCAAGATTTTTAATGGTATGTTTTAAGGATAATTATTTTATTTTGCTTTGGCTGAAATTAAAAAAAAAATCAGATCAGGGTTAGCTGTTCCTTGACATTCATGATTGAATGTGGTTTTATTATTTTGAAACAGATCTACTGCTAAAACCTAGCTGGTGGCTCTCCCTGTACTGAAAAGGCAGGCTATCTTTGCCATCCTTATGCACACAACTTGTGTGTTTCATACTGTTCAATGTCTGGATCCAGACTATTGTTTTATGTAGTTGGTAGGCATAAAGTGGTAAAAATCTAGACTGAAATGACAAAGTTATATATCAACATCCAAGTCAAATCTTGGTTTATTAAATCTCAATATAACAAAGTTCTGCAAAATTGCCCTTTGCACAATCATGTTATAACACATGATGGGAGAACTAATGCAATTTGGACTATTTGTGTGATATCAGAAAATATGCAAATTACAATTTATATGCTACCTTACATCTTGTGTATTACCACACAAGTGATATAAGTCATCATTTAATGAGCAGTTCAAAATATCCAATATATTTTTTTCTGCATCAATATGTTAACTGGGAGTTTCATTGTATTAAAAATAATATTCCAACTTGCCAATTTTCCAACTGCAAGACACAACAATATGGCAATTTTGGCAAGTCTCCCCAAAAAACTAAGTAGAAACTTGTTTCCAGTGTTATAAGACATTCACAGATGGCAGTAATAATATATTGATAGGTTCTTTAGGATCTGTTCCTTTATTTTATTTAACATAAAGTTGCTGTGAGAAAATATTGCATTTTAAGCAATGCACCATGAATGAATTTTTGACCCTGAAGAAGATTGTTCCATTCAGGCTGTTTGTGGTGATTACTGTGTTGACATGAGCACTGTGCATTGCGGCTAAAAAAAATGAAAAACTGGAAAAAGCTGGAAAAAGCTAATTTATGCGATAAAGAAAAAGTGGATTGCCAGCAAGCAATGAGTTTTATATAAGAAAGTTTGATGAACTGATTAAGGAAATTTAAAGAGCGGTTTAGAAATTTGAAATATAAATAAATAAATACATTTGCTGTCACACTTAGTTTCGTAGAAAAGTGTATAAAGATAGTCCTCAATTTATGATCACAGTGTTCTGACCAAGGTTTCCCGAGACCGTAATTAAGCGCACACTTAGTTAAAACAACTCTTGTTTTATTTCAATACTGGAAATTATGTTCATTCCCAGCCGGTAATGAGTCCCAAACAGTCACTTAAGTCCCACCTTTCTCTCCTTTGAATTGCTGCCAACAATTAAAGTGCCAGATTAACTATAAAAATATCAACTAAAGTACAAAGTCCACACAGAGCTTCAAGGATTAATCTGAACAGAACAAATGACTTTGCTTCCTACAAAGGTTTTTTAATCTTTGCCTGTCCTTTATACTTTATGGAAGGGGCAAGCACCTCCAAGCCTTATTCCCGAGTTGCCTCTCTTGTCTCAGATGCTCTTGTTTTCTAGTAGCTCTGCACACATGCGCACTGGGAACAGGCTCCCCTTGTTCCTCTGCCTCTCTGCTGCCAGACTCGGAAGCTCCGGAGTCGGCACCCCACTCCCAGATGGTCCTGGACCCATCTCTGAATTGGATGCAGGACCCTCGTCCGAGTCCTCTCCAGACTCCTGGACTGATCCTCGTTCTTCCCCATTGTCCGATTCCGCTGCTGTCTGCCCAGGCTGCCAGCGAATCACAACACACAGTTGAGCCCAAAATTTCCGTTGCTAAGCAAGATGGTTGTTAAATGAATTGTCCATTTTATGGCTTTTCTCGCCATCGTTGTTAACTGAATCACTGCAGCTGCTAAGTTAGCAACATGATTGTTAAATGAATCCCCATTGATTTTGCAGAAAGTTGCAAAAAGTGATCATATGACCCAGGACACTTTAACCATCATAAATATCAGCCAGTTGTCAAGTGCTGAATTTAGATCATGTGACCATAGGGATGCTGCAATGATCAAAAGTGGAATACCTTCATAAGCATCCATTTGACTCAAAAGAAGAGATGGAAAGGACTTTCACATCCAGTTGAAAAAAAAACATAGCACAGGTTTCTTTCATGATGGTTTTAAGTAGCTTGTCCATTATTGGAAAAAGGTGGCTTCATGTAGCTTATCAATAGCAAATGGTGATAGTAATGTGGAGAAACAAATGCAGGTAAGAAAAAAAGTGAATTTCAAAGATCTTTTATTTTGTGTGTTTTTTTTTAAATAATCCTATTTAAATTAATATCATGGAAGTGGAAACGTTAGTTTTCATCCAAACCTCATAGATGGAAGGCTATATAGGGCTATATGTCTCATTCAATAGTCACCAGGGGTCAAACTTAAGCAAATCTTTAGTCTTTAGTCCTGTATTGTAATTGGCTTATAGTGTAAGGACCAGCCTCTCTTCCCCTTGAATGGCAGATACACGGATCTGACATATAATTTATAACATTCAGTAAATCAATTATTTCCCCTTTATTTGAATTGAAACTATTCAATTTATGACATTAGATTATGCCCTACAAAACAGAAGCATAACAATGACAAAGCTGAGGTAAGCTATGTGGCTTTTAACTAAAATATCTATGTGTAACTGAAAGTTGAGAATGTTTATGGTCTCCAAATTTCACTGTCATCAAAATAGTCTTGAGAGTAGAATCCACTTGCTACTTTGACATTACCAAATCTGAGAATCATATTTCAAATGGTCAAAACAGATCAACAAAAAGATAGCTATAGAGAAAGATAGATAAGGTGAAAAGAAAGCAGAAATGTATTTGCATAGACTAAAAGTATACTTTCCAGTCATTTCCCAGAGCTGAACTGCATATAAGAAGAAACAGTTGCCCCTTAAAAATGCAGAAGACAACTATTAAATAAATAAAGACCCATAAAGTAATATAGAACAGAGCAGGGGTGTCAAATTCATGTTGTTACGATGGCGTCATGTGACATATCGGGACTTTTTTCTTTCTTTTTTTTCCAAAATTTTTATTAATTTTTAAAAAACAAACATACAAACCAAACACAAAACATGAAAACATAAAACATCTTTTTTGAAAGCGGCTTGATCCGGGTTACATCTCTTCATACAGACATAAATTCAAGTTCATGCTCACTTTTATATACCATTCCATATCTTATTAGCATTCTACATTTTCTGTATAGCTTCTCCCCTCTTTTCACTCTCTTAATTCTATTTTATTTATTTCATCTCAATTTAAATCATTATACTTATATCCTTTGTCTGTCCTGTTTCAACTGTCTATTATCTTTTCTCATTAACACAAAATTTTTAATGAAACTTTTTCTTTTTTGAACAAAATGAAATAAAATATGAGAGAATTGAATTAAGAAGGAATGGGAACATTTTAATTACATAATGTTTTAAAATATAAGTGAAATGGGGGGGAAGTAACTACGTAAAATTTATAAGGGTTCCCACAGAAGCATGATACCTATTTGAAAAGGAATATGTAAAATGTTTAAGATTTAAATGAATATTAATTTTAACAATAGACTTCAATTGGTATGGATTCTTGTTTTAATTATATATTTATAATTTTTTCTTTTCTTAAAATATAGTGTGTAGCTTTAGAATGTACTAAGCAGAATCCGAATGAAAGTTGTGTATTATATTAAGTGTTAAATTTAGGGAAAATATATATTATTCTCCAGCATGTGAAGGCAGGACAAGAAGCAATGTATGGAAACTAATGAAGTATAGACCTAACCTAGAACTAACACCAGGGCCAAACAAGATAACTCCTTCTTGCTTAAAAGTCTGTGCTGACCAATTGGCCCCCATCTTCACCCAAATCTTCAATAGATCACTAGAGATGTGCTATGTTCCTTCCTGCTTCAAATGTTCTACCATCATCCCAGTGCCAAAGAAGCCCTCCATCAAAGAACTGAATGATTACAGACCAGTTGCTCTAACATCTGTAGTTATGAAAATCTTTGAAAGGCTTGTGCTGTCCCACCTGAAAACCATTACAGACTGCTCTTAAATCCCATGCAGTTTGCATACCGAGCAAATAGATCGAAAGATGATACTATTAACATGGCTCTGCATTACATCCTACAACACCTTGAATCTCCAAATACCTACGCAAGGGGGTAGACTTCAGTTCAGCATTAAATACCATCATTCCAGACATTCTTCTAACTAAATTAAACCAACTAGTGGTACCTGAACACACTTGTAAGTGGATCATAAGCTTCCTAACAGACAGGAAGCAGCAGGTGAAACTAGGCAGAATCACATCTGATATCTGTACAATTAGCACAGGGACCTCCCAAGGCTGTGTGCTTTTTCTTTGTTGCTTGTATCCTTCTCTTCTCCCTATATACCAGTGATGGGATTAAAAAATTTTACTACTAGTTCTGTGGGCATGGCTTGGTGAGCATAGCAGGGGAAGGATACTGTAAAATCTCCAGTCAGAGGTGGTATTTGCTGGTTCTCTGAACAATTCAAAATTTCTGCTACCAGTTCTCCACCTCTGCTATATACCAATGACTGCATCTCAAACGATCCATCTGTTAAAATACTGAAGTTTGCAGATGACACAACAGTGATTGGTCTCATTTGAGACAATGACGAATCCGCATACAGATAGGAGGTTGTACAACTTGCCTTGTGGTGTAACCGGAACAATCTGGAACTGAACACACTCAAAACCATAGAAATGGTGGTAGACTTTAGAAGAAACCCTCCCATACTATCACCTCTTACAATACTAGACAACACAGTATTAACAGTAGAAACCTTCAAATTTCTAGGTTCTATTATATCACATGACCCAAAATGGACACCAAACATCAAAAACATCATCAAAAAAGCACAACAAAGAATGTTCGTTCTGCGCCAATTCAGAAAGCTCAAACAGCCCAAGGAGCTGCTGATACAGTTCTACAGAGGAATTATTGAGTCTATCATCTGCACCTATATAACAGTCTGGTTTGGTTCTGCAACCCAATAGGAGACATACAGACTTCAGAGGATAATTAGGGCTGCAGAAAAAACAATTACTACCCACCTCCTTCAAACAAGGACCGTATACTGCATGAGTCAAAAAGAGGGCTGTGAAAATATTTACCGACCCCTCACAACCTGGACATAAACTGTTTCAACTCCTTCCCACAAAACGACGCTATAGAGCACTGCACACCAGAACAATTAGACACAAGAACATTTTTCCCCAAAAGCCATCACTCTGCAAAACAAATCATTCCCTCAACACTGTACAACTATTTACAAAGTCTGCATACTATTACTATTAATCTTGTCATCACTCCTTATCGCCTATCCCCTCCCACTTGTGACTGTATGACTGTAACTTTGTCACTTGTATCCTTATGATTTATATTGACTGTTTCTTAGTATGATTTGATTGCTTATTGTACCCTATGACTATCATTAAGTGTTGTACCTTATGATTCTTGACGAATGTATCTTTACTTGTATGTATACTGAGATCATTTGCACTAAGACAAATTCCTTGTGTGTCCAATCACACTTGGACAATAAAGAATTCTATTCTATTCTATTCTATTCTATTCTATTCTATTCTATTCTATTCTATTCTATTCTATTCTATTCTATTCTAAATATCTTGGAGAAGCATTATAGACATACTTTTTCTGTTTTTCCCGAATGTAATCTCTTGAATTACCTGAAGAAGTTATTGAATACATGCTGAAAACAAGACCATCATGGGATCAAATCATCAGTTTCAGCCAAGGGGATTTGAAGATCTGTAGCCAATAAGTTTCCCAAAAATAACAAAGTATAAAATGGTCTAAAATTGCCAAACTCAGTTAATGTTTAGACTTTAATGGGCATTTGAGCAAGAATCTTACAGTCTTTTAAGAAGATATTGATAGTGTACCAACCTGGATGGCACAAACCAGCTGATACATGCATGTAGAGCTATGGTAAAGTTAGATTTTATAAATGTCTTTACATATACGTGCTTAGCTTAGATTATTTCAAACAATTTACTAAATTAGGACATTCTTAAGTATATTGTCTATGATGAAGCAATTGATAATCCATGTACTAAAGATAACAATGCAACCTTGACCTGCTTGTTCTTGTATTCTCAACTTCAGCTGCATAAGGCATAGAACTTGCCATCTGGATGCAGATGTTTATACCTAAATATGACAATTGTGCATGATGCCCTCTACTAATACACATTCAAGTTTATATTGATTTGTCCTTTTCTGTTATTTTCTATCTTATATGCAAGAGCTTAAGAATGTAAAGATAGTGCTTCCAATACTACTGCAGGACACTTACTCTAAGCTATATTTGTCATATGTTTGGAGATACAATGCAGGTAGAATCTGTCTATCATGCAGAAAAGATGCAGGGTCCTTACTTCCTCCAAAGTGCAGCAGAAGGGACTCATTTTCTTCTTCCCTGCAGCTTCCCTGTTGTAGCCTATGTTTCCTCTTTCCATGATAGCCTCTGAGCATTTGCTTTAAGGTCCGTTCCTGGATCTGTACATAAGCAAAGCTACATATAAAATCAGTCAGTTGCCTCTATAGGCTGCCTGAAATGATTTTTTTGTATTAAACAGTAATCTCTGTCTCTTTTTTCCTTAAATGGCAATAATTTATTCAAAACAACCAATGCAAACAAAGTACTTGGTACAAAAAAAAGGTGAAGCCAAAAGTTACTTGTCTAGGTAGAATAAATACGCCTTCTTTCTTTTCTTTGTAACTGGATCTCAATAGGTCTACCAAAACAATAACATCTCAGAGTTTTTAGAGTTGGATGTAGCTCCCACCTAACTAAATTGATTCCCTTCTGTCCCAACATGGAATAAGCTCATTTTAAATATCCAGTTTCTTTCTGAAGGCTCACAAGATGAAGGAAAAAAAAAAAAGCAGTGTCTGCTGTCTACCAATTGTTCATTTGGCTTCAAAAGAAAGATTTTCTAAACAGCATTTTTCCACATTGTTTTTCCTCCCCATTAATTCATTTTAATTCTCTGCCACATTTTTCTAGGCTTAGGCTGGAAGGTATAAATGCACTGTATTTGGCAGGGTTTTAAAAGGCTGCTTTAATGAATTCTTAATTACATTATTCAAAAGATCCATTATTCAGTATTCATCTCACTTCTAAATGAAAGTCTTTACCTGACATATGAATGAAATGAGTCTAAATGCTTTGCATGCCACCTAGGGATTCATAATAGACTCCTTGCTGCATGGTGCCAGCAGGTTTTTCTTTCGGCTTTCAACGGATGGGAACTGTCTGGAGATGGACCTATCTAAAATATTCGGACAGGCTGTAGAATCTCTCCAGGTAAAAAGTAAGCACCACTGGAAAAGAAAGAAGAAAGATAATTTGGTCTTAGTGGCTGAGGCACGATGATAGAAACAAGGAGAGGGTGAGTTCTAGTCTCACCTTAGGCATGAAAGCCAGTGCCAGTGCCACAGTGTCATGTCTGGGTGACAAGCCGGTTGGGCAAGCAATGGACCAACACATGATTGTCTGGGCAAAATAATGAACTCTACACTTGTGGGAAAATAGAGGAAAACTGGAAAAAGAGAAATAGGAATAGAGCAGAAAATCCTATCCACTCCAATTAAATCTCATGGAATTTTTCTGGACAAGTAAGTATATGATAGACTCTAGGGGGTCCCCAACCACCGGGCCCTGGACCTGTACCGGTTCATGGATCATTTTCTACTGGGCCACGGTTTGCTGGGCGCCGCCATCTTGTTTCAATAAGAAAGTGCTTCTGGGTGAGCTTTTCCGGTTGGAAAGCGGTGTTTGGGTCCTGAAGGAATCCTCGTGCCTTAGTTTCATCAAAGGGGGGAGGCAACTTCGAACGAAACTAAGGCGCGAGGATTCTTTCAGCACCCAAGGCAAGGCGAGCTGAGTGACTGTCCCGAAGCCATCCTGAAGCCCATCGACAAAGGTACAAAGGAGGAGTTGAAGGTGGAGGGGAGAAGAGGGGGACGGTTGGCTGGCCAGTCGCTCAGCTCGCCTTGCCTTGTCATGCATGCTGATGCCGGTACCGGGCCACGGATCATTTTGTGATGCCGGTACTGGGCGTGGCACAAAAAAGGTTGGGGGCCACTGTGATAGAGTCCTATAAATACCTTTCCTGGAAAGACTTGGCAATGGCTTTGATGATTATTGAAAAAACATAGCAGAATACATCACAAGCAAAAGAAAAAAAATCAATTAGACAATATAGACCCATGATGGCAAACCTATGGCATGTGTGCTCCAAGTGGCATGCAGAGCCATCTCTCCAGGCACGCCAGCCATCGTCTGTTGCTCTTCTGGGTTCCATCGTGTGCCTGCAGGAGCAGCTCCAGCAAACTGAGTTTCTGTTTCCAGCATGCACATACTTGCCGGCCTACTGGTCTTTGCGCACACATGCACACCAGAAACCAGAAAACCAGGTGGTCAACACACATGCGTGCACCAGAAACCAGAAGCTCAGCTCTTCCAGTGGTCTTCTGGTTTTCGGTGCTCACCCTGCTTGCGTGCACGCTCCCATTTCAGCATTCGGTGCTGAAAAGGTTTGCCAAAACTGACATCGACCTTACACTTACACTGCTATACTTGCAAATATTGAGGAAAACGAATTTAAACTTTAATGAAACTGCAGCAGGGGTATCAAATTCCTGATGACGAGTTGTTGTCATGTGACATATCGCAACATTTTTTCCCATTCGCTATACCAGAGGTGGGTAAGATCAGTGCATGATGCATCAAGTCCGTGGGCTACGAGTTTGCACCCCTGAACTACAGTAAGATTAAATGACTATTACAGATGGGATCCATCTTTTAAAGTTAATTGAGATATAATTTCTATTGATCACAGAAATATCATATATCAATTAGGGCAAAAGTTTAGATCTTTAAAGCTTTTTTTTTTTCAAAGGTGGAGACATGGCAGTATAGGTAGTCCTCAAGTTATGATTGCAATTGAGGATTGCGACCACTTGCCAAGCATCTGAATTTTGATCATATGATCATGGGGATGCTGCAACAGTTGTAAGTATAAAAAATGGTCATAAGTCACAAAGCTGTTGTAACTTTGAAAAGTCACTAAATGAATTGTTGTAAGTCAAGGATTACCTGTATTAGGTTTTTTTCATTTTTATATAGCTTGATCTTTTCACATGCAGGTAGCACACAACTCACAGTCTGGGAACAAGGAGTAGTAGCTGAATTTGCTTTTTCTCCAGTGCCAATGGAAAATGTAAACAATGTGCTGTAAATACAATTGTGGCTGTAATTTTTGAGTAAAAATTAAACCTTGATTTTGAAAAATATGTTTGAAGTTCAACAGAACCAACTTTTGTTTTGAAACTTGTCTGCAATTTTTTTTCTAATATACTGAGCTTTCAAATGCAATTTCCCCAAATGTTTTTAACAAAAATTCTAGAGAGAAATGTTCTTGTTTTTTACTTAATACAATTAATGCAGTTTGTTTTCAAGGTAAATGTTCCTGCTGTATAGTCTTTTCTAGTAGTCCTTTCTATTATAACTTTCTGAAAAATCTTGCACAGGCAAATATTTTCATTTTGCAAATACTATTTTGGACAAGAACACATCATTGTGGATTCAGCTGAGTACTGGATTCTAGATTCAGGACAGAGTTTAGAGTGTAAAAAGAAAAGGCAAAGTCTGAGATGAAACAATCACTTCTAGTATGATAACTGTAGACCAGATACGTATACTGAACATGAGCAACCAGTGGAAATCAATATAAGGCACAAAGGAATCTCAATAGGAGCTTTTTATTGTCTAGCATGAAACATGGCATTTAGCTAGGAAGATGGGACAGTTTAGATGTTATTGACTTGCATTTATAAATCTCCAGAGTAAGTAAGTGATCAACATTTTTCAGCATTATTTTTTCTGTACTGAGAATTACACTATGTAGCATGGTGGCTTTATTAGGACCAGAATTTTCAGCCCATTTCTCTCTCTTTTTTCTTTGCACTTTTGGAGGACAAGTTCTAAAAACATATCAGAAAGTTCATTACATCTATTATCTTTCATTTACTGCCCAAAATGGATGAAAATTGTTAGGGATAACATTGTTTTACCCTAACTGGTTTAGGTAAATAATAATATGTAATCATAGTTTGTATGTTAAAGTGTCTGCAACTTTAACTGTGGGATAGTAATTAAGGGAGTGGTTGTGAAAGCACTTTAAAAGAAGCAAGGCTGCAGCTTGCTCTCTCTCTGGCTTTGATGAAACCTGATTACTGCAAGGACACAAGACTGCATTGCTCGAACGGGAGAGAAAACAAAGGACTGACTTGTAAGTGAATTGACATAGGATATTTCTACACGGACTTTGCTAACTGAATATCCCTGAATGGACTGACTAAATGATACATGACTATTGGACTGTTATTTTGACTATGCTATGAACTCATAATGGAATAAACTATATTTTTAATAGCACAAGCGTATCTGTTATTTTTAATGTATGTTAATAAACATACAAGCTTTGCTCACTCATTTATCTGTGTGCCTATCTGACTAAGCTGCACATTCTGTTTTAGCTTGTCTCCCTAACCCTGGTTGGGGAAACCAGGCTTAACAAAAATTATACTACCATTCAGATGACTAACAAAGATTGCCGCCTTCTGCTTCACCATTTACCATTTTTATTATTATGGTTTCCCATATATTATCAATATTATCTCTATTTCAAAACATGCTGGGATGTCACCAGCAGCAGGCGGAGGCAGAGAGCAATCCAATCAAACCTCTCTTTGTATCCCAGGATTGCAACACTGAAGGCTTGGCAGGAAAATGCTGTTTAGTGAAGATCTGCAGAGCTGCCGTTCCCTTTTGGAGCCGCAAAATAAAATGGAACTTTCCACAACCCTAAAGGCCAGCTAAGACCTGAACTTTCTGTCATCTCAACATAAGCACCTTTGACCAATTATCAGAATTATCAAAATTACCAGAATGCTGATCAACAAAATCCTCATTCCTTTTGAGTAAAGGGCATCCAAGTAGTGCAGCCTTCCCTAACTTGGTTTGCTTCAATTTTGAACTTTTCCTATAATCTGTGAGCTGAAAGTTGTAGTATCTGATTACTGAACAGATCTGGAACACAGGGAAGGCAACAGTTTGAGAAGGCTCAGATATTTACTTTGCACCATTAAATTTGAATCTGGACCAGCCCATTTTCACTTTTCATTAAAAGTTACAGTCCTAGAGATTATTAACATTACTCTTGTTATGTTTTGAGCATGGGCGTGAAAGAATGGAGACAAGCCTTTGAACGGTGAACTTCAGCTCTTTATTTACATTGTGACTTCCTCATCTCAATAGCAGTTAAACCCGCCTTATATAGGCAAACCCTGTAACTTTTAACCAATAATGAGCTAGGAGCGCTAGCTCTTATAACCAATAGGAACTCTCTGTTAAGGGCCAATCGGATTCCCCGGAACGGGCCAATCTGGTCCAGCCGCTTAACAGCCAATCAGAAGTGCAGGGCCAGAACCCTGCACTTACTCCAAGCTCATACTTTATTTATCTTTATGCATACACAACAACTCTTTTTTCAGTAACCTCTGAAAACTCTATTAAATGGTCGCAATGGCTGGCCTAAAGGAACAGTGAAATAGCTGGGAGGTTAAATTTAAGTCACCTGAGTACCTTCAACTGTAGGGTGGAAAGGTGGTTTTCAGCTCAGCTTCAGTTTTGCTTCTAATGAGGATCCTGCTGAAAAGCTCATTCAGTACTCAGAATAGGCCAGACTGTTGTTCACTTTGGCTCTTTCCAGGGAGTTCATTCAAACAATTGTCCCTTGTCAAATGGTAGTAACAAAATTCAAAATATAAAACTGATCATTTTAATTCTGTCACTTCAGTATAATTGTACTTCTCTTTTATTTGTTTTTATCTTTTCTGAAACACTCTGAGAGGTCCAAAGAAAGGTATTTTACAATTGTGATTGACAAATTATTTTACAACTGGCACTTATTGTTCCTTTTATTAAGAATAAAGTGGCTTTTAGAGCAAAAACAATCGGGTGAAAAGAGATCTTTTATGAACAAATTACAAATAGAAAACTGAAAATGAAAAGTTATCTCAAAACCAAGGACCTGATCCACCAGAAAGTTCCCCTGTACACATTGAGGATAGTAATTGCTTTGTTATGGGGAATTGCTCAGTGGACTGGACACCAAATTATTTTAGCATTGTATTGCCAACTATGGAAATAATATGCTTCTTGAAGAAGCAATGGGCCTTATATAAGAAACTGAGAATGGCCTTATATAAGGCAATGGGCCTTATATAAGAAACTGAGAAAGAACAATTAAAACAATGTTATAAATTGTAAATAATATAGTTATGCCCCAAGTAAGTAACACATCATTAAAGCCAAATGAAACAGATTGGTAAATTTAATTTCCATTACTTTCAAGGAAACTAAATTATAATTTATTTTGCAGGATTAGGACTATACCAAGACAGACTTTCCATGTAGGCTTTCATTTGAAATTGTAGAAATTGACAAAATAGGTTCAATGTCATCACACAAGGAGAAGATTTGAATTAGATCTAATATTGTAAACTTTACTTCTAGTAAATCTGGAAGGAATTCCACTGACATTTATAGACAAAAGGAAAAACAAGGGCAACATTGCTGAGGTGGCAATGAAAGCTGTTCTCACTCCCTAGTGTTAAAAAAAACCAACTGGGATAAAGGACAACTATGTCTCATCCAAATTTTAGATATACACAACAGGTTACAGATAATCCCCAGCCTGAGTATTCTCTTAATGAACGTTTGAAGTTATGTGATAAGTAGCCCCTAGTGTTTAAGAATAAGTCCCGAAACTATGAATGTTGCAGCACTATGGCAGTTGTTCACCCTTATGAAGGATCACAGAGGCTCTGTGTTATGAACTAATAAAAAACGTTTAAATAAAGTTTAGCAAAGCTTAAAGAAAAAGCAGCGTTCTAATCCTGCACTTCTGATTGGCCAATAATAACGATATCGGATTGGTCCGTTCTGGGGAATCTGATTGGCTGTTAACGAGCCACTCTCATTGGTTCAAGGGTTTAATGCTTCCATGTTCTCATTGGTTAATAGGTCAGCAGCCTGCCCTATTAAAGGGCTGCTGTTGCCCCAGGTTTTTGCTCTGTTCACGATGATAAATAAAGAGTTGAAGTTCACTATTCACTGCCTCATCTCCGTTCCTTGCACCCATGCACAGAACTTAACACTGGCGATGAGGATGGGATGCGGAGACATCAGAGCTGACTGAACACTACAGAGCACCAAACAGAGCACGTGCCAGAAGGCACATCGACAATGGAACCATGTCCGGAGGCACCATACCACCCGCTCCATTTGACCCGGCACAAGAAGACTGGGACTCATACATAAATCACTTCCAGATGTTTCTGGAGACCAACAACTTGAAGGATGCCACTACGAGGAAAAAGCGAGCAGTGTTCCTGACCCATTGTGGGCCTGCCATCTTTAAGACGGCTAAGGCACTAGCGAAACCGGCTGAGGTGAAAACCATGGACTGGGACGTCCTCGCATCCCTTCTACGGGCCCACTATGCACCCGCCATACCAACGCTTGTCCGAAGACATGAATTTTACCAGAGGGACCAGCGGAAGGGAGAGAGCATTGCAGATTTCATCGCGGATTTCCGGAACCTGGGAGGCCTCTGTGAATTCGCAGACCTCGAAGAAGCTCTGAGAGACCAAATAGTTCTGGGATTAAATGACCAGACAGTACAGAGCAAGATCATGGCAAAAGGGGATATCGACCTTGCCGATGTCATCAAAGATGCTACTGCAGCAAAAGCAACCAGGAAGTCGGCCGCCCGGATGCGCTGCACCAACGCACCGCTCTGTCAACTCGCCAGCAATACCTCACCTCGCCTAGAGAGGCACACAACAGCAACCCACCACGAGGACCTCAAATCACCATCAGAAAGTGATGAGGAGGAGGTCAACCGGCACCGGTCTGAACGTGACCAACACCACCAGCGAAATCAAAGACTACCGCACCAATGCGCAGGTTGTGGGGCAAACCAACTGCGATCAGACTGCCAATTCCTCGATGTGCTCTGCCATTTCTGTGGGAAAAGAGGCCACATCGGAAAGGTCTGTAGAAGCAAGCAAGAATCCAGCCCATTTCAGAGAGGAAACAACTACCGCCAGACTACAGAGAATCGCCCTGTGAGTTGAGAACATTTGAAGCACCAATGGAACAACCACTCCTACAGAAATAAAACACTGGCCATTTCAATGAGAAGAGAAGAGGCACACCAAACCATCACAATCGGTCACGCCTCATCGCTAGACGCAAAGAAGATCTGAGTGAAGGTCACCATCGAAAACCAGCCTTGTGTGATGGAAGTTGATTCAGGATCATCCCTCTCGATGGTTTCCTGGAAGACTCTTAAACAATTAATCCCTGCCGTCTGGCGTCAAGACCTCAGAGCCCAAAGAATCATACTCAAGGATTATCAGGGGAACTGAGTTCCGGTCGTTGGATCCAGCCAAGTCCAAGTATCATTCAAAAATCGTACTGCGTCATTACCACTGACCATCGTCGACCGTGACCAGCCTAGCTTGTTAGGCCTTCAATGGTACGCCCCACTCAGGATCGAGGTAGCCAGCATTCACCAAACCAGAAGCAACGACTGGGAGGAGGCCATCGTCCAGGAATTCCAGGACGTTTTCGCAGACAAACTAGGTGAGTACAAGGGGACCCTGATATCATTTAACCTTAACCCTAAAGTAGCCCCCATCTGCCTTAAGCCTCATCGGGTACCTTTTGCCATTAAACTAAAAATTGACGAGCAGCTCGATAAGTTAATAGCCCAGGGTGTTTTAGAACCAACTGACCATGCTCGTTGGGAAACCCCAATTGTAACACCCATCAAACCGGATGGATCGTTAAGGATTTGTGGGGACTACCGGGCTACCCTTAATTACACTCTTCAATAGAACGCTTACCCGGTACCGGTGATACAACACCTTCTCCATTCCCTGGGGGGCAGAAAAGTCTTCGCTAAATTGGATTTAGCACAGGCCTACCAACAACTGCCTGTAAATAAAACAACCGCAGAGGCACAGACGATTGTTATGCACCGAGGCACCTTTAAGTGCAACCGACTCCAATTCGGAGTGAGCGTAGCCCCAGGGATTTTTCAAAGTTTGATGGAGAGACTCTTGCAAGGGATCAAGGGGCTCGTGCCATATTTTGATGATGTTTTAATTGCTGCCCCGAATAGAGAAATACTAGAAAAGCGGCTTAAATTGGTTCTCCAGAAATTTAAAGACTCTGGCCTTAAGGTTAAAAAAAATAAATGTCAACTGTGTACAGATAAAGTAGAGTTCCTGGGGTACCTAATCGATAAACAGGGCATCCACCCCACTAACAGCAAACTGAGAGCAATCAAAAATGCCCCAAGACCCAGAAATAGGACTGATCTCCAAGCTTTCCTGGGGCTCATTAACTTTTACAACATCTTCTTGCCCCAGAAAGCAACCGTAGCTGAGCCCCTACATAGACTTCTCGACAAAAAAGCAACCTGGGTCTGGGGACACCGCGAGGAGCACACATTCCGACAAGTGAAAAACTTACTAACCTCAGATGCTCTTTAACGAGTAGTATAACGAGACTCTCCCTTTAACAATTACATGTGACGCGTCACCGTTTGGAGTAGGAGCCATTTTGAGCCATGTGTTACCAAATGGTAGTGAGGCCCCTATTGCCTATTTTTCAAGGACCTTATCAAAGGCTGAACGTAATTATAGCCAGATCGACAAAGAGGCTCTTGCTCTTGTATCTGCTGTGAAACGGTTTCATGAATATGTGTATGGATGAGTTTTTACTATTGTTACTGACCACAAACCGTTGTTAGGAATTATAGCAGGAGACAAGATAACCCCCTATATATTGTCACCTAGAATGACTCACTGGTTGGAGTTTTTTAGCTGCGTACAACTATAAATTACAACACCGCCTGGGGAAAGCCATTCCCCATGCTGATGCATTGAGCCACGCCCCACTTCTGGAAACTGTCGACGACCCAGCTCCAACCCTTATGACACTCCAAATTGAAACACTACAGTCACCACCGCTAACAGCCAGAGACATTGCAATTGAAACAAAACGAGATCCTGTCTTATCGCGAGTTCTTAGCTGGGTCGAAAGAGGATGGCCAATAGAACAAACCTCTGATGACTTCAACCCTTTCAGAAACCAGCAAACAGAACTGTTTTCTCAAAAAGGCTGAATCCTATGGGGAGATAGAGTCATTGTCCCAGAGCAGTTACAATGAACAGTATTGAAAACATTGCATGAGGGTCACCCCGGCATCATGCGTTTGAAAGTGCTCGCATGAAGCTACGCGTGGTGGCCAGGCATCGACAGACAAATCGAAGCCTGGGTAAGACTTGCTTAAAGTGCCAAGAAGTCAGCAGTGCCCCACCTAGAGCAACTCCAACGGAGTGGGAAACTCCCCGGGGGCCATGGTCCCGCATCCACATTGATTTTGCGGACCTACTAAAGGACATACATTTCTCCTAACAGTGGATGCCTATTCCAACTGGCTCGAGATCCACGAAATGAAAAATACTACAACGGAATCCGTCATCCGAAAATTGAACAGGCTATTCGCAATGCACGGACTGCCAGATGTCCTGGTCTCCAACAATGGACCCCAGTTCACCGCCTTGGCGTTTGAACAATACTTTGTGGATCGGGGCATCCGCCATGCGCTAACTTCGCCTGCGCACCCTGCGGCTAACGGCAGGGCCGAGCGCATGGTACAATTTGTTGAAAACTCTCTCCATAAAATGGACCATGGGGACATTGATGAAAAAATAAACAGAATACTCCTACTCCAACACATCACTCCACACAGCATCACCAACAAGACGCCAGCTGAACTGTTGATGGGATGCAAGCTCCGTTCCCACCTCGACCGGCTTCATCCTTCCTACGAGCCAGAGAAACCCTGCGGATCCAGCGGGAAATGCCACAAGTTCAAGGTAGGCGACTTAGTTTTCGCTAAAAACCTCTCCAGTGAACCATTTTGGATCGAAGCAACCGTAATTCAAACCACCGGGCCCAGATCGTACTGTGTGCAAACCTGCAATGGAAAAATATGGAAACGCCACATAGATCAGCTTCACTCTAGGCTACAACCCAGTTCCTGCGACTCCTGGCACTCCCAAACTGAGGGGGGAGGGGATGTCGAAGAAACTGAATTTGAGATGGGGGAAAGCAGAAGCGAAGGAAGTCAGCAAGCAAGCGCGATTAATGAAGAAGAATCAGGGAGGGGTGTAGCCTCACCACAGAGGAATACCTCAACGGAGGCTAGCCCGCTAAGATCGGAAGACAACAACAACAATAGAATTAGTGGCACCGAGTCATCCAGTGAGAATGCGGAACCGCCGGTACCAGATATGTCCAAAAACATCCCACCGAAGCTGGACTGCAGATGGGAACCGGTGGGACAGCGCAAATCTAATAGACAGTTAAAACAACCCACATATCTTAGAGATTACATCACCGTGCCCCTCAAACGGAATCCGGGGGGAAGGGGTGTTATGAACTAATAAAAAACATTTAAATAAAGTTTAGCAAAGCTTAAAGAAAAAGCAGCGTTCTAATCCTGCACTTCTGATTGGCTGATAATAGCGATATCGGATTGGTCCATTCTGGGGAATCTGATTGGCTGTTAATGAGCCACTCTCATTGGTTCAAGGGTTTAATGCTTCCATGTTCTCATTGGTTAATAGGTCAGCAGCCTGCCCTATAAAAGGGCTGCTGTTGCCCCAGGTTTTTGCTCTGTTCACGATGATAAATAAAGAATTGAAGTTCACTGTTCACTGCCTCATCTCCGTTCCTTGCACCCATGCGCAGAACTTAACAGTTTATAATTGGAGTTTACCTGGATTATGATGCCTGCTTATATCGTAGGTAATAGCCATAACCAGGGGAACATTTGCCTTTTAAAAATTGTGTTTGGACACAAACTAGAAGTCTGCATAGCTATTTCTCAGCACTTGAGACACAATACATAGGCCAGCTACATTTTAAACCAACTATGATTTCTAGCTAATCCACAGAAGCTTATATTGGCATGGTCAGAATGTGAATGATAATGCTAAGAACAGAGATATCAATGGGACAAAAGTTCAAGATGGTAGTTGCCCCTACAGTTGAAGATCTGTTGCTTTTTATTGTGTGCCATGCCTGCAAGGGACAGAAAAATGGCGGAGTTTTTGCTTACATGGTCGTGGCTGCATTTTGACCATTTTTTTCTCTGTAAAAAAAAGCACAACTGATTCAATAGAGTGCATTAATGTGCTATTGAAGCAACTTTCATACTCACTTTTTTTTTTAAAAAAAAAAATCACTATGAAACCAAAAAGCATGTTATATTGCTGATAGTTTGATGTCCAGTACAGAAAATCGATCATTTTAAAGGTAATGTATTTATTATCTGATGAAGAATCACTGCAATTTTGAATTTATAAATAAATTTAGATTTGTTGTCATTCATTTTATTTAGTGCTTTACAATAGTGGTTCTATTTTTTGCAATTTATTTTTAAATATATAAACAATTAAACCTGAACCTAGATCAATCATAGTAAAATAAATTTGTAAAAATGTGGATTTTTTTTTTGAAAAAAAATAGGACCAAATATTTTTCCAAATAATGAAACAGAAAATGATCTGTATTGTTCATTTGATGGTTTATTCCAGTTTGGGGGAAAAGTTTTAGCGTTACACTTGTGAAATGCTAATGGCAGCTGGACTTGGAAACAGAGTTGAAACAGAAACACTATTCTCATAGTTGAAATAGAAACACTACTCTCAGATGTGAGGTAAGGCCACAAAGACTATCATGAGCTCCAAAGGTAAATGTTTCAAAGGGATATGCCAGTAACAGAGTAGGTAAATGAAAATATATGCTTAGGAGCTTAGGAGTTGGAGAAAGATGGAAGCAGCAATTAAGGTAATCAGCAGATTATTTATCTTGCATCATATGAGAATATTTTGTCCTGTTTTATGAGGAAGAATGTCCATTATAGTTTTTCTCAAAAGTTGACCTAAAAATGGCAATCAAAAAAACAATCCCAACTTATGTCAGATGTCTGTATCCTCAGCTATAATATGCATTTGGAGAGGAGAACTTCCTTTTATAAAGAAAAATTATCCTGAGTTAAAATCCAGCCTTCTTGTCCCTGGGAATTTCTTTTGGGACATAGCCAAAAGTCCTAAACCTGTGAGAAATTTGGCATTTAAAATGCAAACATCATACAGATAAAGTTTTTGGAACTATGTACTGATTTCTGCTATTATATAGATAGTGAGTGAGTGAGTGAGTGAGTGAGTGAGTGAGTGAGTGAGTGAGAGACAGAGAGAGAGAGAGAGAGAGAGAACAAACAAATTAAATCAATCAACCATGTTAAAAAAATTATATTCAAGGTGAGGAAAGGGGAATGCATCAGAATAATTTCTGAGTCCATTGTTCTTCTTTCAGTCATTTGCCATCTAAATAAGTGAATGATGTAATAAATATTCCAAAGAGGAGATTACTTTTTTTATTTATCTTTAAAAGGAACAACCAGGAATTGTTTCATCAGTTCTGAACCATGATAAGCATTTTTAATAGATATGTACCCTCAGCTCACCTTTTACAGGCTTAACAATTTAATCGGAATTCCAATATAGACACAGAATAAATGATTGTTTCCTGCCAGAGGTATCTGCCGAAAAAATCTTGGAGTAAAACATTGTCTTTGCCATTCATTGTATCTCTAATTAGAGTGGAAGGAGACAGAATCTTTGCTGGTGTCAGTCTCGGTTTAGCATGCCCTGGAGCTTGGAGCTCCTCTGGGTATCAAAGTGCCCTAATTAAATGAAGGGTCTGCAATACAGCACTAAACATCAGAGTGAGAGAAAAAGTCCAGTGTTCTCAGTGCCTTTGAGAATCCATGGCCCACACTAATTACCCATTGTTGAATTGACTTTCCCATTCTGTGAGAAATGAATGGTTTTCTTGGGCTTCCCTTCCCCCTTCACAATATCCTCCTCCTCCTCCTCCTCCTCTACCTCCTCCTCCTCCTCCTCCTCCTCCCATTACATTTTATCATCTTTGCTTTGGCCGCCTAATTAATCTTATGGAAATTTCCCAAATCAGATTTCAGCAAGGTTGCCCTGATGTTTAAAATTTGATTTGTGATGATAAAAGTGAAGGCACCTGGTGATGGAACAGTGTCATTTTCAACCCTCTTGAGAATTGAAGAGGCTATCAATCTTTCCCACGTGCATGGAAAACTGATATCCTAGAAAATTAACTTCAATTAATAACAGAAGTCCCCAGACACTCAGGGAAGTCGAGATGCTTTGAAAAAGAACTTTCAAAGATGTCTCTGGATTGTATTTTATATGCAGACTGAAATATGAGAGATTCTCAATGAGGGAATATGCGGAGATTGTTTTTGCCCCTTCCTAATTTCAGAGAAATGAGTTAACGTTTTATATTTCATTTTAAAAGAAGTTAACCAAATGTCTCCAGGTTATATCAGTCCTTATTTGGTCTCCTTCATGAGATTTCACCAAAAATAGGAACTGAAATATTAATGGTTAAAAACTGGGTGGATTCCCCACACACACTTTCTTTTCTTTCTTTCAGCAACATAACACAATTATTTATTCATGGTGGCAAGATGTAAATTAAACAAGATTTTTTTTCACACACACACACACACACACAGAGCACAAATTAGTAATGAGAAAGATCTAGTCATTAGAATCTTATAAAAAGCAGGATTATGATAAAGAAATGTTGTTCCATACAGAAGTCTGCACTTTTGAGTAGCATTAGAATGTTGGAGTTGGAAAAAACAAATACCAACAACACATGGGATGAAATTCATGGAAAAATGAAAAACGTTTCACATCAATATAATAAACAACAACTTAAATTGTGCATGTAAATATAGTGCCTTTGACATTTCCTGGTAAACAAGATTGGAACAAAGATATAATAAAGTAAATGTAATGAATGTAAATGTAATGAATAAATATTTATTACCTGGCTGGTACAAATTAGAAAGTGACAATCCTATCTAGCGTTGTAGTTAATTTTACATTCCTCATGCTACTTTGATAGATATTTATATATAAAGATATAAAGATATATAGGAACAAGAATGGGTTAAGTTTATAGCTCCCCACCTTTAACATTCTAGCAAGAATCATCATGGGAATAAAGTCGTGTTTTGCCTTTTCTCATTCTCATTACAATCTTTGTTTCGAGAATGAGGTATTAGGATTTTAATGCCTATATAGCCTGTGAATTATGTTAGTGTGCTGTACGTCTTTGACCTATTAAGTATTCTATAATTTGATTGGCTGGAAATTCCAGTCTGAATCTTGGTTGACAAACTGTATAACCTTCCAGTGGAAAAAATGTAAAATATTTGAGAGGGCAAAGCAGCTGGGTATATCAGTATAGATGACTCTTTCCCATTGGAAATCAAATCAGGCCTCTATTATTCCTTCTATTTAAACTCACATTAAACCTTGGACTATATGAAAGACAGCCTAACCAGAACCATCTGCCTTTGTTTCAGTGATGGGACTCAAAAAAATTTTACTACCGGTTCTATGGGCATGGCTTGGTGGGCATGGCAGGGGAAGGATACTGTAAAATCTCCAGTCAGAGGTGGGATTTGCTCGTTCTCCAAACTACTCAAAATTTCCGCTAGGAGTTTTCCAGAACTGATCAGAACCTGCTGAATACCACCTCTGCTTTTTCCTCTACCTCTCTGCTTTGTTTATTTCCTGATGAAGGGGATATAGTGGTGCCGCAGCATAGTGACAACAGAACTGATGGCCAGGCATGGTCTGCACTCCAGAGGTTCAAGTCCGACTGCATGAGACAGAGTGAGCTCCCACTGCTTGCTCCCTGGCTCTTGCTCACCCAGCAGTTCAAAACCATGCAATATTGCAAGTAGATACATGAGTACCACTAGCTGCATTCATGTGTGCAGAGAGCAGAAGCCAATGCTGGATCTGGCCAGTTGTAAGGCAAGGTGGAACAGGCAGAGGAACACCAAAGAGGCAACAACCTAAGAGTCGCTAGTCAGCTGGTGTAAGCTAGTTTGCATTCTGCAGTGTAGCAAGGATGGGCATGCAAGTGCTGAACAGAATGAAAATCAACAAAAAGTGGTTAAAAAATGCCATAGCCCTTGCAAAGAAATTATCTTTATTACAATGTTGCTAATATTTTTCTGTTTTTTCTATACTGCATCCATGCTTACTTTGTTTCTTATTTAATTTTCATTGATTACTGCTGTATTTCTATCCTACAGAGGTAACTGCTTCACTTCAACAATATGTTGACAATCTAAGGTGTTACATACTCATACCTGTATACTGCATACCAGGGTAAAGCAATAGACGCAATTTACATAGACTTCGGCAAAGCCTTTGATTCAGTGGTACACAACAAACTACTGTCAAAACTAAACTCTTACAGTATTTCCGGATCCCTTCATAAGTGGATTACTGCGTTCTGTCAAACAGGCAACAAATAGTAAAAATGGGGAGCACTATATCAAACCCTGCTCCAGTTAACAGCAGTGTCCCCCAAGGCAGCATTTTAGGACCCACACTCTTTATAGTCTATATAAATGACCTTTCGATCACCTTATAACCAACTGCATCCTCCTTGCAGATGACATGAAACTATTCAACACCACCAACAATGCTACTGTCCTTCAAAGTGACCTTGATTATGTGTCTGAGTGGTCAAACAATTGGCAACTCCAAATCTTGATTAACAAATGCTCTGTCCTACACATTGGTAAAAAAAAAAAAATCAGTACACCGAATACAAGCTAGGTGGATATGACCTTGTTGACAACCCTCACTCTGTCAAGGACCTTGGAGTACTCATATCTAATGACCTAAGCATCAGAGCTCAATGTAACAGCATTGCCAAAAAGGCAATGTTGTAAATCTAATCTTATGAAGTTTCTCCTCCGGAAATATAGAATTGCTAATTAGGGCATAGAAAACCTTTGCTAGACCAATACTTGAATACAGCTCATCTGTCTGGGATCCGCACTGTGTATCAGATATTAATATAACTGAGCACGTTCAGAAGTATTTCACAAGAAGAGTACTACATTCCTCTGCATGCAATAGAATATCCTATATCACCAGGCTTGAAATTTTGAGCTTGGACAACCTTGAACTACACTGCCGATGGTTGGACTTAAGTGTAGTACACAAAATTATCTGCTACAATGTCCTACCAGTCAATCTTGCAACAATACAAGAGCACACAACAGATACAAACTCAATGTTAACCACTCCAAACTTGATTGCAGAAAGTATGACTTCAGCAACAGAGTGGTCTTACATCCTCTAACCCCCACTCTTTTAACCTTAAACTATCCATTACTGACCTCACCCCATTCCTAAGAGGTCTGTAAGGGGCATGCATAAGGGCACATTCGTGCCTACCATCCCTGTCCTATTGTCCCCTATTTGTCCTATTTGTACCTATTTCCTGTATTCTTACTCATGTTTATACTTAAGCAATTGACAAATCAAATAAATAAAATCAAATAAAAATAAATACTATCTGAAATCAATTTACAAAATTTCAACAAGGTGGCTTATTTAAAGCATAATTTTGAAATTAGCTATTATTTTGGTGCTGAAGATAAAAGAGCTCTGTTAGATCAGCCAGTGGCTACTCTAATTCAGCATTCTGTATTGCACAGCAGCCGGGCAGACTCATCAGCAGGTTAGCGAGATAATAGCAGTTTTACCGGTTGCATTTAAAGGACACTGTCTATGCAAACAGCTGTCAAGGCAAGTAGTAATTGATAGCCAAAACTTCCATGAATTTGTTTCCTTTTAAAATTATTTCCATCTATGGTCATTTATTTCACTTGGTAGAAGCACTATTCTTTTTTCTTTTTAAAGTAAATATGATATTTATTTTTATTGGTGGTGAACCTACCCAACATAAAGAATGATTCTGAATTCTAATGTTATTAGAAAGGATTAAATGGCCCCTTAATGTTCCTTCTATGTGTGATTTTAGCAATCTCTAACATGTATCCTTTTATCCATCTTTTTCCATTCAACCAATTTTAACAGATTTATCAGCATTATATTGTGTCGTCAAGGATTGATTTTGAATTTAAAAATAAGGGTGAATGATATTTTACACGTAACATAATTTTTTTGGTTTTATTCTGGCCTTCTTTTCTTTCGCTTTTTCTTTTTTTAATATTAAAGCAGTAAAAAAAATGAAAAAAATATTAATTTGTTTGCTCAGCTGTAACTGGAATTCACTGTAAAGTATTTAGAAGTTTAATTATACTCAGAAAACTTCACATAGGAATAAATGGTTAAGGATTGCAGTATAAACTATTACTTTAGTACATCACAAACGCTCATGTTTTTTCTTTATGATAGTATGTTTATTAGTAGCAATAATAGCATTTGCTTTTTATATGTTATATTTGCTTGTTATATTCCCCTTCTCAGATTGAATCCATTTTAATTTTAAATACTATTTCAAGAACATGTTATCTTTTTTAGTACATGTTGTCCCATGTACTTAGTTTATGTTGATTCTCTTTCCATGTTCCCCAAATAAGGTTAGGGAGCTAGACTGTTGTCTATAAGCAATGTAGGACTTGTAATAATATTTAAAAAAAAAAAAAATCACCACTGCAAACTGCTTGATAAATAAGGTGAGGAACCAAATATTTCAAATGGACCAAGATTTTCAATTTTAAAACTTAGTTTTAGAAAATGTTAAAAGAACTGGTCAACTTTTCCAACCTGATACTATAGCAAGCTGATACTATTTTGTCAGCTCCTTGGTACACCAGACCAAGAATCAACCCAACTACAGCTAAAATTATTTATATTTTATTTTTTAAACAAATTTTATTAATTTTACAGACACAAACATAAACAAAACTAAAAGATCTTTTCTGAAGGTTGTCTGATCCCAGGTTGAAACTCTTCACACAGACACAAATTCAAACATCATATTCACTTTATATATCCTTCCATATCTTATTATCATTTTCTTTTTTATATATATATATAAACCATTTTTATCAATTTTATAAAAACAATGCACAAAGAATCAAGGCATAACATCTTATAAATTCTTTCCTAAGAAAAAATAATAAAAGAAGAAAACCAATAGAACATAACAATTCCAAATTATAGTATCAATACTTTATCTATTTAACTTCATATCTTATCCCAGCTTCTCCTTTTCATCCAAATTATTTCTTGTTAATTAAAATTTTATTGCCTTTTATCAATATACAAAATCCAAAAAAAAACATAACAAAACCTTTATATATCCTTTCATATCTTATTACCATTTTCAATAACATTCTTTGTCTGTTCTATTTCCAACTATCCATTCATCTTTTTTCTTTTACTATACTTCTCCTATACACCAATTGGAGTAACGTCTATAACTCATTACCCTAACTTAAAAGTACTTCATATAACAATTTTTCTTGGGATTCTGTTTAATAGATTCTAAAATTACACAATGAATTTTATATAAAAAACACAATCTTATGTACCCTCCAGAATCCCTCTTTTATCCTAAATTAAATTCACCCATTGTCTCTGAATAAACTTTTTTTCTTTAGATCTTGCTTCCCCCCATTGAGGCTTCTCCTCCCCCCCTTTCTTTCTTGCTTATTCTTCTCCTTGCCCTTTTTATCCCTTTGTCTCTCCTCCTCCCTTTTCTTACTCCCTTTCCTTTGCTTTCTAACCTTGCCTCCACCTTTCCGCTCATTTTTCTCTTTTTTGGTTGTTTTTATAATTCTTAAGATCCCCTTTTTCTTATCCTTTTTCTCCTCCTCCCCGGAAAGAACCCATTGTTCATCAAAGATGGCTTCTTCTTCCTCTTCTTCTTTGTCCCAGTCCTTCTGCTGCGTAGTCAACTTTTCATAAGTACATAACGCCATTTCTAAAAATTGAAACAAAGTGCCCAAAGTATCTTCCTTTTTATATTTTTGATATTCAGTCTTTAGTTCATCCACGAGCAATGCCATCATTAAAAGAGAAACTTTTCCCAAAACAACCATAAATATTTTTAATCAAAAATAATTCAAAAAAAATTCCAAAAATTAATACTTTTCTTCCTTCTTCTCTTTCTCTTTCTGGGGTTAATGTTTAATCAAAGAGGTCCAATTACCATATACCTTTCTTTGGGATTCTAGGCAATCTCCTCCTTTTTCAGCTTCTGCTCCAATTTTTTTTCCTCTCCCTTCCCACTTGCAACATCAATTTTAAATAATCAGAAATCCATACCTCTAATAAGGGTTAAGTTTTTCAATGTCCAGAAACCCTTTTGTCCCTTAGCTTCAACTTTCAGAATAATTCACCTTCAATGTCCAATATGTCCAAACATATCTGCTGTTTCCATGGGGTGGGAGAGTGAAGAAAAAAAAAGTTCCCTTTAACAGCTTCTCCGCCGCTTTCGATCTTCTTAGGGATACAATATATCCTCCAGCAATTCAAACAGCTCAGTTCCAACAAATTTGAAAGATGTTACTTGACCCGGCTCAGACAGCACTTTCACTCTTCTTGCTTCCTCCAGCGCAATCTTACCCGGTTGCTGGCTTCTTTGTGGCAGCCATTGCTGACCGCCGCTCCACCGCCTTGGGAAAAAGGGGCTTTCCAGGATGAGGAGGGGGTCTGCGACACCCCCAACCCTTTGTCCAGCTCCCCTCTCTCTTCGGCTGTCCCTATAGGGCAGCCATATCCCCCTGACCCATCTGGATCGGGGGTACCTCGGCGGCTAGCACAGCAGGAATCGCGAGCAGTCGCGAATTCCTGCTGCCCCAAAGCCACGCAAAACCGGAAACCCAGCTAAAATTATTTTTATTGAGAATAGCTGTAGTAACAGAACCTTGTAAGTCTGATTGTGCTATGTCTCCTCTTCATCTTATATTCATGTGGATTAGGGATGTTTTTGCCTGAGCAGCTTTAAGATGCTTTCTATTTGTTTTAGACTTAAGATATGTTTTTCTCCTTGTTGCTTTGATAGTAGATCTGCCCTATCTCTATCAAGGAAATCTTCCTTACTCTCTATAATTCTGATGGTTGTCTTATATCAATAAAGAGAAAAGAGCAAATACCCATAGATGAGAAGAGCTATGGTCCACCTTGGGGACAACCCCCCAAGTTGCCTTATATCAGCTATCTTCAACCTTTCCAGCTTTGCGGACTGTCAGTGGGGGAGTGGGGATGGTTTTGTGTGAATGGTAGCAATAGCAAGCAATAGCACTTAGACTTATATACCACTTTTTAGTGCTTTACAGCTCCCTCAAGTGGTTTATAGAGTCAGCCTGCTGCCCCCAACAATTTGGGTCCTTGTTTTACCGACCTTGGAAGAATGGAAGGCTAAGTCAATCTTGAGCCTGGTGGGATTCGAACTGCCAAACTTCTGGTAATTGGCAGTCAGCAGAGTTAGCCTGCAATACTGCATTCTCACCACTGTGCCACCACAGCTCTTAGTAGTCACATGTGCCACTTGCAGAAATGGAGCTTCAGGCATGAGAGAAGCCACTTGCCACTCACATAAGTAGAGCAGTGTGCTTGCTGCTTGCATGGCATGGTTCTGAATGGCCTGGGGGTTGGGGACCCCTGCCTTATATGCTGAAGAGAAACAGTAGTCCTCTGTTCTGTTTGATAATCAGAAGACCAGTAAATGTGACCAAGAGTCCACAACTTTTTGATAATTTAAGACTCCAATTTGACAATACATGTCAGTGACAAAGTGATAAAGGATTTCATTGGGAGTAAATTGAAAATTCAGTATTGGAATGAATATATGTGTGTGTGTGTGTGTGTGTTTGTGTGTTTTCACGGGTATTTATATGTATGGTATTCAGCTTTCTTTGGGTATTTTCCCATGTCATTATAGTTGTGCTTTTAAAGTTGTAGCAGCCATTAGAAACCCCAAAGATAAAATTGACCTGGAAAACCAAGGCATATATGAAGTCCTCTGTGCATCATGCCCTGCCACATACATTGGACAGACCAATAGAAGAATAAGTACCCACCTAGATGAACACAAAAATGCAGTAAAAAAAAAGCTGGAACACACTTCCTCACTAGTCCAACACATGAAAGCCACAGGTCATAGCATCAAAACCCTAGCCACTATAGAAAACCCCAGCCACAGAATCATCAGAGAAGCCATAGAGATTGAAAAAAGACCTGAAAGAAGAGATGACTCCACCAGATTGTCAATTATTTGGAAGCCTGCACTCACAAACAAAAAAATCTCCACACTACAAGCCAGGCAAACACCTGGCACAAACAGACCCTCCCCCCGATACCTCCAGCTCAAACACATCCCAACCAGGCACCCAGATGAAACCTAGCTTCCTAACTAATGATAGCCGTCCATTTACCCAGAGCCAAGCTGCACTAAAGGCCTCCAATAAAGTAACACAATGTTGCCAGCCAATCAAGATACAAAAAGAGCCAAAAAAACAGACAAGATATTAGAAACACCAATCAAGCAGAACACAGCAAACTCCAAGACCAATAAATACAGACCAAGACTCCCAACCAATCAGGATGAAGAAAAAACCATTCTGGCACAGCAGTAGGCTAGCCCCAAATTTAAAACAGAAAGGGCTGTGAAAGTCTGACTCACAGACGAACACTATACAGAAGCCTGATGATGGCAGATGAGATTCTGCCGAAACGTTGCTACAACTTTAAAAGCACAACTATAATGACATGGGAAAATACGTGAACAAAGCTGAATTATCTATATCTATATCTATATCTATATCTATATCTATATCTATATCTATATCTATATCTATATCTATATCTATATCTATATCTATATCTATATCGATCGATCGATAGATAGATAGATAGATAGATAGATAGATAGATAGATAGATAGATAGGTTATTTTCCCATGTCATTATAGTTGTGAATATATATATATATATATATATATATATATATATATATATATATATATATATATATATATATAGATCTTTGGTTATTCGGGTTTTCTCCCGCGTAAGATTGGAAGTATCTAGGCAACGTTTCGATGAAGTCTCATTCATCATCTTCAAGCTTGGTCTTCAGCTCTGTGCTTCTCAGAGTGAATTCTCAGAGTGAATGAGAACACACCCCCACCCAATCAGAACACAGCCAAGCCCCCACCCAATCAAGTCACACCCCCACTAGCAGTTAAAAGGAAGACCAGAAGCTGCACTGCAGCTGCATCACTACCCACCTCAAACCCCTCTGAGCCATACATGAAGCGAACTGACCCCCACCATGAAGATGCAGCACGACCACGAACTCGAAGCCAAACAGCAAGATCACAGCTCACCAGCTCAAACCTTCCAGCAACTAAGACTAACCTGAGCACAATCAAGCCCCCACCTGAACAGAACACGCCTCCAGCTAATCAGAACACAGCCAACCCCCCAACCAATCAGAACACAGCCAAACCCCCAACCAATGAGAACACCCCCCCATCCAATCAGAACACAGCCAAGCCCCCAGCCAATCAAGTCACACCCCCAGGAGCAGTTAAAAGGAAGAAGCAGCTGCAAGCTCACATCACTCTGAGAAGCACAGAGCTGAAGACCAAGCCTGAAGATGATAAATGAGACTTCATCGAAACGTTGCCTAGATACTTCCAATCTTACGCGGGAGAAAACCCGAATAACCAAAGATCCACATACAAGTACCCGCGAGAACCTCAGAAAACAAACAAATATATATATATATATATATATATATATATATGTTTTCTGAGGTTCTCGCGGGTATTTGTATGTGGATCTTTGGTTATTCGGGTTTTCTCCCGCGTAAGATTGGAAGTATCTAGGCAATGTTTCGATGAAGTCTCATTCATCATCTTCAGGTTTGGTCTTCAGCTCTGTGCTTCTCAGAGATCACAGCTAAGATGATGAATGAGACTTCATCGAAACGTTGCCTAGATACTTCCAATCTTACGCGGGAGAAAACCCAAATAACCAAAGATCCATATATATATATATATATATTCATTCATTCATTCATTTATTTATCTAATTTATAGTTTGCTCATCTTGCTCTCAGAGCAACTGAGAGCCTTGTTGTTTTAACTGCAGTTAAGTCCAGCAGTTTAAAAAAAACTAGTTTTCATAGACAAGCAACAGGCAGGTTGTATAGAAATTCAATTTAATTGAAGATCAGTTGCATCATGTTGCACTAATTTAGTTCCTGGAAAGTATTCCTAAGATTTGTCATTATGATTCAAAACAAAACAAAATTCAACTGCCTTCCTTAAGGCACAGCTGGGAGGTTGTTTTTGGGTCTGAGAGGAAACACGAATGATGCATACAAATATAAAATAAACGAAATAAGCATAAGATTTATGTACAGGTAGCCCTCAACTTATGACCAGTTGCTAAGTGACCTGCCACAAATGTAATAGACCCAGGAAAAGGGATTTACAATCCAGATTCAATGTCCTTTCATTCACCATCCCCATGATCACATGACCACATTTTAGGTCTTCAGCAATTGTCCTGCATTGTTGGCCGTTTACAGCATCCCATGGTCATATGATCACAATGTATGGGTTGTTTTTTTTGCTGGAAATCAGCATTTACTTCCAATTTCTGGCAAAAAACTTGCAAACAATGAATTCACTAATTGATTATGAAATTCACTTAATGATCATACCATTTGCTTTATGACAACCACATTCAGTCTACAACTGCCTTTCTAAAGGTAGTAAAACAGGCAGCAATCATGTGTTGGACTGTTTTACAATAATCATGACTCACAAACAAAACTTTAGGATCAATTAACCTAGCTAATTATCCATAGCTGAGTAACATAATCACTGTCTACGGAATTAATTAAACTGGCATGAACCAGATAGAAAGAAATCTAGAAAAGTGATGAAAATCCTGATTCTAAGCACATTTGAAAACTGTTGTAGTGAATTTAATCATAGGCAATACCACTGATGATAGATGGTTTTATCTGTAATGGTTTTTATTTCTTTCCTTTCTGTTAAGCCTGTGTTCCCCAACCAGGGTTAAGGAGACAAGCTAAACAGAATGTGCAGCGTTAGTCAGATAGGCACACAGATAAATGAGTGAGATATGTTTGTATGTTTGTTAACATACAGTAAAAATAACAGATACGCTTGTGCTATCAAAATATAGTTTATTCCATTTAGAGTTTATAGCATAGTCAAAATAACAGTCCATTAGTCATGTATCATTTTAGTCAGTCCATTCAAGGATATTCAGTTAGCAAAGTCTGTGTAGAATATCCTATGTCAGTTCACTTACAAATAAATCAGCAGTCCTTTCTCTCTCCCGTTCGAGTAAGGAAAAACGCAGTCTTCATCCAGTAATTAGGGATCATCAAGTCAGAGAGAGCAAGCTGACGTTCCTTGCCTCTTTTATGGTGCTTTCACAACCACTCCCTTAATTACATTCCTACAGTTAAAGTTGCAGACACTTTTACTAACAAACCATGATAACATATTTATTATTTTACCTAAACCAGTTAGGGTAAACAATGTTATCCCTAACATTCTCCCCTTTTAGGTAATAATAATACTATAATTATTTACATCTTTAAATCATATTTGTTACAACTCTCTTTAAACTTAATTACACCTTGAGCCTTTGTAAATTGGTCTGCAATGTTTTCTTCTGTCATGCAGTATTCCAATTTAATTAGCCCATTCTCTACAGATTCTCTAACATTTAAGTATCCTAAATCAGTATGCTTTGATCTAGTCTTTACAGCAATATTAGTAGCTAACTTTATGGCTGCTTGGTTGTCCTCGTATACAATAATGGAATCTTTAACAGTTATACCCATGTCCAATAATAACTGTTTGTACAAAATTAAGTCAGTGCATAGTAATGACAGACATGAAAATTCTGCTTCCATCGTGGACAAGCTAATATGCTGTTGTCTGATTGACTTCCACCCTATTAGTGTCTTACCAAATAATATAGCCATCCCTGATGTTGATTTTCTAGTGTTTATGTCAGTTGCAAAACTTGCATCTGCATAGGCACTAAGACTCAAATCACCTTTTGGTTCTATATACAATGTATGGTTCATTGTTCCTTTAAGATATCTTAAGATTGTCTTTAATGATTGCCAATGACATTGATGTTGATCCGAATTAAAACGTGCCAGCTGATTAACACTATAAGCTATATCTGTCCTTGACTAATTGCTGATATATGATAAGCTACCAATCAAAGATTGATATATGGACTTATCAAATTTGGGACTTTGATCATCAGTTTGGCAAACTTCCTGACTCATTGGAGTCTTTGCCGGTTTACAAAGTTCCATTTTATACGTTTTAATTAATTGGCAAATTTTATCTTCTTGAGATATCTTAAATCCATTTTTTGTTTTGTTAATATTCAATCCTAGATACCTTTTAATTTCACCTAAATGCTTTAATTTTATCTTTTTAGATAATAATGATATAATCTCATTAGCTTCATTATTAGTCTTAGTTATCAAAGCAATATCATCTGTAAATAATAACAATAATGACACCGTTCCATTATTTTCTCTTTTAAACACACATGGATCTGCTAAACCAGATTTAAAACCTATATTGTTTAATTCTTTCACAATATATTGGTTCCACTCAAAGCCAGATTGTTTCAACCTGTAAAGACTTCTTTTTAGTTTCCAACAATCATTACTATTTACTTTATTGTCTTTTATAATAATTGGCTTTTTCAAATATATAGTGTGCTGCAATGGTGCATGCAAATAAGCAGTTTCTACATCTAAATGATTAATGACATAGTTTTTCTTAGCTGCCCACACTAAAGCTGCTCTCAAAGATGTTGCCTTAAGACTTGGTGCGAAAACTTCATTGTAATCAAATGCAGTTTGATTAAATCCTTGAGCTACTAACCTAGCCTTATGGGTAACAGTCCCATCATTTCCAGTTTTTATTTTAAATATCCATTTGCACCCAATGAATTTTTCTCCTGGAGGTAATTTAGCATCTTCATATACTTTCATTACCTTTAATGAATTTAGTTCTTTTTCCATTGCCTTTTGCCAATTCTCCTGATCCTTAGCAGGATACATCCTTAAGTTCATCTACACTAGTTGGAACTTTAGTTACTTGGCAAACTATACTTGCTTGATATCTATCAGGTGGTCTAGTTACACGTGTAGTACGTCTAGGTATTACAGGACTTACAGGTGGACTTTCATTTATTAACTGTTCTTGATTATCTAATTCTTCCTGATCAACTGTTTCCTCTTGTTCTGGTCCTATTTGCTCTTTCTGGACTTCTTTTTTAATTGGACTCTTCTTATAACTATTCTGTTCTTTCTGCCTTTTGTAGGGTTCAATAATTACTTCGTTATTTAAATCTTGCTCTAATCCAGGGGTAAGGAACGTTGGCTCTTTTATCACTTACGGACTTCAACTCCCAGAATTCCTGAGTGAGCCATAAAAGGTTCTCCATCCCTGGCCTACTGGTTTTTTCAGTTGTGAGGGAAATAAATTTTTGACTTGAATGGGACTGTTTAATATACAAATGTAGGACATATTTTTATATATATTCTTTGTATGTCCTACATTTGTATATTAAACAGTCCCATTCAAGTCAAAAATTGATTTCCCTCACAACTGAAAAAACCAGTAGGCCAGGGATGGGGAACCTTTTATGGCTCCCTCAGGAATTCTGGGAGTTGAAGTCCATAAGTGATAAAAGAGCCAACGTTCCTTACCCCTGCGTCTAATCTATTCCATCCTACATGTTCTAGGAATTTAGCACTAGCACTGGTGTAAACTCTAGATGTTCCTGGTTCCCAGAATCTATAAGATCTATGATTAGATTCATATCCTACAAAAAAAAATTTTTTAGCTCTATGCTGTCCTTTTTGTCTAAGTTGTGAAGGGATATGCACCCATGCTGGTGCTCCAAATGTGTGCATGTAACTTAAATCAGGTTTGTTTGTTTTTTTGAAAAAGATTTTATTAATTTTCTACAAACAAACAAGACAAACAAAACATATAAACATCAACTCTCATATGTACATCCAGTGTGTCAGTTGGTTCATCATTTTTGTGCATTCATTCTGGAGTCTCAATTACAATTATGTTACATAACAACTCATATTGTCAATCCAAACTTATATATCCTAATATCACTAAACAAAGAAGTTTTTGACTATATTTTTAATCATTCATGCTTTATGAGCTAACAATACTTTAAACCAGTTTATTCTATAACAAATCATATAATCATATCAAATCAATCCTAAAAAACCCTTTATAAATATAATATCAAATAACAAAATAATAGCAAAATAGAAAAATAAAGATATTCCTTAGTGTCTAACATTCTAAATATTCTATTATTGTATTTTATCATCTAGCCATTGATAAAAAAGATCCCAAATTTCATAAAATTGTTTATCCTCTTGCTCTCTAATTTCAAATGTCAATCTACTCATCTCAGCACAATCCAATATTTTCTTAATAATTTCTTCCTGTAATGGTATTTTCTCATTCTTCCAATTTTTAGCAAATACAATCCTAGCCGCTGCTAATACATTTACAATCAGGTACTTCAAATCTTTACAATATATATCAGGTAAAATTCCCAATAAGAAGATCTCTGGTTTCAAGTCTTTGTGTTTCTTTGTCATTTTTTCCAACCATATGCAAATTATAGTCCAATATTTTCTAGCGTCCTCACAAGTCCACCACATATGGTAATACGAGCTGGGTATCTGATGACATTTCCAGCATTTTTCAGATTTGTTCATAAACATTCTTGCTATTCTTATCGGGGGAAAGTGCCACCTGTAAAACATCTTATATAAGTTTTCTTTATATGCTGTTGACATTGTCATTTTATAATTTTGAGACCACAATTTCTGCCATTTCTCTAGATCAATCCCATATCCAAAATTCTTCCCCCAAACAATCATAGTTTCTTTGACTTGTTCTTCCTCTAATTTAATTCCCAGTAAATAACCATATAATTTTTTAATCATCTTCTCATCAGTACCCATCAAGATCTTATCTAAATCAGTCTGCTTGTCATAGAATCCCTCTGTTTTAGAATCTTCATCATACCTTGAATGTATTTGCGCATATGAAAACCAATTCATCCTTATACCTTGTTCCTCTAAGTTTTGGATCGATTTAAGTTCACCCTTTTCATCCAAGAGTTCCCCATATCTAACTGTTTGTTCCTTCTTATAAATTATAGGATAGGAAAATGCTTCAATAGTCGATAACCAAATTGGAATTTTCAAATAACATTGTCTTTTTATCTTAAAAATATATATAAGAGAAAATTCAATCTGGTTACCTACAAAGTCACACTTAAGTCCCCAGAAAAAAGTAAGAAAAAGAAAAAAAAATCCAAGCCTCAATTTGACATCACTTTAAAAAAACGCCGCTCAAACTGTTTTGGTCAAAAAAAAAAAAAAGTCTCACAGGTTTCTTCTTTGTTCAGGATGCCCTTTCAAACCTCAGTGAATTTACAACACAAAAGAAAGTTTCTCACCTAGCCGAACACTTCTTTCCAGCCACTTTCTTTCTGGAGCTGTCCCGACTTCAGCAGCTATGGGGGCTGCCTCTCCGCTGCCAGCAAAAGAGCTTCTCCTGTATCAAACCAGAGACTTTGCGATATCTCTGGGATCCTAGGACAGTACCCTTCTCAATCCCCGTCTCTACAGGACGGTTTAGGACCATTGGGACTGACTGGGGGCGAAAATATCAGCTGCGATCTCAGAGCCCCAAGATCTCAGCTGTATCGCCAAAACGAAGCTCCGCCTTCTCCCACTTAAATCAGGTTTTGTACCATGCCACAGTGTGAATGGTAATTCACTTGTTGAATTAACAACATTATTTAATATATGATTACCACACATTATTGCTTCTCCCCTCAAATTGTCAGGTAATCCTGAATCAGACAACATAGTATGTGCTATTGATTGCAGTGTTTGGCCTCGTCTCTCTATAAAGGCATTATGTTGTGGCCTATATGGTGCAGACTTTTTATGTTGAATACCTAACATTTTAAGTCTATTCTGGAATTTATTATTTGTAAATTCCGCACCATTATCTGTTATAAGACTTACTAATTTCTTTTTAGTTTTTCTTTCTGCAAATTTTATCCAATTAAAGAGATTTAGATACGTTTCAGTTTTGCTCTTCATTAAATAGCAAAACCCATATCTAGAATAGTGGTCCATTATACTTAATATGTATCGAGCTCCTCCTACACTTGGTTTTTTCAGACCTATTAAATCAGCAAATACTACTTCTAAAGGCTCTTTGGTGGTAAATCCATCAACTCTATTAGCCGGTATGACCCTGCTTTTGCTTTGATTTAACATATAGATAGAACATTGCAAATACTTATTACAAGGTTTCAAACTTATTCCTTTAGATAATTGAACAGTTCTCTTAAGCATTTTAAAATTTAAATGCCCTAGCCATCGGTGTAACAAGTGAATACATTCATCATGAGGTTTCTTATTATCATAAACCGTGTTCGCCACCTCTAAACCATTATCATTTAACACATATAATTCACCTCTTAAAGATGCAGTAATTTTCTTATCTTCTTTTTCAATTATGCAGTTCTCTCCCTTAAAGGTAATTACATATCCTAGTTTGACCAAAATTCTAACTGAAATTAAATTAAACTTAAGCTGTGGTACATATAACATGTTTACATTCTCTTTTATGAAAGAACAATATGCTATACCTTGACCTTTAGCTTTCAGTTTCCAGCCATTGGCTAACGATATCTGCTGTGTACTCTTGGACATTTTAATAAAATTTTTGTTATCATTTGTTATACAGTGAGATGCTCCACTGTCAACCACCCATAAATTATTTTTTACAGCTCCGTTAATATACATGGCTAACTCTAAATTTTTATTTATCTTTTGATGACTTTTAGTATTCTGGCCAGCATTCTGGCACTTTGCTTTTTTTACAAAATCTTGCCAAATGTCCTCTTCCTCCAGAATGAAAACACTTTTTAATTGCGTATGCAGTAGGAGATTCATTATCTTCTTTTTCAGGTTGCTCCCTCCTTAACTCATCTCTTTCAAGTCTTCTTCTTGCCTCTTCAATCAATCTGCCAGTTATATCAGTTAAAGTTAAACTTTCCTTAGGCAAAATTTCAAGGGAAGTGACGTAGTTGTCATAAATTTCTTCTTGTGAAGATAGAATTATATAGACTTGGTGTAGTTCAGAGAAAATAAGCTCTTTCTCGTGCAGTTCTTGAAAAATGCTTTTCATAGTTTCCAAATGACTCAGCATATCACCATTCGTCTGGAGATGCGTCCTGAAAAGCTTTTTTGTAAGATTTATGTGAGCACGAACGTTATCTCGAACATAAATCCTCTTCAGCTTCTGCCAACACCCAACAGCCATTTGTTCTCCATGGATATGAACAAGTTGCTGGTCAGTTAGTGTTATTCCTATTATGCAAATAGCTTGTACATTTTTCTGCAAAAAATCTATTATCTTTTGTCTATCTTCCTCAATCTCTGGATCCCATTCCTCTACGTTTGGTGGGTTTTCAATTATGTTCCACAAACCTTCTCTTCATAGAAGTAGACTACATTTCATAGACCATGATACATAGTTTGTTCCATCCAGCTTGGATATAAGGGACAAACTTTGTAGATTGACTTGTGCCATGTTTTCTTCTATGGATATAAAACTATAATTAATAAAACACAGCTGTCTGTTTACTGTAACGTGTAACAACACAAATTCTCACTTTTTACATAAATCTGTTTTATCCTAGTTAAACTGGCTTTGCAGCCTCTGGGCCCATAACCAGTGTTAAGCTTGTGTTCCCCAACCAGGGTTAAGGAGACAAGCTAAACAGAATGTGCAGTATTAGTCAGATAGGTACACAGATAAATGAGTGAGATAAGCTTGTATGTTTGTTAACATACAGTAAAAATAACAGATACGCTTGTGCTATCAAAATATAGTTTATTCCATTTAGAGTTTATAGCATAGTCAAAATAACAGTCCATTAGTCATGTATCATTTTAGTCAATCCATTCAAGGATATTCTGTTCGCAAAGTCCGTGCAGAATATCCTATGTCAGTTCACTTACAAATAAATCAGCAGTCCTTTCTCTCTCCCGTTCAAGTAAGGAAAAACGCAGTCTTCATCCAGTAATTAGGGATCATCAAGTCAGAGAGAGCAAGCTGACATTCCTTGCTTCTTTTATGGTGCTTTCACAACCACTCCCTTAATTACATTCCTACAGTTAAAGTTGCAGACACTTTAACTAACAAACCATGATAACATATTTATTATTTTACCTAAACCAGTTAGGGTAAACAATGTTATCCCTAACACTTTATATGTCTCTTTTATAGTCCTAGTTATTATTTTTGCCTTTTTGGTCAATTTAAATTTCATAGTTTTTATTACTTGTAGATAGTAATTACAATGAATTATAACTTATTGAACATTTGGAATGTTCAGCTAAGCAAGTACATTTAGAGTTATTATCTTCATTTTCTCAGTGATGAAGTAAGGTGTTTTTTAAGGAAGTATTTTTTTTTAATCCTAAGCAACACATAAACCTGACCAGTTTAATGATCCTGCATCCACAGTGAGTGTTTAAGGAATAGTAAAGAAGGTCTGTGGGTGATTTTAAACCAGTCAGTTTTTTTCTCAGAGCTCTGAATGAAAGGCAGGAAATAAATCTAATAAATAGATAAATTTCAAGTTATAAGTATACAGGGATGGAGAGTCATAATCAGCAAAAATTAAAAGCATATAAAAAATTCCATTGTTAAAACTCAATTTGAATCTTTATCTGGTCCGATATTCATTAAAATGACCGCTAGAATAAGAAAATAGAAGAACTTAGCAAAATTTCCTTCAGTGACCTCTTTCAAATGCTAGTAGTTAGTTTTAAATATCAACTGACTTATCAGTAATTGTTCATTACATGATCAGAAGCTTCTGTCGCTCTCCAGGTTTTTTTTAAACTGCAATTATCATTTTAAAATGGGGTCTGGTTCTTTTTGGCAAGTTGCTGGGCACTGCTAAAACCACTGGATGTGATTAGCTTTCATCTTAAATAATATTCTTTGAAACATTTGCTCTTTAATAAAAAGGAGACATGGTCATATAATAAATGTTATCTATTTAATAAGATAATCATCCTATTTCATGTATTTCCTATTGGAGTGCTTTTGTCCTTCAGAAATGACCTGAAAGTAAATGAGTAATAGCATTACCTGTTCATAGACTTTGTACTCAGTGGTGTTAAGCATTTCCGCTGCTTGAGAATATAAGACATAATATACAGGGGTGGGATTCAAATTTTTAACAACCGGTTCTGTGGGTGTGGCTTAGATGGTGGGCATGGCTTGGTGGTCATGTGATTGGGTGGACATGGCTTGGTGGTCATGTTATTGGCTGGGTGTGGCCAACTCAATATCACTCACATTGAGGCACGCATCTCCTCGCCTGGCCTCTCATGACTGTGGGGATGCTGCAACAGTCATAAGTATGAAAAATGGTCATGTCACTTTTTTCAGTGCCATTGTAACTTTGAATGGTTACTCGACACAAGCAAAGTACCAGCAAAGGAGGGGGAAAAAAAAACTCCAGAGAAGTTCCTGAGACAGGAAGTCTCGTCCTGCCAAGAATGTGATAAGGATTAATGGAAAGGTAGTTTCTGTAAGCAACACCAGAATGTTTCCTTCCTGCCTTTCTTACAGGATTAGGCCAATAATTTCTTTTAACAACCGGTTCTCCAAACTGCTTAGAATGTTAACAACCGGTTCTAGCAAATAGATGTGAACTGATAGAATCCCACCCCTGATAATATAGAAAAAAGTGAACATGGCCTTCACATATGGACATTAAAGGGTGTTCCAATGTGGACTTTTTAAAAAAGTGGACAACATCAGGGGATCCACAGGGATAAAAAAAAGTCAAGCTGGTGGCTGCAGACAGATGACCAAAACATTGTGCCTTTTTTTGCATGCGTGTATGACTGTTGTATGTAAAAATGCAGTTGGGCATCAATTATGTGGCAGAAGCCTCCATTTTAACTTTAACTCGTCCTTGGACAAAACTGTCTACTTCACTGCTGAATGCTAATTACAGAGGTAGGGACAGAATAAAGAAGTCCAATATTGGTGATAATGGTGTTAATAATCCTTCTGTCTTGGGATATTTCTCCCTTCCGCCTTAGCATTTTTCATGCCTTTTTCATGCCTTTTTTATTACCTATAGTGATATAATTGCCAATATGATGTAGTTTCATTGTATGGTTCATGAAATGCTATTCTATGAGATCATTTCCTGCTCGAAACTAATGGCATACAAGAGCTGATTCAGGCTGCATTTGTTAGTTAGAGGAAGTTAGGTCAATAGTAGACAGTCTAAGGTTAAAGTTTTTGGGGTTTGGGGAAAAAAACCACAGAGTCATGTAGACTATTCCAGACATTGACCACTCTGTTGCTGAAGTTGTATTTCCTACAAACAAGTTTGGCGTGATTAACCTTGAGTTTTTATCTATTGTTTATTCTAGTGTTGTTATGGTTGAAGCTGAAGTACTCATTGACTGGTAGGACATTGCAATGTATGATTTTATATACTCTACTTAGATCGGACCAAAGGTGGCGTAGTTCTAGGTTTTCTAGATCTAGAATTTCGAGTCTGGTGGCATAAGGTAGAGTCGAGGAGTGGAGAACTCTTCTTGTGAAATATTTCTGTACTTTCTCAACTGTGTTAATATCAGATACGTAATGTGGGTTCCAGACTGATGAACTGTATTCGAGTGTTGGTCTAGCAAATGTTTTGTATGCTCTAGTTATTAGTGTAATATTACCAGAGAAAAAGCTACATAAGATTAGGTTAACAACTCTTAACACCTTTTTGGCTATGTAGTTACAATGGGCTGTTGTAACTATGTATCATTGCAACTATGTATTATTGCAACTATGTATCATTCATGTGTTTGCAACATTGTATCATTCACGTGTAATCATTAACTTCTGTCTCTTCAGTGACCTTTGCAAGGCACGTACAAGGGACAAGGAGCTAGACGGTTGTTAATAAGCTTATCCACACTGTAAATGATCTATCCGGTATGCAGCTTTGTAAACATACACATCCTGATGAGATTATCATGTTTGACTTGAGCTTTGATTAAATCATTTTCTTGTAAAAAAGCACAATAAAAGAGCGTGTGCCAAGACATTCGGGGCATGCTCATCCCAAGGAAACCTCGCTTCCTGTCGTTTCTCTCTCCTTCGCTCCCTTTCATGAGCCGCCCATCAGATGCGGGATAGCAGATACCGCATTCTGGTGACCCCGACGTGATTCCCTTAGGGGGATACGTTGCGACGCGCCCATATCTTATCAGCTCGATGGGAGCTGTGCATCGCCAGGCCTGAAGCGAATTGCACATCATTGGATCTGAAACACGGTCTCGACTTTCGTAAGTATGGGTGGAAACTTTTCTCAACAAAAGACGCAGCATCTGAAGGAATTGAGGGAGTTAGTCGCTTCTTCTTCTAAATATTCTGCTAATTTAAAGGGCTCGCCTGTAAAAATGAAACCTATTGCTACATTATTGGCTTATGTGTGGCAACATTGTCCCAATTATTCAGAGGAAGGGTCCTTAAAAATTTCCACTTGGCAAAAAATTGGTGAACATCTCCATAGTCCTCCTCGTGCACCTATTGGCATTTTGGTCACTTTGAGGAAAATTATGGAGGCTTTAAAAGTCCATTATAAAATAGAAGCAGGGAGTGTGTTTGAATCTCCCCCGCCAAGTTATGATAACTTTTCTGTCCTTCAACCCTCCGCTCCCGATGGTCATAAGTCATTACGGGAGCCTCTCTCCATTCAATCCACTGCCATAAATTTAGAGCCCCCGTGTCCTCCACCACCCTCCCGAGGTGGGGGGGGCTGTTGTAAAAGCCATTCAACAAGCCTTTTATGAAGGGGAAATGGATGAGGACACCCTTGCAGCTGCTTCCCTCTATCCGGTCATACAAGCCGGCAATCCCCCAGCTCCTCAGTATACCCCAATGCCATACAAAATAATTAAGGATTTGAAAGCAGCCTGCAAGGAAAATGGTATTCAATCCCACTATGTACAGGGTCTTTTAGGGTCAATAACCCAACCAGGTGCTGACTTGATAAATGCTGATTGGCGTACATTATTTGCCATGATTCTCATGCCTTCACAATTTTTGGTCTCGGAGTCCGAATTTCACAAACGTACCACAGCCGCAGCCGCTAGAGGCTTGCCGGCAAATGTCACTTTAGATATGCTTAACGGTACCAGCACCATGCTTACCATTGCCCAGCAGACTGCCACAAACGCAGCTGCTTTCCCTATATTACAGGATTGTGCTTTGGCCGCGGCTCGAAAAATTGATAATGCGGGATGCGTGCCCAAATCTTTCTCTAAGATTATCCAAGGACCTTCTGAGCCTTTTTCCTCCTTTAAAAAACCGTCTCACAGAAGCCTTAGAGAGACAAATTGATAATGAGGAGGCTTGTAATGAATTAGGTTTAAAACTTGCTTATGAAAACGCAAACGCTGATTGTCAGAAAGTTTTGCAACCATTAATTAATAAGAAAAATGTTACCTTGGCAGATTATCTTGCAGCCTGCTGAATCATAGGAACCACATCCCATTCCATGTCTACTCTGGCTACAGCCATTACGGAAGGCATGCAGCAGAACATGGGCTCTCTTCTTCCCATTTCCCAACAAAATACTCGTAAAATGGGTAATTGTTTTAATTGTGGCAAGCCAGGTCACTTTAAGAGCCAATGCAGAGCCCTGGGTGGGGGAGCAAATATGTCAAGAAACCAGGTAGCTCACCCAAAAACGCCATGCCCTCGATGTAAAAAGGGCTATCACTGGGCTAGTCAGTGCAGAGTCCAAAAGAATGAACAGCAGAATAACCCTACAATCATTCAAAAACCTTTTTTGAATCAGGGAAACTAGAAACGGGGCAGGCAGCTAGCCCCACAACAAAGGCTGCTGAAACTTGCAATTTTTCTTCTTTCGCTTACGATCTTGTTGCTAATGAAACTGTTACTTATCTCCCTGGTATCGCTGACTTTCTCTTTGTACACCCTGTTCAGCCTTTTCATATGCCCCCCGATATTCCAGTGCTAGTCTTTCCTGTAAGGGATTTAGCTGAACAAGGTATTCTTGCCTCTCCTTTTCTGCATGACCCCACTGTATTGTCTGATGTCTGCCCGTCTGTACTAGCTAATACAGAAGTTACTATAAATGAGGGGGATGTTGTGGCAAAAATGATTGTGCTCTTAGACCAACAACAAGAGCAACTCTATGCAATTGAAAGACCAATTAGTCAACCGAAACCTACGGTAACATTCTTATTGAATGGTCGATCCTTTCTTGGTCTTTTAGATACTGGAGTGGATATTTCTGTCATCCGAACCGCTGAGTGGCCGGACACCTGGCCTGCTGATGTGGCACCAGCGGTGAGAGGAGTGGGGGAACTCCAGGAGACTCGCATTAGCAGAAACTGGGTAAAAGCCCATTCCCCTGAGTCTCAATGTGTTGCTTATATTAAACCAGCTGTAATTCCTCTGTATACTAATTTGTGGGGAAGAGACCTTATGTCACAGTTTAATGTGCAACTCACCCTCCATTAACCATGCTTCGCTTATATTTGACTAACAATAACCCTGTGTGGATTGATCAGTGGCCTCTCCCTTCTATAAAGCTTGAAGCCTTACATTCTCTTGTTCAAGAACAATTAGATAAAGGTCATCTAGAACTCTCATTGAGTCCATATAATACCCCAGTTTTTGTTATCAAAAAGAAAAACGGCGCTTGGCGCCTCCTTCAGGATTTAAGGGCTGTGAATTCGGTCCTCCTTCCAATGGGACCCCTGCAATGTGGTCTTCCAAATCCTAACATAATTCCTCAAGAGTATGACCTTGTCATTATCAATTTAAAAGACTGCTTTTTCTCCATTCCATTACACAAGTCAGATAGAAAATTATTCGCTTTTACAGTCCCAACTTTAAATAATCAAAGACCTACCAAATGATATCAATGGAAAGTCTTACCGCAAGGCATGTTAAACAGTCCAACTATGTGTCAATTTTTTGTGGATTTAGCCTTGCAACCATACAGGGACAAATATCCTCATTTTTTAATCTATCATTGCATGGATGATATATTGGTATCTGCACCTGGCCCAAAGGGCACGGTATTAAAAACTCTGCCGTGCCTGACCTCCATTTTAGGTAAAGCAGGGCTCATTATAGCCCCAGAAAATATACAATCCAAACCTCCCTTTTCCTATTTTAGGCCACAAGTTACTTGCTTCAGCTGCTGCTCCTTCCCTTCCCTTCCCAACACTTCCCCCAAAACCAACACTCGTGATCTTACAACAGTTCCTGGGAACCTTAAATTGGGCACGTCCTTATTTGGGTTTGACTACAGCTACATTAGCTCCTCTCTTTAATGCTCTCACGCAAGGTAAACCCCCATCTGATGTTATCATTCTAAACAAAGAGCAGTTGCAGGCATTAAAAGACATTTCCCATTTACTGGCTACTCGATGGGTGGATTGAGCTATAGAAAATTGTCCTTTATCAATTGCTTTACTGTTCAGAGACCACAGCTGTCATTATGCAATCTCATCAGACACAGGTTCTGATTTTAGAATGGCTGCATTTGTCTCACACCCCACGGACCACAATCACTAGTAAAGCCTCTGCATATTCCCAGTTGATCTTTAAAGGTCGACAAAGATGTAAACAACTCATGGGATGTGAGCCTGTTTTAATATTCACTCCTTGTTCATTGACCACGTGGGAAATGCTATGGTGTAATTCAGAAGAACTACAATACGCTTTAGAAGAGTGGCCAGGGCAAATTTCTTGCCATTTACCAGCTGACCCACGGTTCACTTTTCTTAAAATTCTCCCTTTTGAATGGCATTCCCCCCTCTCAATATCTCCATTAGTAGATGTACCTACGCTTTATGCAGATGGGGGAAAATGTATGGTGCTTGTGCATGGTACCAGGAGGGAGAGTGGAAAACTAAAATTACCCCTCCGCAATCTTCTGCTCAACAGGCAGAACTTGCTGCATCTCTTATTGCATTTCAACAGTTTCAAAAAGCTCCTTTTAATTTAATAGTAGATTCCTTATACGTTTCTCAGATTTTGAAAAATATATATCAAGCCTATTTATCTCCTAGTATATCTGTTTCTTTGTTAAAGTTGTTGCTTCCTCTACAGCAATGTATCAACAGCCGCACGCATCCATTCTTTGTAGCACATATCAGGAGCCATCAACCTCTTCCTGGTATATTACAGAAGGGAAACAAGGTGGCAGACGCAGCTGCAGCAGCTGCATCCGATAAATCAATTTGTAATCTGACAGCAGCCGAAAGCCATGATTATTTTCACCAAAATAAGAAAGCATTACAAAAACAATTTTCCCTAACTCAGGCAGAAGCTGCTGCCATTATTCAACAATGCCCCACGTGTAGTAAGCAAGGACATTCCATTCCCATAGGAGTAAATCCTAGAGGATTAAAAGCTTGTGAAATTTGGCAAATGGATGTAACTCAGTATCCACCTTTTGCCCCTTGGAAATATTTGCACATTTCCATCGATACATATTCAGGGTTTATTCTGGCTACTCCTCAAAGGGGAGAAACTGTAAAACATGTCATCAATCATTCAATTCGTACCTTTGCCTCGCTGGGACATCCAAAAGAAATCAAAACTGACAATGGACCTGCCTATACAAGTTCTGTTTTCCAGGACTTCTGTAACAGATGGGATGTAACCCACAAGTTTGGGATTCCCTACAACAGCCAGGGGCAGGCTATTGTGCAACAAGTGAACTTATCTCTGAAACATGCTCTTGATCAATATTCGTTGCGGGGAAAAACCCCGAACCTCCCAGCATTGCAAAATTCTCTTAATATTTGTCTTTACACTTTAAACTTTCTTAATCTGACTGGCATTCCTCCCACTTCTGCTGCTTCACGTCATTTTCCTCCCCCTCAGCCCCACCTAACAGACCTCTGGTATATTATCGCAGATTGCCAGATCCCGCCTGGCAGGGTCCCGCTGAGCTTCTCACTTGGGGACGAGGCTACGCTGCGATTTTACTACCAGACAAAACCACTTGCTGGATCCCTGGTAAGGCGGTTAGACCCTATCATGGGAATTCTTCCGCTACATCTGTATCTTAAAACTCTTCCTAATATTCTTGCCTATATCTTCTTCGCAATTTCTACCTTACTTCAACAAAACCTATGCTTCCTGTCAAAAGACTATTCGTGTTAAAACCATTTCATTAACAAAAGGCTATTATACTTGTTCCATGTGGGTACGTCATGAAAATGCTACCCGTAGTTTTCACTCTGTCACTTCTGTTTTGTTTAAAGAACACTCTACCACTCGCTTTTTTGTTCCTTCTTTACTCTTCCTATGGAAAGGAACCTTAAAATCTTTTCCTCTATTCAATCTAAAACATAGGGGGACCTAGATGTCCTTCTATTGTATTATGGGTTTCCCCACCCCAACTAACATCCTTGATGAATTACCAAATTAATCTTTATTGTCATTATTGTAATTATTATCCTTTTTCTATTAATTGCATTCCCTCCTCATCTCATAAATGTTCTACAACTAACTTGTCCATAGCCCTCTCTCCTACTTGTCATGCTTTTATATATCCGAACTTTGATCCTGTCAACAAACGACGCTTCAAAAGAACTGTCCATGACGATCCGCAGAAGCCTCATAGAAGATATAATATTACTTGGATTATAACTGACTTTCAAGGCATTCGTTTAAGTTCTACAACCAATTTTTCTTGCATAGAAGACTTCTACCCACCACTTCAATTCGATTTGGCAGATGCACCCACACAACCAGGGGATATCCTGCAATCTACACCACTTCAGGAGGAACTTTAACATCACGCCTGAAAAGAATGTATTTTATCCCTGGCAATAATTTTGTTTGGACTTGTTCCACCGGTCTTATGGCATGTGTCCACGGGGATGAAATTGTTAAATCCAAATCATTTTGCATTCAAGTATGGCTTGTGTGTATAACTCTGATGATTTTATATCCCTACAGGTACCCATGGAATACCCCCTCTTGCAAAATCGTAAAGATTTAGATCTGTTATTTAAAAAAAAACAAAAAAAAACAAGAGGGATTGTGTGCTATGCTTAAAGAAGAATGTTGTCTTTATGCTGATGGCGGGGGGGGGTTCATTTTCTATTTCGCCATGGTTTACAACCTTTTTAACTGCATTGGCAGGATCATTAATAATCATTATATTGATATGTATTATAGGACCTTGTTGTTTTAATAGAATATTGCAATTTTTTAAAAACATTAATTATCCTCCATAACTGCTGATGTTAATGTGCTATTGCAAGCTCATGTTATATCCTCAACACCAGACGAAAAAATGTCATTGCTGAGTTACCGCTCCTTGGACAACCCTGACGCTGACGGGTCGCACTCTTGCCTAGATGACGGGGACGGCGAACATTTCATAAAAATGGTTCCTGTCTTCTCGGACGAGGAAGAAGACTCATCATAAATAATAAAAACAGAGGAGATGTTGTAACTATGTATCATTGCAACTATGTATTATTGCAACTATGTATCATTCATGTGTTTGCAACATTGTATCATTCACATGTAATCATTAACTTCTGTCTCTTCAGTGACCATTGCAAGGCACGTACAAGGGACAAGGAGCTAGACGGTTGTTAATAAGCTTATCCATACTGTAAATGATCTGTCCGGTATGCAGCTTTGTAAACATACACATCTTGATGAGATTATCATGTTTGACTTGAGCTTTGATTAAATCATTTTCTTGTAAAAAAGCACAATAAAAGAACGTGTGCCAAGACATTCGGGGCGCGCTCATCCTGAGGAAACCTCGCTTCCTGTCGTTTCTCTCTCCTTCGCTCCCTTTCATGAGCCGCCCATCAGAGGCGGGATAGCAGATACCGCAATGGGCTCTAGCACTTAGGTCATTTGAGATGAGTACTCTAAGATCCTTGACATAGTTTGGATCATCAACAAGGTCTTGACTATTCAACCTGTATTTTATTTTCTGATTTATTTATTTTTTGCCAATTATGTAGAAAACTAAACATGTAGAAAGCTAAATAGTCTTATCAAATACCTCCCAACAAGTTCAATGCCCATTAGAATTTGTTTAGAAGGGCTGTCTGGGACCACTAAAAACTCCCCTAGTTCAATGTTGCAATTTCCCCTATACTAAGCAATCAAGAATGCTGTCTCTACAGGAGCTCAGGGTTTGTCTCCAGAGGCCTGCATAGTTGACTGAAGCTGAAGGGACTGAAATGGTCATTTTATGAGGGTTTAAATGCTTTAATCTTGCTTGCTATTTTAGAGAGATCACCAGAATCACACATCAGAACTAAATGCTGACTCTAAAGCTATCATGCTGCCAGCTCATCTAACCAGATAAATGCCCAAGTGTCAGAGGTCATGCACAATGTAAATTCATGGAGTCCATGACTCACAAAGCAGCTCTGACAGGAGTTTTATACATAGTGATGAATACGAATAAAAGCTGTGAAAATGAACTGTCAGTGCTTAATTTACATTTTCCCTGCTTCATCCTTCCTAACCATTTATTTGATATTCCAACTAGGGAACAACACCACGTGATAGGAGATATTGTCAACTGGGGAGGGAGAAGTAAATAGTTCCTTATGGAGGCTCTGAATTCAGGGAAGGACCTCTTCAAGTAATGACATTATTGATACAGAAAGGCTGCTTAGATCTTATTGACCATTCATTAATGTGGCTAATTTTCTTGAACCTAAATGGAAAATTAATTGAATGTCGAGTGTTCCCTTGGCGGATAGACCTTCTGATGGAAAAATGCTGCGAAATGAAGTTGAATCCTGACAAAGATAGAATCATTATAGAGTCACTTTACAGATTTGGGAGCTGCATTTCCCCCTTCGAAAGCAAAAATGTACAATGGGGAGAGGTACATATTCTTAAATCTTCATGGTAATCTGATTCACAATCTTCAGATGTTTCAGTAGATGTGGTCATTTCTAGACTTCTTCTGAGGTAATTGGGCCACAGTGATCCCTGCCCATTAAACATTATATTATATGGAGTTTCTGATCATGAATATTAATTTGAAGATTTGATCCACTTTTGGCCCAAGAAAAACATAACTCTGAAAATCTAAACTGCTCCTTAAAGTATTGAAGGGGCATTTCTTCCTCTAGCAATTTACCCATGAAAATTCTTGGTCAGAGGAAACTATATACTGTATTAAGAGATTAGACTGTATTTGCACTCTAATTAGTGGAAACACCACCTATTAAACAGATTACCTGCTGCCTGTATTTCACTTTTATAACTCTAGCAAAGACATCCTTACATGTTCAGGTGTTTTAATTTGAGATACGTGTTTGTATTTTAGCCTATCTATTTATTATTTCATTATTGTTTTTGTGCTCTGATAATCTGGTCATAAATCTGTCAGAACTCCTAAATTAAACAAAACAGCTGCTTAGTGAAGAGATTTCTTAATCATTTGCTTGTACTCTATCTACAAACCAAGACAAAAGAACAGAAATAGATTAGCAACATACAAGATCATCTGCATATACGAGAATGTTCCTTTATCTTATTATTATCCCAGAATTAGTTAAATGTGGAATTTTCACTTGAGATATTTTGAACCAATGATTCTGTTTTAAATATTTATACCATTGTTAAGTCTGGAGCATGGGTGTGAATGATGGAGACGAGCCGGTAGAACAGTGAACTTCAAACTCTTTATTTACATGTTGTGATAACTCAAATTGGAGGTTGCTATAGCCTTCCTTATATAGGCAACTTATTAACTATTCAACCAATAGCAAACCTGGAGCGATAGCTCCATTAACCAATGGGAATGGCCTGTTAATGGCCAATCAGATGCTCCTGAATGGACCAATCCGATCCTGCCATTAACAGCCAATCAGAAGTGCAGGGCCAGAACCCTGCACTTGACTTCAAGCTCAAGATAACTTTATTGGTATCATTCATTCACAACACCCCTTTCTCCCGGCTTCTGCCCACAGGACGTAGTTATATAGTCCTTCAGGTAGGACAGCTGTTTTATTAGTCTTTTCGATTTTCACAAAGTGCCTGGCAGTTGGCTGCACTTCTGCTGAGGTAGATCATTGTTTAACAGTAGGGGTGCCTCTGGTTCCGAGTTCGCGTTCCTGTCGTCACCGATAGCACTGGCCACTTCCTGAGGTGAACTCACCCTGGTCCCTGGTTCCTGTTCCTGCATTTCAGTTCCATTATCAGTCTCTTCGAAAAGGTTTCCCTCTAATTGTAATTCACTTTCCTCTGTATCTCCCCCCCCCTCAGTTTGGTCATAAGGGAGTTTGGAAGTGCGAGACGGTAGCTACGATCGTAGTTGATCTATGTGGTGCTTCCAAAGTCTGTCGTCAGGGCACTGAACGAGGTATGATCTTGGGCCGGTTACGTGGATTACGGTCGCCTCTACCCACAGCGGATCGCCCAATAAGTTTTTAGCGAATACTAAATCGCCTACCTGGAAGGTACGGCATCAGCTGCTGGATCCAAGTGGCTTTTCCGGTTCGTAGGCTGGGTGTAACCGATCGAGGCGGGAGCGGAGCTTTCACCCCATTAGCAGCTCGGCGGGACTTTTGTTGGTGATGCTGTGAGGTGTGATGTGCTGCAGAAAAAGGATCCGGTTGATTTTGTCGATGTTGTCGTAGTCTATCTTTTGGAGAGTCTTTTTGATGAATTGTACCATGCACTCAGCCCTACCGTTGGCAGCAGGGTGAACAGGCGAAGTGAGTGCATGTCGAATACCACAGTCAGCCAGGTACTGCTCAAAAGACAACGCGGTAAATTGGGGCCTGTTGTCGGATACCAGAACGTCTAGTAATCCGTGGGTTGCAAAAAGTCTTTCCAGTCTTTTAATGACTGTTTCAGTTGTCATGTTGCTCATTCGGTGAATCTCGAGCCAATTTGAGCAGGTGTCAATGGTTAGCAGAAATGTGTGGCCTTTGGTTGGCCCAGCAAAGTTCAGATGGATGCGGGACCAGGGTCCCCGCGGCGTCTCCCATTCGGTTGGGGTTGCCTTTGGTGGAGTGTTGCTTACTTCTTGGCATCTTTTGCAAGTTTTAACCCATGATTCGATTTGTCTGTCGATGCCTGGCCACCATGTGTAGCTTCGTGCAAGGCCCTTCATGCGCACGATGCCAGGTTGGCCATCGTGCAAGGTTCTTAGCAGCGTCTGTTGGAGTCGTTCTGGGATAACGACTCTATCACCCCAGATGACACAGCCCTTCTGTGAGAACAACTCTGTTTGATGACTTTTGAATGGTGCAAAGTCGTCTGGTACTTGGTCCAATGGCCATCCGCGTTCCACCCATGTGAGGACTCGTGCCAAGATGGGGTCGTGTTTTGTTTCTCTCGCGATGTCATGGGCAGTTAATGGTGGCATATGGAGTGTCTCAATCTGCAACGCTGTCATTGTTGGTGCAGGATCATTGATAGTTTCAGGGAGCGGTGTACGGCGTCGGCATGGGGAATGGCTTTACTGGGACGATATTGTAGCCGATAATTGTAAGCACCAAGAATTCTGACCAGCGGGTCATTCTGGGAGAAAGTATGTAGCGAGTTGGCTTGTCCCCAGCGATGATACCCAGCAATGGTTTGTGGTCAGTTACATGGTGAAAACCCGGCCATACACATAATCATGAAAACTTTTAACAGCTGATACGATTGCCAGGGCTTCTTTATCGATCTGGCTGTAATTTCGCTCGGTTTTCAAGAGCGTCTTTGAGAAGTAAGCAACAGGGCTTTCGTTACCGTTAGGTAACACATGGCTCAAAATGGCGCCCACTCCAAAGGGCGGTGCATCACATGTAATGTTTATTGATAAAGTCTCATTGTACTGCATTAGTACGGCGTCCGAAGTCAGTAGTTTTTTCACGTTACGGAATGCCTGCTCTTCTTTGTGACTCCATACCCAAATTGCTTTTTTATCTAATAGACGATGTAACGGTTCAACAACAGTCGCCTTGTGCGGCAATACATTATAGAAATTGATGAGGCCGAAGAACGCCTGGAGGTCGGTCTTGTTCTGCGGTCTGGGAGCATTTTTTATTGCTCTCAACTTGCTATCGGTAGGGTGAATACCCTGACTGTCAATTAAGTACCCTAGGAATTCAACACGATCGGTGTACAGTTTGCACTTTTTTTTTTTGACTTTCAGGCCTGCTTCCTGGAATTTTTGTAATACCAGTCTTAAATGCTCCCATAAGATTTTTGGAGTGGGGGCAGCAATGAGCACATCATCAAAGTAGGGGACAACGCCCTTGATCCCCTGCAATAGTCTCTCCATTAGGCTCTGAAAAATCCCTGGGGCTACACTGACTCCGAATTGGAGCCGCGTGCACTTAAAGGCACCTCGGTGTGTTACGATAGTCTGTGCCTGTGCTGTTTTTTTGTCAACTGGCAGTTGCTGATAAGCCTGAGTTAAGTCTAGTTTAGCGAAGACTTTTCTGCCCCCCAGGGAATGGAGGAGGTTGATATGGGTTCTGTTGCAGGGCGTGGTTTAGGGTGGCCCGGTAGTCCCCACAAATTCTCATCGAGCCGTCCGGCTTAATTGGTGTCACAATCGGCATTTCCCATGGGGAGTGGTCAGTTGGCTTTAAGACTCCCTGGGCAATCAACTTATCAAGTTGCTCGTTGATTTTCGGTTTTAGAGTGAACGGAACTCAATGAGGCTTAAGGCGGATGGGAGCTATCTTTGGATTAAGGCTAAAGGATATTGGGGTCCCCTTGTACTCACCTAGCTTTTCCTCGAAGACGTTCTTGAATTCATGGGTGAGGTCTTCCTCCCAGTCACTGCTGCCGATTCGGTTAATGCCTGCCACTTCAATGCCGAGTGGTGCGAACCATTGCAGGCCTAACAGACTAGGCTGGTCCTTATCGATTACCGTCAGGGGTAAGTACGCCGTGCGGTTCTTGAATGCAACCCCGACTTGACTGGATCCAGCTACTGGAATTCGGTTACCCTGGTAGTCCTTCAACATGAGCCATTGGAATTGAAGGTCTTGGCACTGGATAGTGGGGATGAGTTGCTTGAGGGTCTTCCATGAGACTATTGAAAGAGACGATCCCGAGTCAACTTCCATTTGGCAAGGCCGATTTTCAATGTTCACGTTAACTCGAATTTTCTTAGCGTCTAGCGAAGAGGCATGGCCAATAGTGAGTGTTTGGTGGGCCTCTTCCCGTCTCGCTAGATGACTCACGGGTCAGTTTCTGTAGGAGTGGTTTACTGGTTCTCGCCTTACAGGGTGATTCCCTGTCGATTGGCGAAGATTGGTTCCTTTCGAGGTCTGGCTGGGTCCGAGGAGGCTTCGGCAGATCCATCCGATGTGGCCTTGTTTCCCTCACTCATGGCAGAGCGCATTGCAGAATTTGCAATCGGAACGGTAATGGTTGGCTCCGCAGCCAGCGCACGGTTGCTGGGACTTCGGGTATCGGTCCCGATAGGACCGCAGGCGATGGACCTCTTCTTCATCGCTGTCTGACGACAAAGAGAGGTCCTCATGATGGGTCGTCTTAAGCGGCCCTTCTGTGTTAGGTGAAACTTCACTGGCCGGTGGTTGTGCTGGAGCGCGATTTTGGCATAGTTGAGCAGCCGACTTCTTGGTCGCCTCTGCTGCTGTAGCTTCAGCTATTGCGTCTTTAAGGGTGATGTCACCCTTTGCCATTATTTTGCTCTGTACGTTTAGAGCGTCTAGCCCGAGGACTACTCGGTCTCTCAAGGCCTCTTCTAGGTCGGTGAAATCGCAAAGGCCTCCCAAGTTCCAGAGGTCTGCAACGAAATTGGCGATGCTTTCTCCTTTCTGCTGTTTCCTTTGATAGAACTCATGTCGTCTCACAAGCGTTGGAATGGTTGGTGCATAGTGGGCCCTTAGCAATGGTTCGAGGACATCCCAGTCCATGGCCTTCACTTTGGCCGGTTTCGCTAATGCCTTGGCCATTTTGAATACCGTCGGCCCGCAGTGCGTTAGGAATTCCGCCCGTTTCTTCCCGGTTGTGGCATCCTTCAGATTATTCATTTCCAAAAACATTTGAAAACGATCCATATAGGACTCCCAGTCCTCTTGAGCTGGATCGAACGGAGCGGGTGGTACTACGCCGCCGGACATGGTTCCGCCATTGTGTGCTTCAGCCACGTGCTTAGTTGTCTTTAGTTGGCTCGGATGTCATCCAATCCCATCCTCGTCCAGTGTTAAGTCTGGAGCATGGGTGCGAATGATGGAGACGAGCCGGTAGAACAGTGAACTTCAAACTCTTTATTTACATGTTGTGATAGCTCAAACTGGAGGCTGCTATAGCCTTCCTTATATAGGCAACTTATTAACTATTCAACCAATAGCAAACCTGGAGCGATAGCTCCATTAACCAATGGGAATGGCCTGTTAATGGCCAATCAGATGCTCCTGAATGGACCAATCCTATCCTGCCATTAACAGCCAATCAGAAGTGCAGGGCCAGAACCCTGCACTTGACTTCAAGCTCAAGATAACTTTATTGGTATTATTCATTCACAACAACCATTCTTGTCTTTCAAATAATTCAGGAGTGCTGTAAAAAATACGAGGTCACTGTATCAGTCTTATGAGTTGGCCTGACTGAGAATTAGCTAAGCATAGAATTGCTTGGGCACTATGAATGGTTTTTAATAGATTTGCTGCCTCATTTTTGCAGTGTTGATACAAATCAAAATACATGGTAAAAGCATGTGAGGGAGAAAGGGATTATATCCAATTCTATAGACTCATATCCTCTTATTTACATATTTTGAATGATTCTATTTACGTACTTTGAATATCTATAGAATTTTTACAAATATAAACCATGTATTTTCTCATTCTGTGAGGAATAGCGACAGTAGGATAGCTATTGCTTTTGCAAAAATGAAAAGAAACAGCTTTGTACATAACATGCAAAATTAGTAAATTAAACAATAGCATCTACTACTTATTGTAAGCAGGTCACTAATTACTTAGCCTTCAAATGCTGCTCAGGCTGTATCACCCACTGGCATCAATTGAATATACAAGTTTATTGTACACTTCCCAAACCTGCCACCTAAAACATTTCAGAATCTGATGCTACAGACAGGTCAGTGACCCTCTTTAGAACAGCACTTTCATTCAGTCTTTCATTTGAAACGTCTTGACATTTTCTCTTGCTGACCTGATTTTCAGCATCTCTGTGAATCATGCTGAACGGGCCTATTCAATAAATCTAAAATGGTAAAACATCTGTAACCTGCTATCAAAACAAACTTTCTTTCTTTCTTTCTTTCTTTCTTTCTTTCTTTCTTTCTTTCTTTCTTTCTTTCTTTCTTTCTTTCTTTCTTTCTTCTCTCTCTCTCTCTCTCTCTCTCTCTCTCTCTCTCTCTCTCTCTCTCTCTCTCTCTCTCTCTCTCTCTCTCTCTCTCTCTCTCTCTCTCTCTCTTTCTTTCCTGTAAACACAAGAGGTCTCTAGCAATATGATACAATGAGGTGGTTACCATTATACAGACAAATGTAATGTTATCTCAGTGTACCTGAGTGGCATCTTAGAAAAAAGTAAAACAATAATACTTTTTGTGTAAACTGTATTTTCTAAAGCTTCATAGAAGTCTACCAGTCAAGGTAGGACATATCATGATGCCCATATAACCTAATCATTATTTAGTTAATAACAATAAATTACTTATGACACATTGCACTTATATTATGTATCCTGCTGAATCTAAACCAGTGGTTCCCAAACTTTTTCAGTCCACCACCCTCTTGGTGCTACAAGCTCATCCTCAATGCCCCCCACCCAGGGGCAGGATTCAAATTTCTGTGGGTGTGGTCTAATTTGAGGGTGTGGCTTGCTGGTCACATGGCTGGGTGGGCGTGGCTTACTGGTCACATGACTGTTGGCGTGGCTTGCTGGTCCATCCTTGACTGGGTGGGCATGGTTTGGTGACTGGTAAACCAAATACAAGTGGTCCTCACTTAATGGCCTGTTGCAAGCAAGTGTTCCAATTTATGACTGCCCTTCCCAGAACTACTTGACCTGTTTTTGGAGTTTTGACAGCCATGAGCGCACATATACACATACTCCCTTCCAACCCTGCTGGAGCAGGTCATTGGACTAGATTGCTCTCCTTTCCCAACGCTGCATTCGGGGAGAAGCCCCGCCGCTCCAAGCATGATGGCGGTGGCGGGATGTTTGAAAAGGAGAGCAAAGCCACTCTGGTTTTTTGCTCACTCTGGCTTTGCTCTCCTTTCCCAACACTGCATTCGAGGCGAGGGCGCCCCGCCCCAAACACGGTGGTAGTGGCGGGATGCTTGAAAAGGATAGCAAAGCCACTCTGCATTTGGGGCGAGGGCCCCAGGATCACCCCATTGCACCAGAGCATGCAAGTCAATGGGTGATCCTGCGGGGCCTTGCCTCGAATGCGGCGGCGGCAGGATTTTTTCTCACCCCTGAATTGCACCCTGCCACTCATCTCCATCACCCCCCTGCCAACTCCTAGTGCCCTCCTGCCGGCCCCCTTGCCTCTCAGCACCCCCCAGGGGATGGTACTGCCCACTTTGAGAACCACTGATCTAAACCAGATACAGATACAGATAATCAGAATTGGAAGGGACCTTGTAGGTCATCTAGTCCAACCCCCCCCCAAGCAGAAGATCCTACACCATTACTGACAAATGGCAGTCCAATCTCTTCTTGAAAGTCTCAACCGATGGCGCTCCCACAACTTCCGAGAGCAACTTCTGTTCCATTGGTTGATTATTCTCACTGTCAGAAAGTTTCTCCTTGTTTTCAGGTTAAATTTCTCCTTGTTCAGTTTCCATCCATTATTCCTTGTCTGGCCTACAGGCACTTTTAGAAAATAGCTTGACCCCTTCCTCCCTGTGGCAGTCCCTTAAATATTGAAAGACCACTATCATGTTTCCCCTGGTCCTTCTCTTTACTAGACTAGACTAGCCAAGCCCAGTTCCTGCAACTGTTCATTGTAGGTTTTAGATTCCAGTCCCCTAATCTTCATGGTTGCTCTTCTCTGTACTTTTTCTAGAGTCTGAACATCTGGGATATATTGTAGGGTGAAATTGAAGCATGGCAGAGGTGGTATTCAGCAGGTTCTGACCAGTTCTGGAAAACCGATAGCAGAAATTTTGAGCAGTTCATAGAACCAGCAAATGCCACCTCTGACTGGCCCCACCCCCATCTATTCTCTGCCTCCTGAGTCCTAGTTGACTGGCTGGGTCTTCTTTTGTTACCCTGCACAGAAGAATGGGGTGGGAATGGGATTTTGCAGTATCCTTCTCCTGCCACGCCCACAAGCCACACCCACAAGCCATGCCCACCAAGCCACGTGCACAGAACCAGTAGTAAAATATTTGAATCCAACCACTGAAGTATGGCAATATTGGACCAAGTGTGCTTGTTTGTGGGACAACTTCCTCAGAGTTTTGAGGTTCCCAGGTTTTTATGGTCAGAATCTTGCTCCCTTCAGGAAATGGCGCCAAGTGAAGAGAGCCCAGCGGACAGCATAGGCTTCTTTTTCCCCACACTGTCCATCGCTGTGCTGTATCTGTTAATTTTTTTCAAGGTTTTTTTTTTTTTTGCACAGGGCTGCAATTTCCCCTGCTCGTTTTCCTAGAGTAGGACAGCCCCAACTGCCACAATGCTGGCATCTGCCTGGATCTGATGGGTCCAAGTATTTTAGTATTGGCTCAGCAGAAAAAAGTATCTTTAATCTTTTGAATGTCACTTGGCATTCCATGGTCCCTTTTAAGGACTGATCAGGATTTGGCTTGCTTCCTCCCGCATTTGATTTTCTTTTATTAAATTAATAATAGGCAGCACAATCTTGGAAAACACTGGGATGAATTGCCTATAGAAATTGGCAAAACCGAGGAAGCTTTGAAGTTGCCTCCAGGTGTGGAGAGGAGCCCATTCAATTACTGCCTGCACCATTTCTACTTCGTAGGAGATATGGTAGCTTAGATAGTCTATTTCCTCTTTATGGAATACACACTTGGAAAGTTTGATTTATAGCTTGTGGTATGGAGTTTGTTTAAGGCCGTGTAAACAAGATTCACATGCTCCACTTTGGTTTCGGTGTAGATTAATATATTATCAAGGTACCCCAGAACTCTATTATAGAGGTGCTCATGGAGCACCTTGTTTATCAGTTGCATGAATGTGTCAGGGGGCCCTTGCAGTCCAAAGGGAAGCACAGTTGAGAAAGTCCAGAAATATTTCACAAGAAGAGTTCTCCACTCCTCTACTCGTTGTATAATACCTTATGCCACCAGACTTGAAATTCTAGACCTAGAAAACCTTGAATTATGACATCTTTGGTCTGATCTAAGTATGGTATATAAAATCATACATTGCAATGTCCTACCTGTCAATGAATAGTTCAGCTTCAACCATAACAACACAAGAGCACACAATAGATACAAACTCAAGGTTAATCACACCAAACCTGATGCAGGAAATACGACTTCAGTAACAGAGTGGTCAAGGTCTGGAATACTCTATCTGACTCTGTGGTTTCTTCCCCAAACCCCAAAAACTTTAACCTTAGACTGTCTACTATTGACCTCACCCCTTTCCTAAGAGGTCTGTAGGGGGCGTGCATAAGCACACCAACGTGCCTACCATCCATGTCCTATTGTTTCTTTTATTTTTCTTAGATGTACCCATTTCATGTATTCATAACTATGTATATACTTATACCTATTATCTTGTAAGCAATTGACAAATAAAATAAATAAATAAAATAAACATTAAATTGGAAACATCCCAAGGGACACTTCCATGCTATTTTCCACTCATCCCCTTCTTTAATTCTGACCTTGAAATAGTCACCATGCAGAAAAGCTTAGAAAAGTTTTTTTTTTCTCCCATGGACAGGTGGGCCAGCATCTCCTTCAGGAGGGGAAGTGGGTACACATTTTCCATGCACATTGCATTCAGACCCCTATAATCCATGCATAAACGAAGAGATGCATCTTTCTTTCCCCCGAACAACACCGACAACACAGACCACTTTGGGTGTGGCCCATTGAATGAAACCCTGGGCTAATTTGTTTTTGTCTATGAAGGTGCATAGTTCCCCCAGCTCCTTAGGAGTCATGGAATGCAGCTTTGGCTTTGGCAACTTAGCCCCAGGAATGTTTTTGATTGCATAGTCTGTGGGTCGGAGGAGGGGGAGTTCATGCAAGCCCATCTCGCTGAATACTTTGACTAAGTCTTTATACTCCCAGGGGATGCCCTGCGACATTCCATTCTGGATGACATTATAAAGATTAAACTCTTAGTGTGGCTCCCCATGGCTAGCTCCAGGGGCTCGGTGGCAAATGTGGCTGCGACTCTCCCTGCAACAGACCCATCCAGCTGGCAAAACACAATTAGGATCTTTAATTTTGTCAGGCAGATTTACTCATCATGGTTGGACTTATTAAGCATCTGATGCACCCCAGGTCTAGCAGCACCCTCCGTTTACTCTCCTCCCAAAACTGGAGATTTAACAGTTTTAGGGCTAAGGTGACTAGCTTGATCAGTCCACTTACCAGGTGGTCATCTTTGAGGTTGCTGTCAGATGGCCCAAAGTCTCCCTCCGATGGGGTTGGAGTTCTCCCTTTGCTTTTGGTGTATGGGCAGGACTCTATGACTTCACCGCTCTTCAGGGCCATGCCTTTGGAGTGTGATGTGGTTTGGGCCAGTTTTTCTGTGGGCAGGCAATGGCTTTTTTTGAGGGGTGGGGTTTTCAAATGGCATTTGGTGGCTCAGTGACCCTCTTTTTCACATTTGAAACAAGCACTGGAGCACGGAATCGCTGCTTGTAGCTTTGCAGTTTCACATTTCCTCTCTGAAGGGGACCCCTTCCAGATGCAGCCAGACCACTACTGTTTCCTCACCTGGTTGATTTCTGCCTTCTCCACCAGAATGTACCAATCGTGGAGACAATTCATGAATTATGGACAATGCAGGCATGATAGACATCATAGTTCAGCCCATCCTTGAAACAGCTTACAAGGATGTCCTCTGGCCAATCCATGCGACAGGCCAGGTCTTAGAATTCTTCAGTATATTTAGCTACCAGCCAGCTATCCTGCCTCATGTTTTAGATGCGGTCCCTGGCTTTACAATCAGCCAAGGGGCCCTCAAATCTTTGTCAGAGGGCCATCATGAAACAGTTGAAATTCCAGAGCTCTGGGGCATCCGCATTGTGGAAGGTTACCATCTATCTCACAGTGCCCCTTTCCAGAGCTAGAGTGATTACTTGGACCCGGGCTCCCTTGATCGGGAAGTCTCACCCATATAAGTGAGGATGTGGGTGAGGAAGAACCCCAGTTATTGAGGATCCCCACCAAACTTGATGCCTGTGGGTGCTTTTTGTTTGAGTTGGGAGGGCTCTCTCTCCCCATGGATACTCACCAACCCCAGGTCCTGGCGTGGAAGGTTGGCAGGTGTGGCAGCTGCTCCATCCAACCCAGAAACATTTCCAGATGCCCCTGGAGTGGGACAGTCCACCCTTCCTTTTTCTATATCCCCTGGTTTCTCTTCACCTTCATCCAGATGGTCCAAGACACCCTGGGCTCTCAGGTTCTGGAAGGCCTCCAATATGAAGTGCACGACATGTTTCTTGAGGTGACCCCCTTGGTCTGGCTCATCATCCAGGTCACTGTTGTCAAACAGGGGTTCCAGCTCACACCTCCAGCCCTGTTGTCGATTGTCTCAGGTGAGGGTGACTCCTTTGGTTCTCTCTTCCAACTGGTCCTTCTTCCCCATGCCAACGGACCATCTTGACTTCACGTGGTCCTCCAGGGCAGTTGGTTCCTCTGCTGGAACTCCAGAAGCTGCATCTTCCTGAGCCATGGTGGAGGCTTCTCTCCAGCACTCTTCTTCTCTGTGGTCACTGCTTTGGTTAGACATGGTTTGCAGGATTCCCTCAAGAGGGCGAAAATGGGTTCACCATTTTTGCAGATCTTGCCTAATGTAAGGTCTTGCCTCTCCTACCTCCTCAAGAAATCAGAACTTTTAAAAATTGGAGCATTTCAAAAAGAACTTTTATTGGGAGACAGTGATAGCAAGAGGAGTAAATCATGAAGTTCCCACTTAAAGCCATTAAGTTAAAAGTTGTAGAAACCCCTCTCCTCTGTCCAGTCCAAGGCAAGCCAATCCATAGGTGCGAAGTTGCTGTGAGAACCTCATACTGAGAAAGTGATAAGAAGTTGTTTTCAGGCACTGCTTGCTGGTTCCTCTGAGGCTGAGACAAAACAGATGGCCGCCGGCTTATACCTGCCTCCTCCTATTCCCAAAAAGGTACATCAAAGTAAAGAAAAAAACAGAAACAGGAAAAAAATTTAAAATGGCACCAAGTTCCCTGCCACCAGAATGGTGACATTTCAATAGGGATCTATAGGGATCTAATACAATGGTAGCTTGACCATCTATGTCCGGGAAACTCATATATAAGATTTTTTTCTCCCAATTAAAAGATACTGCAAGAAAATACTTCCAAGGATCCCAGAACTAGATTATATAGATTTATTGTAACAAAGTTAATAAAGGCTTTATGAAAGGATTCTAGAGATTGCTGTGCTCAAAATGCAAACTCTATTTATACTGAAATCAATGTTCAAAGATTTGAATTTCTCTTTTTACTGCCTACACATCTAATGGGCTAGAAGCATTTCATTTGGGGCATAAGCAGTTATTTCCACCTGTCTCTTATTTTGCTGTTCGACTTATCAGCTGTCAGGGTTGCAATCATGTCAAAACTTGTTCTCACAGAATAATTTGTATCCTGGCTAAAGCTTGCAATACACATTCCTAGTAGGGTACAGAACATCAGGAACAGCATGCTTACAGCGATTAAAATATGTCAAAACACCATTCTATGAATTGCACAACATTTTTGTAGACTCCCAGCATGCATGTATTTATTGTTGGCAAAAAGAAATGATTGGTGCACAGAGTGAGAAAAGGCTTATCAAAGCTAAGCACCAGCAGGTTGATCTACAAGGATAATTTTGTCCTTTTGTTATTTGTTACATTGAATTCTGTATATTTATGTACATGAATGAAAAACTGACAGCTCAAGAGGGTTATAAAGAGTCTAAAATGAGGAATGGAAGAAAAAATACAACTAAATTGGTTTTAAGAAGTGACTGTGAAAGCACAGTCACTTCTTAAAGCCAACTTTAAGAACTTTTATCCTCTGTACACCAACAAAGAATCATATGATAGTAACTCATGCATAACAAACATGAGAAATGTAAAAATAAAATAAATAAATCATATCCTACTAAAGTACAGTTATTCCGAGCATCTATTAGACAACTATAGTAATTTCTTTATTTTATATATCGTACAACAGCCATGTAATGGAAAAATGTCGGAAGCATTGTGATTCTTATGACACTCTTTGGCAAAGGACAAAACTAGTGTTTGAATCAAAAATTATTTCTAAATGCACTTTCTTTCATGCCCTTCCCTAATCAGTAGAGAAGCATACAGAAGTGCATGACCTGCACTTAGCTGACTTTGCCTGAAAGGCTAACCAGGATCAGATTAGATAATCTCTAGATGGGAGGCAATCAATTAATCCTTGGGCTGCAGGCTACACTAGAAAGTTGAGGAAACATCCCAGAAAAAAAGAGTGTTGAACTACATCAGTACTATTGCCAAGACTAAGACTAAGTGGGCATCTTTAGGTATTTTTTAACTGTAGGAATAAAGTTTGTCTAAGTTTTGAAAAAGAAACAAAGAGCTTGAATTATAAAAAGTTTCAATTTACAATTACTATATCACTACTTAAAGATTCAAAATGCATTTTTCAAAAACCCTCAAAATCAAAATCAAAATGGGAAAGTTGAAAGGATCCTGTTTGGTAGGGAGGAGAAAGAAATAATGCTTCATATTATTATGGCTCTGAATCAGATCATTAGTTGAACAGTTCAATATTATTCACGCTAAGTGTCACCAGCTCTTTCAAATGTTAGATGCTAAAAACTAAACCAGCAATCTTCCACGTGCAAATAACATATTCTGTCAATGATCTTTCTTTCTTCAAGGAAATTTGTGTAAGAATCTTCTCACCTATAGGGATTAGGAACCCAAATACGTGATCTTGGAGACAAAAAGCCGTAAATTCCTTAGATCTTAAATTTATATGACAAAACTAAGGTAAATATTTGTAAAATGCAGGATATTTGTTGCACAATATGTTGTTTGAGGCTCGTTTATTCTTTTCTGATTTGCTGAAACTGGTATAATAGGCCAGATATAAATCAATACTTATTTTATCTACTTTGAACCTTTTCGCTGAGCTCTGTTGTGCTTCAACTCACATTTTTCACTTTTGTTTCAATAATTTGAGGATGCCTCATGTGTTTGGCCACATCCTGTCTACTTCTTGCAGTCTGGTTTGGTGTGTGTGATTGTTGTGTTACACTGCATGGAAACCAAGCCTTTGCCAACTTTGGGGACTGCGCACTTCAAATTTCTTTGCAAAGTGGCATTGCTCTATGCAGAGTTGTCCCCTTGCCTCTGTCTGTCTGTCTGTCTGTCTGTCTCTCTCTCTCTCTTCTCAGCACTTCCTTAATGTGCTGGGTTTTGTTGGAAGTGTTAAGATTATCCCCCACTTCCTTCTCACTTTCTTAGAAACAAAAATTCACTGGTATAATTTGGAAGAGAAACACAATGATGAGCCATTAAAAAGTTCAGGCAGTGGTCATTCATGCCTCTTTCTGCCTCCCTGGGTCTTTGATCGGGGTTTCTTCTGTAGCAGAAGCAAAGAGCCTCTTCAACCGAAGGTTTCTCTGTGTCTTCTGACTTTCTCCATGGAGCAAAAGAAGCATCTTTGTTCCGAGTATTGCAGCATAAATTCAAAGCCAGAAAAGTAAACACAGGTGGCTGAGGCTTCATTTAATTTCTTTATAAACACATAAAGTAAATTTTACAATACTAGTTGTAGATTTCTTCAACGTGGAGCAAACTCAAACAGAAGCAGACATGTTACAGGTTCAGAACAGCATCTCAACTTCAGCAGACATCAATTTCACTTTAGTTCAGCAGGCAAGCAAGGCACACAACAGAGGAGAGAAGCGGTTTCATTTTCAATAGACAGACTCAGAGCTTAACATAGCTGCAGAGTTTAATATAGAGCCATGCCTAGGCTACTTCTAGTTTCAGTTTCCAAACAGTCCTCATTGGCTGTCTTAGTTGCTATGCCTATTCATTGGCTGATCTTGTTACCATGCTCTGCTCCAGTTAATGAATACACTCTGATACTCTTCTAGTGAAGGATTCCCTGTGTGTCATCCTGATACCATTTCCCCCCCTCCTTCCATCCTTCCACCCGTGGAAAACTTGTCTTCCACAAACCTGGTCCCTGGTACCAAAAAGGTAGGAGACCACTGGTTTATGGTCTTGCTATAAAAGTGACTATAAAACAAAGAGCTGAATGTCACTGATGAGCAAAAAGGATGCCATGGTGATCAGAAAGAGATGGTGCAGTGGTTAGAATGCAATATTGCAGACTAGCTCACCGCCAGCAGTTTGATCCTGATTGTCTCAAGGTTGATTTAGCCTTCCAATCTTCTGAAGTTGATCAAATGAGGACCCAGAGGCTTGGGGGAAATATGCTGAGTCTGGAAACTGCTTGGAGAGGACTGTAAAGCACCATGAAGTGGTATATAAATCTAAGTGCTTTAATCTGTGGTTTTTTTTTTCAATGCTAATGCTGTCTCTTTAGGAAGTAAACCGGTGGAGGAAAAATGTTCTGGAGCCTTAGAGCCATGTTTGAGAAATGCCAAGACCAACAGAAGTTGATTTACTTTCAGTGCTCTTTCAAATTCAGTTCCCAAAAGTTTTATGTATATTGAAAAGATAAAAGAATATAGAAATCTGGCAGGCAGTACTAGGCTAGATAGACTAGTCTACAAGTTTTCTGACTTCCCAAAACTAAGTTGAAGAACCAAAACCTAAGAGACAGAAAGCCTGCTAATCTCTGGAACATGCTACTTTAATAAAGTTAATATAGATTTTGTTCTGAACAAAAGAAGATTCTGAACAAAGGAAGAAGATTAAGCAGAGATGCAGGCATGCTTAGGGTGATATGGGAGGTAGCATGGCTTTATTAATCTGATATACCTGAAGAACACAAAGACTCTTTCTCAGGAAGGCATATTAGTTTCTTCAGTCCCAGAACATCTGTAAAGCATTCAGACCATCAGTTATTTTGTTATCTAATATTGCCTAATAAACTTTACCAGTTGACATATTTGAGTCTGAGTCTACATGCTGGGCAACTTCACTCCACTTGATGAATAATGATGCTGAGATTCTTGTTTGTTTGCTTATTCTGAAATCAGATCATGTTTATTCTGTGTTGCTTTCCAGTTCTGATAGTAACTAATTGTTGGCAGATGTAACAAGTATTTGGGGCCAAGATATATTTGTTTGTAGTTCAGCCATAGCTGGTATCAGACAGCTACAGCTGTTTTTTATCAAAGTCCTGTCTATGTTAAACATCCACCTGGCAAAACAAGATTCACTCATATGACCTTTAGCTAAAAGCCTGAAATAGGGGGCGTTCTGCTCAAGTAATACTAGAAATAAATCCTGAAAATACCTAATTAAATTAACAAATTGCCATGAAATGCTAATTTGTGTTTATATATGCAAAAGGTACCCCATGGGTCATATAGAGAGATATCTCAGGCTTACTTGTCAATTTTGATTTAAAACTTAAATTACACAATGAGAACATTCATTTTTTTTGAGACAACCTTTATTTTGTGCAGTGTAATTGATGAATTTTAATATGCTTTAATATGTTTTAACTTGGAAAATACCCAGCATACTTTTGTGTTCTTGACCATTGTAAGTCATTTGGACACCCCAGCAATAGGAAATAGCTAAATTTTTATTCTGAAGATTTATTCCTGTATTTTAAGAAATACATTTTAAGACAAAAGGAGTAAAGCGTGTAGAGTTTATATTTCTTTTCATTACACAAACCTAAGTTAAAAGTACTTCTTAAACTAAAGTTTGACTTTTCTTTTTCTTTTTTCTTCCCCACTTCCATATGTATTTATAAGATAATATGATTGATTTTATCAAAAACAATCAAATTAAAAATTATACTCAGTGAAGAAAATCCCATTAAATATGTTAGGGCTTATATCCCAAGTAAATAGACAGGATGACATTATTAGGATTTTTTTTTCGTAGTGAATAACCTTGACTACACTTAACTCTGTGTTAAATTGTAGACTTAATTTACATGACTGTTTGGAAATAAAACTTAGAAACTGTTCAGGTGGTAAAAATTATGCCATGTTATGTGTCAGTGTTATTTGAATTGGAACATCTTCTGCTTTTAATTATAAAATCCAATTCTAGCCCAAGAGAATCTAAAACAATTATTGGTTCCATCCCCTGAACTATTTTGTACACCAATCTCTCTGTCAGCAAAAAAAAAAAAAAAAGCATTGTTTTCCACATTGAATTTCATAGACCAATTTTAGCACAAATACCTGTAAATGTATAATAGATAAAAATAGACTTATGGCCCACAGTTCACGCTTTTTAAACAAGAAACATTTGTTTAAATAATAGGAAAAATGAATCTGAGTTATTCATTTTAAACATAACAGTACTGAAAAGTATTGAATACAAAAAATACTCCACATAAAGTGATCCTATTTCATATTTTTGTGACAGATATAGGCACAAAATATTTGTTATCAATATTTGATAGTAATAGTAATATTTGATAGTAATATTTAGAACATTGAGAGCAGCTTTTTACCTCTGTTGGACTAATGGTTTGCCAATGATTTGAACTATATCTTCTCTAAACACATCATAAATAATTATAGGTAATAGAAAGTGTCACATTTCAAGTTTCAAACACAATTCTGACCTGTTACACAATTCTGACATATTTAGCCTAAAATGATTGAATGTGGCTTATTTATGTATCAATAAAGGAAAATGTGTGTCTCAGGGAAATGAGGGGTCCTTGGTGCTCTTTGAGCATGGCTGTTTTCTTGTAGTTTCATTCTCAAGCTACCGTGTTTCTCATATAATAAGGCCGGGTCTTATTTTTTTTTTGAGCCCCGAAAAAATGGCTAGGCCATCTTTTCGGGGGTGACTTAATTCCTCCCCCCTTGCATCTTCGGGCAGGCGGGCGGTGATGGCTTGGACGTTGACCTCGGCATTGGTGGGGCACTTCATATTGGGGTCAACGCAGGCAGTACCATATCCGGGTGTGCAACAAAAGTACTTCCTAATGGCAAGACCCCCCCATTCCCCCCCCCATTTCGCATGTTTTAATATAGGCCTTAATTTGGGGGGAGGGGCTTAATTTCATTTCATGCCTATAAAACATTCTGGGACTTCCTATTGGGGGAGGCCATATTGTTAGAGAAACGGGGTAAGTAACATCATCATTGCTAGTTGATAATGATACCTGGTTTGGGAAATGAAACGTCTGCAAGAAAAGAACCAAACTCAGAAAGTACCAAGAACCTTGCATTATGTATGTATGTATGTTGTACCTCTGAGTTATTGTCCTTCTAGCACTCTTACATGGTCAATAACTGCAATACTCCAGGAATTCTTAGGACTGTGTTCTCATCTGGTTCAATAGGGATTTTAAAGTTCCCCATTAAATCATACTTTGGAGACTGTTTTTTTGCTGCTGCAAAAAAAATATTCCTTCATTCAGATGGCATCATCCCTGCTGGTATTCAGGAAATGATTTCGATGGAGCTACAGGTAATCCTTGACTTACAACCATGGAAGAGATGGTGAGGGATTGAATTAATGTCTCCCAATGGACAGGAGCAAGGGAGCTGTTGAGTAGGTGTCTTCCTGAAACCACCACCCCACCTTAAAGGATGGCTAATGTAAAAGCTTTTGTATGTTGCACAGGAGACAAAGAGATACCTGGCCACTAAGAATGGGTGCTTAAGCTTGGGATGTACATTTGGGAATGGATCTTAAATCATTTTGGGAAACCTAACAACCCTAAACCAATAAAAATCAGATATTGTATGGAGAGGCTCAATTCCAGGGCGACACTAACTTCAGCACCACTACACTGTTTTGCCCAGAAGATCTAGCAGGTTGCAATTTCCTGGGGAGTTATTTTTCCCATGCAGCTGAAGCAAGTAAAAGCTCTGAGAAGATTTTTTTTTTTTTCTTCTGTGAAATTATTGAAAGCTAAGAACAAATGATGGTATTCAACCCTGGCAAATATTTTTACTCAGATCGCATGGCTCATTTTTCCCAAAAATTTGGCAAATCCAGGGGTGGGATTCTACCAGTTCACACCTATTCACTAGAACCGGTTGTTAACATTCTAAGCAGTTCGGAGAACCGGTTGTTAGAAGAAATTACTGGCCTAATCCTGTAAGGAAGGCAGGAAGGAAACATTCTGGTGTTGCTTACAGAAACTGCCTCTCCATTAACCTTTATTAACATTCTTGGCAGGACTAGACTTCCTGTCTCAGGAACTTCTCTGGAGTTTTTTTCCCCTCCTTTGCTGGTACTTTGCTTGTGTGGAGTGACCATTCAAAGTTACAATGGCACTAAAAAAAGTGACTTATGACCATTTTTCACACTTACGACTGTTGCAGCATCCCCACAGTCATGAGAGGCCAGGCGAAGAGATGCATGCCTCAATGTGAGTGATATTGGATTGGCCATGCCCAGCCAATAACATGACCACCAAGTCATGTCCACCCAGTCACATGACCACCTAAGCCACAGAACCAGTTGTTAAAAATTTGAATCCCACCCCTGGGTAAATCTATGACAGATTGAGAGGCTGTCACAGAGAGGAGGGGGGAGGGGTCATCCTGTTTTCCCAAACACCCGAAGGCCAGATAAGGAATAATGGATGGAAACTGATCAAGGAGAGATTCAACCTAGAACTAAGGATACATTTTCTAACAGTGAGATCAATCAACCAATGGAATAGCTTGCTTTCAGAAGCTGTGGGAGCTTCATCACTGGAAGCTTTCAAGAAGAAACTGCCATTTGTCAGAAATGGTGTAGGGTCTCCTGCTTGGGCGGGGGATTGGAATGGATGACCAACAAAGTCCCTTCCAACTCTGTTAATTTGTTAAACAATTCCACTAAAAGAAAATGTAGCCTCTTATATTCCTGTCCTGTTAACCTGGGAATATAATCAAGCTGTATGCTGGACATTTTAAAGGTAAATGGATTGACTGGTTGATTTAGAACAATGTCGTTGCAGAACAAACTGGCTTTCGAGAGGGTCAAAAATACATCAGTAGGGCAACAATTATGTTTTTATCGAACTTTATGAATTTATAGACTGAAAGGCAGAATTTGAGTCAATGGCTATGTGTAAAATTGGCTATAGTATCCATTGATTAGTTACTTCTCATGAAATCTTATAAAATTGCACAAGAAAAGCATTATACCATACCATATACTATACCATAGTCCTTTTCTCATACCCACACCTCTGCCTTGCCTTGCCAAAAAAAACCTTATCAAAAATATAGTGGATACCCTTCATGATATCTGGCCAAAACTGAGCATCATAAATGTCCTCTAAAGGGTCTGCTAACCTTCTTGTTTTCATCTAGGTCTAGAAAAAAATGTTTTTAAAAAAGCAGTAGCTTTCTCATTATAATTTTTTGCTTTTGCTTTTTCCCAACTGAAATTTTAAATAGTCCACATTAGTAGTTTTGCTCTCCAGACTCAGATTGTGAACTTGAATTACATGGTGATTCTTTGGATTTCAGAGTTCCAGTTCTGGAAAAATCAGGGTTGATTTGCTCAGCTTTGTGACAGAGAAAGAGAAATTGGGCACAGATTTGAAAAATAGAATAGTGGAAAGTAATTTTGTGTGGGAAGTATGTGGGAATGTGAATTGAAAATGGCAACATTGAAGTGTCTCTGTGTGTAAAGAAAGATAATTATAGACATAAATAATTAAACATTCATATCTGTTCAATTTAGTATCTGGCATCAGAAATGAATTGGCAAGACTTGGGATCAATATCTTGTGGGATTAAGCTCATTATCCAAACCCTAAAAATACCAGGGCATGCGGATTTTTATCAAGCCTAAATTTGGGAAATGATATAATTTTATTATAAGAAATGCATGTTTTTTTTAAAAAAAAATCAAAGATATTATTATACCCTTTCCTCAAGAGCCTGGCATTGTACCTTTGCACAATATTTATCCCAAGCTAGCAACATACACTCAGAAATGCAATAAAAGGTCATGAAGCAACTATACCTAGCCTAACCATGCTCAATCCTTAAAGTGATTTAAGAGCAATACATTTTTCCCAGGGAATCCTGGGATGTAAAGATAGCAAACAGAATTATTGAACTAACTTAGATTTTTTCAGTATCCCACCAAAATCCAATTCCTGGGATTCTTTAGAATTAAGTCAAATATTCAAGCATTTCAGTACTTGTGATGAATTGATGTTTATCCCAAACACATAGGGGATAAATGGGAATTTAAAAGGATTAAAAATTTCTGAAAGTTCTGAAAGTTCTGCATTCAGATTCTGTTTTTTCAAAATATACAATAACAATATTTCTGTAGAAGGATGAACTAGAAAAGCAATATTGGCAAATGCGCAGAAAGGAATTGTTGCATGGGCAGCAATCGCTTTTATCTTGTAACAAAAACAGTCTTCAGACCTGTCTGACAGATAGTTTAGAGTACACGCTTAAAACAACTCTTCTTTCAAATGTGACTTCCTAGTATGAACTTTGATTATGGAAGAAAGAAAAAATTGACCTAGCCCTCTCTAAAAAAATCCCTTCCCATGAGAAAGTAATAAATATTTTGAAGAGGTTAGTCCAATAACATCATTGGGCAATTGGGAGAAAAGGGGAAAGTGCTAGATTTTTTGAAAAATTGCTCCAGGCAACAGGCGTGCAACGTACTGTCCAGGTATAAAATATAAACTCCATACAGAAATAATATTAATATCAGGAGCATTTCTGTAAATGTTATTTAGATCGATTTACTACTTTTCCAAAGACATAATGTTGTAAAACCTCACAACAGGGTGGCAATCTTAATTTCATTGAAGGCCAGGTCGGTATTGTGGTTGTGCTCTGGGGCGGACATGTGGTTAACTGGGCATGTCCCAAGGGGTATGGCCAGCTTGACATCATGTGGGTAGTGCCTCTGGGGGCTGGGTGGAGTTCGGGAGTATCATGGCCCCATTGGAGTCTGAATCTATGGGGGGGGGAGATGAGCTGGAACAACCAACAGAGGTAAACAGGGCGGTTCTGTTGGTCTTGGAGGAAACTGAGGAAGGACAGAGTCAATCCAGGCAAGGCTTTTCGGGATTAGAAAGGTTGAAGAGAGGGAAGAGCAGTAGAGACAGAGATTAGGCAAAGAGCAAGGACCATCCCCTCCTGGTCCTAGAGCCGTGATGGCGAACCTAAGCCATTCGTGCTGGCACATGAGCTGCAGGCAAACTTACCTAACTGGGCATGGGTGTGCCTCACAGCTGATTTTCCCAAAATACCGGAAGTGACAAAACGGGGCTACTTTTCAGCCTGCAAAGCCTGCAGGAGCCTTCCTCAAGCCTTTGGGAGGCCAAAAAAAGGCCTCAAACCAGCTGAAAATCAGCTGTGAGGGGCAGTGCAGGTAATGGGGCAGCAGGGGTGAGAGGGTGGGCGGGGATTATGCGCACTTGCGAAGGGGGGTGGGGGCATTCATTGCCTTCTGGGGGGCTGGCACGCGAGTGTGAGCCTGCAAGTGCGTGCACAATTTTTGGCACAGGAGCCCCCAAAGGTTAGCTACCATGGTCCTAGAGCATGCAGAGAAGGGAGGTGAGACCAACGCAGACTTGAGCCAGCTATGAGGGAGGAGAACTGAGATGTCAGGAAGTGTTGGTGGGAGAAGCATTTGTCAGGAACAAGCATTGAATCTGTGGAGACTTGTGAGCATTTGCCGATGCCTGGAGATTACTGTGCTCAGTCTTGTGGGGCTCACCTGGTTTCCCTGTTTCACTGGACTGCTGGCCCTGGTTACTGTTTGGCTAAACCTGGCTTGTTAGACTGCTAGCCCTGGTTACTGTTTGGCTAAACCTGCCTTATTGGACTGCTGGCCCTGGTTACTGTTTGGCTAAACCTGCCTTATTGGAATACTAGCCCTGGTTACTGTTTGGTGAAACCTGGCTTATTGGACTGCTAGCCCTGGTTATTGTTTGGCTAAACCTGGCTTGTTGGACTGCTAGCCTTGGTTACTGTTTGGCTAAACCTGGCTTGTTGGACTGCTGGCCCTGGTTACTGTTTGGGTAAACCTGGCTTGTTGGACTGCTAGCCCTGGTTACTGTTTGGCTAAACCTGGCTTGTTGGACTGCTGGCCCTGGTTACTGTTTGGGTAAACCTGGCTTATTGGACTACTCTCAGTGAAAGCCACTGAAGGTGCTTGTGACAACCTTGCTCCAGGACTTGTAGTCAATGTGGGGACATTGGGGGCAAAGTTGGAGCAATCAAAGGGAATTAGACCTGTTCTGTGTTGCTTTCGTGACCGTGCCCTGGGTCATCGCAGGGAGAGATTTCAAGGGTCTCTGGTGGGTGGGTGGTGGGAGGTTCATCCTGCAGGATGAGGTGAGGTGAGGCAGTGGTGGGGCAGCTACAATTGGTGTGCCTTCAACTGCTTTCAGCGCCACTCATTTCCCACCCCACCCCTGCCAGGCTGTTTTTGAGGGGTGGGGAATTGCATTCTGCCTTCTCCGCTACACCCACCATGAGTAGGGATTGACCATCCCCAATCCCCACTGAACCACACTGTCACCAACCCTGGTATAACTCTCCAGGGTCGGATCGGATTGGTCTCCCTCTTCCCCTGCCTCCCTCCCTTCCTCTCTCTCTCTCTCTCTCACACACACACACACACACACACAGTGTTGTGGTGCCAATTCCCGAGTCTGTGCTGTTAGAGGAAGAGGACTCACAAGATGAGGAGGAGGAACTGGGAATGCCTTCCTCTCCAGGACCTTCCTCTCTGGCAATGCCTTCCTCCCTGATAATACCTCAGGTTTCATCAGACAACCGAGAGGAACAGACTGAGATTAATCAGGAGGAAGGCATATCAGAGCAGCCCCTGACAAGGAGTCAAGAGGAAGAATGTTGGCTTGATCCTAAGCAGCGTCGTAGGGAGAAACGTGAGCAGCAACGTAGGAGACGTGGGAGGGTCAGAGAGTGAGCTGAATCATTGAGCCACACCCCACAGGGGATAAAAGTGGGTGTGTTTTCTCCAGAAACTTTGTAAGGGACAAAGTTTACTTCTCTTCCAGGTTTCGTTGTGACTGTTTTTTGTGGTCTGCTTTGGAATCTTTAGTGAGTAGTTTTTCTTGTTATCTTTTCGGACTTGGCAGGCAAAGCGTGTTGGAATGCCAAGGACATGATCAGTATAAAGGAATTAACTCTGTAAAGTCCGAGTCAGCTTGCCTGCCTGTGTTTGTGTGAGTTTGTTCTCTTTCATCTTTTTTGAAAAGAAGAAAGGCAAGACATAACACACACACACACACACACACAAATAGAGGATGGATCTCTCTCTGTATGTGTGTGTCTCACTGAGGTGGTAGTGGCAGTGCTTCAGTGCCTGGTCAGCAACTTCTCCCCGCTCCTCCTCCTCACTGCCAACTGAGGCAGTTGTCAGGATGTTGATGACCTGGCTGCAGGATGCTCAGGTAAGCCAGTGCAGGGCATGGGGGGGGAGCAGCTTGGCACCCTTCACCTTGCTTCGACCTCCACCCCCACCTCGCTTTGTGGTCACTACATCAGTGTGTCGCTCAGCTTCCTGCTCCATTATGGTGGTGATCAAGGAGAAAAAGTGGTGAAGAATGAAGTGAGGCAGTGGGGTGATGGAACTGCCCCTCCTGCCCCACACCGGCTTACCTGAGGGCGCTTCAGCCAAGCAACCTATGCCAAACCCTCACACACACACCATGCCTCCCCCCCCAGGGCAGTCACATCCCTTCACTAACCTGCTTTTCAGTTCCATTCTCCACTGCAGCATGCAGGGCAACAAAACTTTGACACCCCTGCCTTAGAAGAATGTCATTCAGAAGTTCTTTATCAGGATTGTTCTGTTTTGGGTGCAGGAAAAGAGTAGATAAAATCAAAAGCTTCAGTAGAAGATTCAAATTTATGTTTATGTTTGGAGAAGAAATTTCAATTGTTTAGAAACTTGTGCTAGAAATCCAAGCCCAATCATAATAATAAACAATAAACAAATAATTCCAAATAATTATTGTTCAATCTGGATAGCTAAATCCAGGAAGCCTTTGTAATGAAATTGGTCTTTCTAAAATGAGAATCTCTGCTACAAGATGTTGGAGTTCTTACACTCTGAAGTTCAACACATGTAGACTCACCGTCCCAGGAAGTTTTATACTTTTGAAGGATTGGGACTTCAATGCCAATGATAGTAGTTATTTCTTAATCTAAATTTGGAAGTATAAAATATTTTTAAAAAAATATAGACTCCATAGAGAGATTTGGTAATGAAGGAAACATCATTAAAGCATCATATGACCTTTCTCTGTATATTAAAGTTTCTGGGTATGTTGTACTTATCAAGGAGAAACATGGCCATATTGAGTCTGGTTACAACTCTACACAATAGTAATGTTTGGACTAATATATGTTCAAATTAACCTGAAATGATGTTTCACTATCTTTGTGCAAAAAATTTTCAGCAGATAAACTGATATAGAAAAACATTCTGGATGGTGGTAATGTGAGGTTTATTGTTTTATTGTTTGTACAAGTGTTCAGTGTCAGATAAGCTGTACTCATTCGTTTTGTTTTGTTTTGTTTTGTTTTGTTTTGTTTTGTTTTGTTTTGTTTTGTTTTGTTTTGTTTTGTTTTGTTTTGTTTTGTTTTGTTTTGTTTTGTTTTGTTTTGTTTTGTTTTGTTTTGTTTTGTTTTGTTTTAAGTACTGAAAAGGTAGACAATCTAAGTAACATCTTGGCTTCAGTTGCACAATGAGAAGATGATATTAAGATCTGTGAATTTCACCGCATTGCAGTCAACTTAAATAGATGATCTAATCTCTGTATTTTGTTGACCCTACGATCTTTCACTCCAGGAGAATGTCTGTGTTTCATTTTATAAATGTAAACATTATTAATGCATATATGAAGACCACCTCAGCTATACAATGGAGGATAAATAAATCTAGGAGATGTTATCACACTCTGGACTGAACTAGTTATATATGATAAAAAGAAAAAGAAAATACTTGCAGTAAGGACAGAAATACAATAGATCATTGTAAAGTACGCTAAATAATGGACTTTCTAAATAAATTTCATTATAATTATTGTCTACAATATAATTTCAGATGTTAAAATCTCTCCAACTGCTCTTTTTACTATAGTAGCAGTAACTCATTAAAACACTTATTCCTCCTTTACATTGAGCATATTTTCAAAAGAAGCTATTTCTGAAGCTGGCTAGATTTCGATTATTACAAATAATTTATATTATTATAGGCCTGCTCTGTAACACAAAGCACATGTGAAAGAAGTGGGTGGAAAGCACATAAGGGAAGAGATGCTCTTCATAAGCATTCTGATTTGTATTTCCAATATGTAAAAAATTAGAAAATAAAATCTGGGAATATTTTTTAACTTTAGTGCTATTTGTTCATGGCAGAACAACCTCTTGTAACTTACACAGTTATTATTAAGTTTCAGAGCACATGCATTTTTTGATGCATATAAACCTCCCAGAATATAGCTGGAATATAGTATCTTCATGGGGGTTAGCCCAGAGTGATCTGAAAACTTTCCATGGATGTTATGTTTTAAATATCTAAGGCAATGTTGCTGTTATGTTCCTGATTATATAAAAATATAACCACCGTTTTTGCAATGTCTTCCACACACCACTACATACCCAAGCCTTATGGGATACTAGGACTTCTTTGCTGTAGTCTAAACAATAAATACTATGCCTCACTTTGAGTAATGGGCCATTTGTTTGTAAGATGATGATAGGGTATGTGTGAAAAACATCCCTAAAGTCAATATAGTATCTGGCCCAGTGATTAATAGCTATTATCTGTCTTAAAAGAATTGCCATTCTTTCTACCTGGTCCTTATCTCATTGAGTTTTGGGTCCCAATAGCACTGCATCTGCCTGCCATTTACCCTTCTGCTTGGTCACCTTCAATGGTCCGGTTGGGTGGCCATTATTTCATATTTCCCAAATGTAGTGCTTGCATCCTTGTTAATGGAGTTGGAACAGGAAGAGACAGTCCAAAGATCTGACTGAAACCTAGCTTGCTTGACCCACTTTTGATCCTAAAGTGTTATTGGAACCCTCTGAATGGACTTTAAAAAAAATGGAATCACCATTCAGAAAATAGATTCACTTATTGCAGAACGATTTAATGATAAGCAAATTATCTTACTTCTGGGTGAAGTGGGATCAATTCCTTTGATTTCCAGAGTGTGGAAAAAAAGAAAACCTCTGACAAAGGAGACTTCTGAAATATATCATACTGTTGGATTTTCAGTATGCTTGCTATTGTAACCCATTGCAGCTTAACTTATTTTCTTTAACATACAGTTAAAAGGAGTGTGAACAGAGGAGGTAGACATAACATTTTTTGTTTTTTCCAGATTGTGGAATAGACAATTACACTCAAATTCAAAAAAAGGCTTCACTTCAAGTGAAGTAAAATCCAAAAGGTCCATATCTCATTTGGCTTTAATTAACAGGGAAAGGTTGAGTATGATTTTTTTTCTTGTTAAATTGTTACTACAATTGTCTTCCCCCCCCCCCCCATTAACATTTTTATTGAGTTATAAAGTATTATAAAATACAAAATATAAAGTAAATAGAAAAGCAGGAAGGGCAGAGGGGGGAAGAGAAGTGAGAAGTAAGGAAGAGAAAGAAAAAGAAGCACTGACTTCCAACTCTCTCTGTTACAGTAAAATAAGGCATCAAATCACAGCTTTTTGCTTTTTCATAGTAATATGAACAAGCCATTTCTATAAAGATCTAATCACTAAAACCCAAAGTCAGAGTTTCACTCTTCTCTACATCAAGTTCAGAAGAAGTCTCTGTGTTGATACAAAAGTACTTACATTCTTTTCTTTAATCAAAGTTTTAGTATTTCAGCCAACTCCATCAACTTCTGCAACCATTCATCCATAGTAGGAATCAAAGTGTCCTTCCATTTTTGTGCATACAATAGTCTTGCTGCTGTCAATACATATAATAACAAAGTTCCATTTTTTTCTCTAGTTTTTTTTTCATTAAGCCCAAAAGAAAAAGTTCTGTTTTCAATTTTATCTCCATTTTCAAAACTTTCTGCATTTAAATATGAATCATACTTCTTTTTTTTTTTTTTGCTTTATTACATGTCCACCATAGATGATAAAAAGTTCTCTCTTTACTTTTACACTTCCAACATTCATCTGACTTCCCTTATACATCTCAGATAACTTACCTGGTGTAAAACACCAACAATACTTCATCTTACAAAATTTTTCTTTTAGATTATAATTTAATGTGAATTTTACACCTTTCATCTACATATTTTCCCATTGTTCAAGCATCACATTATATCCAAAACTCCTTGTCCATTGAATCATACAATGTTTTACATGTTCATTTTCCAAATTTAGTTTCAATAACATTTTATAGATCTTAGCAATAACATGTTCATCATTGCCATATAATGAAATTTCCAATTCATTTTTAACCAAGTCAAATCCATAACATTTTTTTAATCCAGTTTAAACCTTTCTTTCACTTGTTGATGAGTAAACCGATGACAAATATAACCTTCTGACTCAAGTTCTTTCCTCGGCTTTAATATTGGGCCACAAGAGTTGAAAGATAAAATTTTACCGTGGGTCAATCGCCATTTCTTTTCTGAAAAAGGCTTCCTGTGGTGACATCGAAAGGGGCAGCTTCGTAGAGAGCTTTATTTTATATTTATTCCAAACTCATAGTATTGCACGACTAAAAAAATGGTTATCAAAATCAACATTAACTTTACTTTTGTCATACCATAAGTAGCTGTGCCATCCAAATCTTAATTCATAGCTCTCTAATTTGAGTAGCCTCTTTATTCTGGAGACTTACCCTCTTTTGCTCAGGTCAAACAGCATGCATCAAAAATTTCATATCTGATAGACACAGGGCCCCCCCCTCTTTTCTTGGCATCTTGCAATAGCATATATCTAATTCTAGTTTTTTTTCCCTTGCCATATGAACTTAGAGATATTCTCCTGCCATTGTTAAATGGATTATCTTTTGTAAGTATTGGTAACATCTGAAATTTTAAAAAAAAGCATCTTTGGTGAAATATTCATCTTAATTACAGAAATTCTTCCCGCTAATGATGCAATTTTTTCCATGTTTGTAAATCTTGTTTAATATCCCTCCAGACAGGGACATCATTATTTTGAAAGTTTTATATGTGTATTTGTCAAGATAACCCCTAATTATTTCACCTTTTTTTCAACCCTAAAGCCCAACTTTTTGTTCCAAATATCACTATCCTGAGAAGACGATATTCTTGATCAGCATTGGTGTTTTCTGTTTATTTATTTTGAAACCTGCCAAAACCCCAAACTCATTCAGCTTCCTCATCAAGTATTCTATATTATTTTTGGGGTCCTGTAAAAATATAAAATAATACAGATCATCAGTGAAGGCCCTCAATTTATAAGTTTCTTCCTTAATATTTATACCTCTTATTTTATCATCTTATCTAATACTTCTCTTCAGGACTTCCAAAACCAAGATAGAAGGGCAAAGGACATTCCTGTCTTGTACCCTTTTGAATTTCGCATGAGTTAGTTAAGACACCATTTATGACAATTTTTGCAGTCTGTGACATGTAAATCACTTTAATTCCTTGGATAAAATTCACTCCAAATCCATTTCTTCCAACACCTTAAGCATAAAGGCCCAATTTAGATTGTCAAAGACTTTCTCTGCATCTAAAAATACAGCCCATTTCTCATTATGATATTGTAAATATTCAATAATATTTAAGACAGTCCTCACATTATCTCTTAGCTGTCTTTTTGGCAAAAAACCTACTTGATCTTCATGTATCTTCTTCTGTAGAATCTTCTTTAGTCTTTTTGCCAGAATGGTGGCAAAGAGTTTGTAATGTTTATTTAATAATGAAATTGGTCTATAATTATTTGTTTTTGTAATACTGTATATTGATCCTTCTTTGGAAGTAGCACAACATTGGCACCTTTCCATGTCTGGGGTATATTTCCCCCTTGTAATATATCTTTCATTGTGTCCTTTAATGATTGAAGAAGTTCATCCTTGAAGTCTGTTGTTATATTATTGCCTTCGCAAATTTTTCCAATCATTGTTTTTTCTCTTTCTTTTCTTATATGCCAACCATCTGCCTGGTTTATTTGCAAATTCAAAATGTCTTTGTTTGGCATAGTTCAATATTTTTTCTATTTTCTATACAGTTAACATAGATAGTTGTTGCCATAACAATTTAATATGATGTAAAATGTTAGGATCTGTCAGTGTCTTTTGCCGCTGAATTTCTTTCTGTCTAATTTCATTCAATATCCTTTGAATCTTTTCCTGGGATTTTTTTTTCTAAACATATAAAATAGCCCCTCATAACTGCTTTACTGTTGTTACTAATATTGTTAAACTTGTCCCTTTGCTCAAATTATTCCTGAAGTATTCCTGCAGTTTCTTTTTACAATTTTTTACAATCTTTTCCTTTTGTAAAATAGCTGTCAGGGTTCCCACGATTGCCCTAATTAATTAAATCATGAGCTTGAACCAAGCTTCAAAAGAATTGAAAAGATTTATTAGGAGCAACATGGCCACCACTAACCGTATGAAGCCAATTCTGAGACATATAATTTACTGTCACCTATAACCCTGTTTCCCCCAACTCCCCTGGGTGTGTCATAAATCAGATTCTCCAAAGACACATTAATGGGCTGAGTGTCATCAATCATACTCTCCAATGAAGGATTTTTGAGGGCAGAAGATCCAGTAGCCTAGGCTACAATCTCCACAAGACAAGAATGGAATTTGCTGTGGCTTTCATCAGCTGCACTGCTCCTTCAGGCCTTTCCCCGCTTTCTTCTTATGGCAACTCGGAAATATGCATAGGAATGATTTACGAGTTGACAATAGCTTCATTTAATCTCCCTCTAAAATTAGAGCTCTTTCCTCTTAAAGCCAAAAGCACAGGGTTATAGTCAGAGAAAGATTTAGTTAGGATATTCATTTTCAGAATTTTATTTGAAAGATTTTTAGATATCCATATCATATCAATCCTTGAAAAAGATGTATGTCTTTCAGAAAAGAAGGTATATTCTCTAGCATTTCCATTTTTATATATCCATGAGTCTATTAGTACTAAATTGTCTATCTCAAAGAAAGTCTTGAATAATTTACTCTGTGAGGGTTTCACTCCTTTGATGGATGTTCTATCTAAAGCTGGTATAGTCTATCCATTCCAACATCCCAACATAAGCCAGTTTGCATATGAGAAAGGCAGTAACAATAATTGTCTTTTTAAAAAAATACTCATTAAAAATCCTTGAGAAAAACAGTGACATTTCTGTGCCCAGCTATATGGTTAAAGATGATGTTTGGCATGATCAGGATGCAATAATTAGAAACCTGGCCAAATATCAAATACCGTGTTAATTGAAAAGGAGTTTAAGAAGGGAACACACCTCTGTTTTGAGGGGAAGAGACACAATGAATGTTTTCAGAAGACATGTTTAAAATAAACTACTTACAAGAAAATTACTGTGCCACTCCATGAGTTTTATTGATAGGAGGGATATGTTTAAGACACACTGACACAAAAAAATAAATCAGTGCTGACTTCAGTTATTAAGTGCTAAAAGTAGCATTCACTGAAGAAAAAAAATGAGGGTGGGTTTCCTGCTTTTTAAATGATAAATATGTATGAAAAAGAAAAGTGTCACCATGGAAACCAAAGTCTTTCCAGAGTTTTTCAGGCAGGCAAGTGCTATAAAAGAAACTTCCAACATTATAAAAACAAATAGCTGGAGACTAAAAGGGGAGGCCGCAGTTCTTTTGGGCCCTTTTTGTACTTAAAGCAGCACTATTTTTTTTGACATTCTCATTTTCAACTGCAGCTCACAACATGGTGTTTGGGATTTTTTTTTTTTAAATGGGGAATGATTTAAAAAGTTGCAATAGGATGGGGAAATCTTAAGATTTTAATAAATATCATAAAATACTTTTGACATAAATCAAGGTTTGTTTGGTTTTTAAATGTCCTATGACTTGCCTTGTAGCATTCCAGTTTTACTTTAATTTGTTGAGGACGAGGCCTGTGAAACTACCTTGAAGTTCTTTACATGAAAAGGAAGAAATATTTAAAATAAATCAACTTTTTAAAAAAATATAAAAAGCTCAGGAGCTGGATTCTAAAATGACTGTAAGGCACCCATATGTTTTATTGCCTGCCTCCTAAATAGCAAAGTTGACTGATGTCCCAGCAAAATATTTGAATTCAGTGTGAAGAAATAAAGAGGAAGATCTGCCACAATGAAGGTCTTGATTAAGAGAAGGGCTAGCCACAATGAAGGTCTTGATTAAAAAACACAAGGCATTCTGCCATCCCAGTGGCAATCTTCCTTTACCTTTATTTCTCTTTCAACCTGTCTTAGAACATGCACAGATTGTTGCTGTTCAATGGCTTCAGTCTGAATTTCTTTTTTTTTTAAATAAATTTTATTAAGTTTTCAAATTTTAAAAACATAAAATAAAACTTTATACATTGTTATCAACATCAAGACATTTTTTGCATCTCCTCACATTTTTCAGTATATGTATTTACTTATTCCTTTACCATTACATCTTACTCTTGTTATAAATCAGTATCTTTTATCCTTACATCTCAATCTTCTCCATGGTCTATTTACATATTTACATATTCCCTCATTCTTTTCCTAATTGCCATTTTATTTTATTTTTATTTCTAAACCACTCATCCCAGGCATCCCAGGCCCTATAATAAGTTGAATCTTCTCTGTCTTTTATTTTCATCGTTAGCCTGTCCATCTCTATACAATCTATTACTTTTTTTATAACCATGTCTTCCAGTGGAACCCTTTTTTCCTTCCAGAGTTGTGCGTACGAAATCCTTGCAGCTGTTAATATATGTAACATAATATATCTATCTGTTTTATTGTATTTTTTGTGTTATTATACCTAATAAAAAAGTTTCTGGATTAAATTCAATTTTCTGATTCGTGATTTCTTCTATCCATTGTCCAATTATACTCCAATATTTTTTTCACTTCCTGGCATGTCCACCAGGTATGAAAATAAGTGCCTTTTTCTTTTCCACATTTCCAACAATTTGGGTCTGAGTTAAACATTTTTGCCAATCTAGCGGGAGGAAGGTGCCATCTGTAGAACATTTTGTATTGATTTTCTTTGTATGCTGTGGATGTAATTAGTTTGTAATTTGATCCACACATTCTCTCCCAATTTTCCAGGTCTATATTGTAGCCAACATTTTTCACCCATACTACCATCGTCTCTTTGACCACCTCCTCTTTCATTTTAAAATCTAGTAGAAAGTTATATATTCTTGAAATCATGTTCTTTTCCATTTCTTGTAGAATTTTATCTAATTGATGCTTTTCCATGCAGAAACCAAATTGTTCTTTGTTCTTCTGATATCTCACCTGAATTTGCATGTATGGCCACCAATCTATCTTTATGTTTTGTTGCTGTAATTCTTGTCTCATTTTTAATCTTCCTTGTGTGTCTAATAGGTCTTTGTAATTCCTCTTTTTCTCCAGATCCATTGCATTTGGGTAGATTTGTGCTTCCATAGTTGACAGCCAGTTCAGTATTTTAGTATAATGATTCTTTTTAATCTTGTTCCATGTCTGAATTAATGAATCTCTAATCATGTGTCTCTGAAAATATGCATGCTGTTTACATTTCCCATCCCATAGGAAACTATGCCACCCTCTCTGCAAGTCATAACCCTCTATCGACAATATTCTTCTATTTTCCAGGTTGATCCAATCTTTAATCCATGCCATAGCTGCAGCCTGATAATGCATTTCCCAGTCAGGGAGTCGAAAGCCACCCCTTTCTCTTTTGTCCTGTAACAATTTCATTTTTATCCTGGCTTTTTTCCCATCCCAAACAATTTACTTATTATTTGTTCTAATTCTCTAAAAAGGGTTTTATCCTATCTTATTGGTACAGTTTGAAAAAGATACAGTATTTTTGGTAGGGTAGACATTTTAATTGCCACAATTTTCCCCAGTAGTGATAGCTGTAATTTCCCCTACATTTCCAATTCTTTTTTGATTTGTATTATTAATTTGTCATAGTTATCTTTTTTGATTGAAGAGCATCTTGCTGTTAACCAAATGCCTAAATATTCTACCTTTTTCACACTTTGCATTCCCAGTTTTCCTTCTAATTCTTTTTTTGCTTATCTTTTAAATTTTTAGTCAATAATTTTGTTTTATTTTTATTATCTTAAGGCCTGCGACATTGCCAAATTCCTCTATTTCCTTTATTAATTTTACTCCCTTATCCTCTAGACCTTCCAGAAAAAATACTATATCATCGGCAAATGCCTGCACCTTATAGTGCTCCTTTTTAATTAAAGCCCCTTTGATTTCTACATTTTTCCTAACATTTTCCAATAAGTTTTCTAAGGTAAGACTAAAGAGAAGGGGTGACAGTGGGCATCCCTGCCTTACTCCCTTGTTGATCTTAAATGTTTCCATTCTGTCACCATTCATTATTACACTGGCTGGCTGTGTCATATAAATTGTCGAAATCAATTTAATAAATTTATTGCCAAATTGCATGCTTTTTAATTGTTGTATTATAAACTGCCAATTAACATTGTCAAATGCCTTTTGCGCATCTAGGAATACCATTGCCAATTGTTTTCCTGGGTTTGCTTCATAACATTCTACTATATTCAATACCATTCTGGTATTATTTTTGATTTGTCTATTCGGTAAGAATCCGTTTTGGTCACTATGAAAGATCTGATTAAGGGTTTTTTTCAATCTTTCTGACATTATGGACATAAATATTTTATAATCAACATTTAAAAGGGATATGGACCTATAATTTTGAATTAATTAATGGTCCGAATCTTCTTTTGGGATCAATTTTATGTATGTCTTCTCCCATGACTTAGGTAATTTTGCTGTTGTTAGTACCTCATTATAGAGTTCTAATAATTGCATTTCTAATTTTTCTTGGAGCGTTTTATACAGTTCCCCTGGGAGACCATCCAGTCCCAGTGTCTTATTGTTTTTCTGTTTCAGGATTGCCTCTTGCAGTTCTCTTAATTTTATTTCCCTGTTTATCTCTTCTTTATCCTCTTCCGGGATCTTTTCTTTCTGAGCAATGTTGGATATTTCCCTCTGGTACGTCTTCTCTACTATATAATTCCTCAAAAAAACTTTTAACATATGTTTTTTCTTTTCAGTTTGATGTTGTAGCGTACCATTCAATTGTTGGGTTGCTCTTTTTTCTTTTTCTTTCTTAAGTCTATAGGCTAGCCACCTTCCTGGCTGATTCGCATGTTCAGAATAATTCTGTTTTATCTTTTTCATGCCTTGTAACCATTCATCTTGTGCTAACATATTCAATTTATGTCTAATCATTATCCTCTCCGCATTTGCTGTCTTATTATGTGGTATTTTTTCTAGTGTTTTTTCTAACTCCTTAAGAATATCTAGTAGTTTAAATTGTTCTCCTTTTTTTTCCTTATATCTACATGTATTATATGAAATTGCTAGGCCCTGATATATGGTTTAGTTGTGTCCCATAGGTTTGGAATTGATGTTTGTTGTTTTTTGTTTTCCTTCAGAAAAAACTCCAATTCTTTTTCCATCATCTTAACACATTCTTTTTCTTTTAGGATCTCCTTGTTTAGCATCCATCTTCTGTTTTTCTTTTCAATCCTTTCCAAATTATTTTAATGGGATTATGGTCCGCCCATGTGTTAGATTCAATTTTTATTTCTTTTATATTACGTTCCATTTCCCCATTTGTCCATAATATATCCAATCTTGACCGTGATGTGTGTGGTGCTGAATAGTAAGTATACTGTTTTTTGGTCTGGATTTCTTTCTCTCCATATATCTTTTAATCTGAATTCTTCCACCATTTGATAGAATACTTTTGGTAATGTTTTCCTTTTCCTTTTTTCCCCTGGATTTTCATTATTGTAATCTTTTCCTAAATTTGCTATTACATTGAAATCAGGCATATGTTCTCATATTCCTGTTCTACTAATTTTCTGTATAGTTTTGTATAAATTTTTTCTTGTATCTCGTTTGGTGCATATATCACTGTCAATAACATTTTCTTATAATTTATATAAACTTCTAACATCAAAATCCTACCCTCCTCATCTGCATACACCTGTTATCAAGCATCCAGACAGTATCCATGATATCAATCACTCCGAGATGTTATCTCTCCAATTGATTCCTGTTTTGCTTGTAAATGTTTCCTAATATATATTGCTATCCCCCTCTTTTTTTGTTGGGCTAGAGATATGTATAAATCTCCTAACTTTGGTACTTCTAACAGTTTACTTTGGTGTTTCTGGATATGTGTTTTTTGAAGGCATATAATATCTAAGTTCAATTTCTGTAATTTAGTTATTGTTTTTTTTCTTAATTTGTGAATTTAAACCGTTGATATTAATGGAAATCAATTTGATTTCTTCCGCCATCTTGCTCTGTAGTTGTTTCTTGTTGAAGCTTGTTTGTTCTTGTTTGGTGTCTCGTTCTTACGCCTTCTCTTTCCACTTCTTCCTGCTCTCTTTCCTTTTGTTTTTTTTCTCTTTCCTCCACCCAATCTTCTTCTTGGCTCCTACTTTCCACTTCCTCTTTGCTGTTCTGGTCTACTCCTGATACCACGTACAGTTCAAAAAATTCCCTTGCTTTTTCTGTACTGTCTGTTTTAAATTTTTTATCTTGCCATGATATTAACATTCCCTCTGGGATTAGCCATTTGAACAGGATGTTATTCTTATTCAGTTGGGTAGCCAGAAATCTGTATTTCTTTCTATGTTCCCTTATTCTTCTTGGAATTTTTTTCAATGTTACAATTTCTGTTCTCTTAAATATCAGTGGTTCATCTCTTGTCTCTTTGTATATCTCATCTCTCAGTTGTTTCTTTGAGAATCGTATATAAACCTCTCTTGGAAGTCTAAAATGTCTTGTATAGTTGGTATATATTCTATATACCTCATTGATTTCCCTTTGAACCTCTTGGCCCTCTTTTTGTAACGCTTCTGCTATGAGATCTGCCATTAATTTGGGCAAGTCCTCCCCATTTTCTTCTGTTACATTCTGAAATCTGAGGAAGAAATCAGCCTTTTCCATCTCCAAATATGCAATTGCCTCTTCTAATTTCCTGTTCTCTCCCATTAATTTCTGTTCTATTGATTCTATTTTCTTATCTGTTCGATCTTTGCCGCCACTGCTTTCATTTTATGTTCCGTCTATACTACTGCTTGTTGGATCATACTTATATTCTTGTCTAGTTTCCATATTTTACATTTCATTTCCCCCATTTCAGTTTTAAAGTCTGCGTGGATTCTCACCATCGTTTCTTATATTGTTGTTAATGCCATTTGAATTGTTTGCATATTTGATACCTGACTCGCCTTCTCAGGATTCAGCATGCCCTCTATGGAATGTTGTCCTGCTGGTGATATTACTGTTGATGTTGGGCTAGATGTTGTTTTCTTCCCAATCTTAGCGGTAGTTGTTATGTGGACATCTTAGGCTTCCCAAATTTACCTATTTTCTTAAGAAAGTTTTTCAATATTATCATCTGTTGTATCAACTTCCTTCTGCGTTTTCTATGTTTATCTCTTCCCTTTTGTCTTATTGTAATCCCTTCAGTTTATCACTACAAGGTCTAATATACTTAATAATATTTCTCCTTAATTTTATGCCATATATATATGTGTGTATATATATATGTTTTCTTAAGTTTTCGTGTGTACTTACATGTATGGCATTCAGCTTTGTTTGGGTATTTTCCCACGAACAACTACAATGACGTGGGAAAATACCCGAACAAAGCTGAATGCCATATATATATATATATATATATATATATATATTCAAAAGAAAGAAAGATTTGCTCTTCGGGAAAGTTTTTTATTTTTTGTTCAGAATTTTCTGAACTGACACCAACGATAAAAATAACGACCAAAGCTCCTTCCTGGACACATCTCCATCTAACAGTTCACTGAAGACGGACTTGAGATAACAAATCCGAAAATTCTGAACAAAAAATAAAAAAAACTTTCCCGAAGAGCAAATCTTTCTTTCTTTTGAACTTATATCTCGGGATGCAAATCTTCACAATTCTATATATATATATATATATATATATATATATATATATATATATATATATATAGATCTTTGGTTATTCGGGTTTTCTCCCACGTAAGATTGGAAGTATCTAGGCAATGTTTCGATGAAGTCTCATTCATCATCTTCAGACTTGTGTCTTCAGCTCTGTGCTTCTCAAAGTGAATATATATATATATATATATTTGTTTTCTGAGGTTTTCGCGGGTATTTATATGTGGGTCTTTGGTTATTCGGGTTTTCTCCCGCGTAAGATTGGAAGTATCTAGGCAATGTTTCGATGAAGTCTTATTCATCATCTTCAGGCTTGTGTCTTCAGCTCTGAGAAGCACAGAGCTGAAGACACAATCCTGAAGATGATGAACAAGACTTCATCAAAACGTTGCCTAGATACTTCCAATCTTACGCGGGAGAAAACCCAAATAACCAAAGACACACACACACACACACACACACACACACATATATATCCAATTCCTACACAGCTGCAGAGACAACAATACTACACCAACCTGCCTCAAATTAACATTTCATCAAAGCACAGCAGCCACTAAACCTATCCTGAAAAGAACTGAAATGGCTCTACTAAGGAACGAGCTCCACAGTAAGAGATTCCAATTAGATCAGTTAAACAAAGATTTGCTAGCACTACACCTGGAATTGAGCAGCAAAATCCACCCTCTACTTTGGGACAAGATAAAACAACTTACAACTTGGAGAGCTGAATCTGAAACCACTTACAAACAGGAAAAACTCTTGAAAAAATTAAAGAAATTAGAACATGACAAGAAAACCCCCAACAACTCACAACAACACCTGAAACAATTAGTGTACAATGTTTCCAACAGAGAACTCACCAAAACAGAAACAGATGTCCTAACCAAAGGATTCAATTATGCTATAGCACCCCAAAAAATCCCCACAGAATCCATCATATGTGCAGTAGAATCCAGTCTAACTAAATTAAATACAGATGAAGCTGATAAAATAAGACACCAAGTTACCAACATCCTATACACAAGCAAACCACCCAAAAGCAAAAGCAGAAAAATGAAATTAAAGCGCTACAAACCCTGAAAAGAGATAGCAGCATAATCATCCTCCCAGCAGACAAAGGGAATGCCACTGTAGTAATGGACAGAAAAGACTATGAAACAAAATTGACAGACCTACTCCAAGACTCCACATACAAACCCATAAACACAGACCCAATCACATATCTAGAAAAATTAACCAAGAAGAAAATTATAAACAGCCACATAAGCAAAGAGATCCAACACACGATCATACCCAGAGAGAAATCTTCCAGATGCCCCAAACTATATGGCCTCCCAAAAATACACAAAGAAGGCATACCTCTCAGACCCATAGTCAGCTCCAGAGGAGCACCACTACAAAACCTAGCTAAACACTTAGCAAAGAAGCTACAGTCTCTTGCTGAAACAGCAGCTTCACATGTACAAAACTCATACCACTTCTTGGAAATGATCAAAGATCTACACGTGGAGCAAGAAGATCTGCTTGTAAGTTTTGACGTGGTTTCACTATTCACTCAAGTCCCGATAAAAGAGACCCTTGAAATCATCAAAAATAAATACCAACCAGCTAAACACCTCATGGAACTAACAGAACACTGCTTAACCAACACATATTTCATATAAAAAGGACAAAGATACAAACAAATTGAAAGAGCCCCATACATTGGACAGACCAATAGAAGAATAAGTACCCACCTGGAGGGACATAAAAATGCAGTCAGAAAGCTGGAACACACTTTCTCACTAGTCCAACATATGGAAGCCACAGGTCATAGCATCAAGTTCAATGGCACCAAAACCCTAGTCACTATAGAAAACCCCAGCTACAGAATCATCAGAGAAGCCATAGAGATTGAAAAAAGACCAGAAAGCATGAACAGAAGAGATGATTCCACCAGACTGTCAATCATTTGGAAGCCTGCACTCACAAACAAAAAAATATCCACACCACAAGCCAGGCAAACACCTGGGCACAAACAGATCCCCCCTAATACCTCCAGCTCAAACACATCCCGACCAGACACCCAGATGAAACCTAGCTTCCTAATTAACGATAGCAGTCCATTTACCTGGAGCCAAGCTGCACTAAAGGCCTCCAATAAAGTAACACACTGTTGGCAGCCAATCAAGATACAAAAAGAGCCAAAAAACAGACAGAAGATATTAGAAACACCAATCAAGCAGAACACACCAAACTCCAAGACCAATAAACACAGACCAAGACTCCCAACCAATCAGGATGAAGAAAAAAACATTCTGGCACAGCAATAGACTGCCCCAAATTTAAATCTGAAACCACTGTAAAAGTCTGACTCATAGATGAACACTATACAGAAGCCTGATGATGGCAGATGAGATTCTGCCGAAACATTGCTACAACTTTAAAAGCACAACTACTATGACATGGGAAAATACCAGATCTAAGCTGAATGCCATACATGTAATAATTGTGCTTTAAAGTTGTAGCAACATTTCGGCAGAATCTCACTGCCATCATCAGGCTTCTGTATTGTGTTCATCTGTGAGTGAGACTTTTACAGTTATTTCAGTTTTAAATTTGGGGCTAGCCTATGGAAAAAACCATTCTGGCACAGCAGTAGGCAGTAGATATTTAGGTTTCTTCGGGTATTTTCCCACATCTTAATATTTGTGCTTTTATTATAGTGATGTTTCAGCAGAATCTCATCTGCCATCCTCAGGCTTGTGTATTGGGTTCTTTTTAAACTTGTGTGTCAGGCTTAGCAGCTGTTTTTTGTTTGATTTTGGTGCTGGCTTTCTGCTTTATTTGAATGGGTTTTTTTCCTCATCTTGATTGGTTGAGAGTCTAGGTCTGTGAGTTGGTCTTTGAGTTGCTGTTTTCTTGATTGGTTGGCAACATTGTGTTTTGTGCATTAGGGTTTCTTAGTGCAGCTTGGTTTCTTGTGAATGGCCGATAATTATTTATTAGGAAGCTAGGTTTTATTTGGGTAGCTGGCTGGGGCGTGTTTGGGCTAGAGGTATTGGGGGGTTCTGTTTGTGTCCAGATGCTTGCCTGGATTGTAGTATAGAGATTTTTTTTTATTTGTGAGTGCAGGCTTCCAGATGATTGATAGTCTGGTATCTCTTCTATTCATACTATTAAGTCTTTTATCAATTTCTATAATACTATGAATAGAAGAAATGACGGCATGGTTGAACAGTTTAGCTTCATAGAAGCAAAGAAGGAAACTTCTTACATTGCAACTTAAAGAAGTGAACTATATAGAAAAAAAAGGGAAGGGAATATTTGCAGTATTATAAGCAGGAGATGGAAAAATATGGATCACCCAGCCTGGACATTAGTATACTCCTTGGGCAATGGGAGACTAGATCCTTGATTTATCAGCCATCCTTGGATCCATTGCAAGATTATAAAATTATATATAAATTATATATAAATTATTGTAATATAAAGATTATAGAATCTAGCAGCAGAGGATGAAATGCCTCAATGGAGTCCCTGCAGTTGTAACTGCGATTGCTACTAGAAGAGATGTGCTGGATACAAACCATTTTGAAGGGGTTAAGATAGCTCAAGTTGAACAAGAGCAGTTTTGAACTGAAGCTGAAAGACATCAGGGAGTGGTGGGATGACAAATGATCTGTTTCTGTATTCTGGAAGCAGTGTCTGGCCTGTATTGGCAATGGGCCAAGCAGGAAGTATAGATGCTCATTGTTATACTAACAAACACAGAAGAGTTAAAAACTGATAAAAACCCCTACCAACTGCATACTACAACAGTAATAGCAAAAGCATTTAGACTTATATACTGTTTCACAGTGCTTTACATCCTACTCTAAGCAGTTTACATAATCAGCAAGTTGCCCCAAACAATCTGGATCCTCGTTTTACTGACTGTGGAAGGAAGGAAGGTTAAATCAACCTTGCATGAACCTTGCATGAGTTCCTCTCTTTATACATCCATAAAATTACAGCAATATTTGCAAAAAATTGGTTGTACCTCTTTGTCAGGAGTGCTAATAGTAACTGTTAAGTTCTGCGCATGGGCACAAGGAACGGAGATGAGGCAGTGAACAGTGAACTTCAACTCTTTATTAATCATTCTGAACAGAGCAAAACCCTAGGGCAGCAGCAGCCCTTTTATAGGGTAGGCTGCTGACCTATTAGCCAATGAGAAACATGGAAGTGTTAAATCCTTGAACCAATGAGAGTGGCTCGTTAACAGCCAATCAGATTCCCCAGAACGGACCAATCCGATATCGCTATTATCGGCCAATCAGAAGTGCAGGATTAGAACCCTGCTTTTCTTAAGGTTTGTTAAAACTTTATTTAAGTGCTTTTATTAGTTCATAACACCCCTTTCCCCCGGGTTCCATTTGAGGGGTGCGGTGACGTACTCCCTAAGATATGTAGGTTGTTTGAACTGTCTATTGGAGTTGCGCTGTCCCACCAGTTCCTGTCTGCTGTCCGGTTTCAGCAGGACGTTTTGGGACATATCTGGTACAGGCGGTTCCGCATCCTCACTGGATGACTCAGTGCTACTAATGCTGTCATTGTTGTCCTCTGATCTTTGTGGGCTCGCCTCCGTTGAGGTATTCCTCTGTAATGTGGAGAGTCCCCTCCCTGATTCTTCTTCATTTATCACGCCCAATTGCTGACTCGCTTCGCTTCTGCTTTCCACCATTTCGAATTTGGTTTCTTCGACATCCCCTCCCCCCTCAGTTTGGGAGTCACAGGAGTTGCGGGAACTGGGTTGTAGCCTAGAGCGAAGCTGATCTATGTGGCGTTTCCATATTTTTCTGTCACAGGTTTGCACACGGTACGATCTGGGCCCGGTGGTTTGAATTACGGTTGCTTTGACCCATAATGGTTCGCCGGAGAGATTTTTGGTGAAAACTAAGTCGCCTACCTTGAACTCATGGCATTTTCCGCTAGATCCACAGGGTTTCTCTGGCTCGTAGGACGGGTGGAGCCAGTCAAGGTGGGAACGGAGCTTGCGTCCCATCAACAGTTCAGCTGGGGTCTTGTTGGTGACGCTGTGCGGGGTGATGTGTTGGAGTAGGAGTATTCTGATTAGTTTGTCATCAATGTCCCCATAGTCCATTTTGTGGAGAGTTTTTTTAACAAATTGTACCATGCGCTCGGCCCTGCCATTAGCCGCAGGGTACCCTGGTGAAGTTAGCGCATGGCAGATGCCCCAATCCGCTAAGTATTGTTCAAAAGCCAGCCCGTGCGTTGCGAATAGCCTATTCAATTTTCAGATGATGGACTCCGTTGTAGTATTCTTCATTTCGTGGATCTCGAGCCAGTTGGAATAGGCATCCACTGTTAGGAGGAACGTATGTCCTTTAGTAGGTCCCGCAAAATCAACGTGGATGCGGGACCACGGCCCCCGGGGGGTTTCCCATTCTGTTGGAGTTGCTCAAGGTGGGTCACTGCTGACTTCTTGGCACTTTAAACAAGTCTTTACCCAGGCTTCAATCTGTTTGTTGATGCCCGGCCACCACACATAGCTTCGTGTGAGCGCTTTCATACGCACGATGCCGGGGTGACCATCATGCAATGTTTTCAATACTGTTCGTTGTAACCACTCTGGGATGATGACTCTATCTCCCCATAGGATGCAGCCTTTTGCGAAAAAAGTTATGTTTGCCGGTTTCTGAAAGGGGTGAAGTCATCAGGGGTTTGTTCTATTGGCCATCCTCTTTCGACCCAGCTAAGAACTCGTGCCAAGACAGAATCTCGTTTTGTTTCGATTGCAATGTCTCTGGCTGTTAGCGGTGGTGAATATAGCATTTCAATCTGGAGTGTCGTAAGGGTTGGAGCTGGGTCGTCGACGGTTTCCGGAAGTGGGGCACGGCTCAATGCATCAGCATGGGGAATGGCTTTCCCCAGGCGGTGTTGTAATTTATAGTTGTACGCAGCTAAAAACTCTGACCAGCAAGTCATTCTAGGTGACAATATATAGGGGGTTGGCTTGTCTCCCCCTATAATCCTGAGCAAAGGTTTGTGGTCGGTAACAATAGTAAAAACTCGTCCATACACATATTCATGAAACCGTTTCACAGCAGATACAACATCGATCTGGTTATGGTTACGTTCAGCCTTTGATAGGGTCCTTGAAAAATAGGCAATAGGGGCCTCACTACCATTTGGTAACACATGACTCAAAATGGCTCCGACTCCAAACGGTGACGCGTCACATGTAATTGTGAAAGGCAGAGTCTCGTTATACTGCATTAAAACAGCATCTGAGGTTAGTAAGTTTTTCACTTGTCGGAATGCGTGCTCCTCGTGGTGTCCCCAGGTTGCTTTTTTTGTCGAGCAGTCTATGTAGGGGCTCAGATACAGTCACTTTCTGGGGCAAGAAGATGTTGTAAACGTTATGAGCCCCAGGAAAGCTTAGAGATCAGTCCTATTTCTGGGTCTTGGGGCATTTTTGATTGCCCTTAGTTTGCTATTAGTGGGGTGAATGCCTTGTTTATCGATTAGGTACCCCAGGAACTCTACTTTATCTGTACACAGTTGACATTTTTTTTTTTTAACCTTAAGGCCAGAGTCTTTAAATTTCTGGAGAACCATTTTAAAATGCTTTTCTAGTATTTCTCTATTCGGGGCAGCAATTAAACATCATCAAAGTATGGCATGACTCCCTTGATCCCTTGCAAGAGACTCTCCATCAGACTTTGAAAAATCCCTGGGGCTACGCTCACTCCGAATTGGAGTCGGTTGCACTTAAAGGCACCTCGGTGCGTAACGATCGTCTGTGCCTCTGCGGTTTTTTTTATCTACAGGCAGTTGTTGGTATGCCTGTGCTAAATCCAATTTAGCAAAGACTTTTCCGCCCCCCAGGGAATGGAGAAGATGTTGTACCACCAGCACCGGGTAAGCGTTCTGTTGAAGGGCGTGATTAAGGGTAGCCCGGTAGTCCCTACAAATCCTTAACGATCCATCCGGTTTGATGGGTGTTACAATTGGGGTTTCCCAACGAGCGTGGTCAGTTGGTTCTAAAACACCCTGGGCTATTAATTTATCGAGCTGCTTGTCAATTTTTGGTTTAAGGGCAAAAGGTACCCAACGAGGCTTAAGGCGGGGGCTACTTCAGGGTTAAGGTTAAATGATATCGGGGTCCCCTTGTACTCACCTAGTTTGTCTGCAAAAATGTCCTGGAATTCCTGGACGATGGCCTTCTCCCAGTCGCCGCTTCTGGTTTGGTGAATGCCGGCTACCTCAATCCCGAGTGGGGCGAACCATTGAAGGCCTAACAAGCTAGGCCAGTCACGGTCAATGACGGTCAGTGGTAATGACGCAGTACGATTTTTGAATGATACTTGGACTTGGCTGGATCCAACGACCGGAATTCGGTTCCCTTGATAATATTTGAGTATGATTCTTTGTGCTCTGAGGTCTTGACGCCGGACGGCAGGGATTAATTGTTTAAGAGTCTTCCAGGAAACCATCGAGAGGGATGATCCTGAATCGACTTGCATCACGCAAGGCTGGTTTTCGATGGCGACCTTCACTCAGATCTTCTTTGCATTTAGCGATGAGGCATGACCGATTGCAATGGTTTGGTATGCCTCTTCTCTTCTCAATAAAATGGCTGGTGTTTTATTTCTGTCGGAGTGCTTGTTCCATTGGTGGTTCAAATGTTCTCGACTCACAGGGCGATTCCCTGTGGTCTGGCGGTAGTTGTTTCCCCTCTGAAGTAGGCTGGATCCTTGCTTGCTTCTACAGACCTTCCCGATGTGGCCTCTTTTCCCACAGAAATGGCAGAGTGCGTCAAGGAATTTGCAGTCTGATCGCGGGTGGTTTGCCCCATAACCCGCGCATTGGTGCAGTAGTCTTTGATTCTGCTGATGGCGTTGGTCACGTTCAGACCGGAGCCTGTTGACCTCCTCCTCATCACTTTCTGATGGTGATTTGAGGTCCTCGTGGTGGGTTGCTGTTGTGTGCCTCTCTAGGTGAGGTGAGGTATCGCTGGTGAGTTGACGGAGCGGTGCGTTGGTGCGGCGCATTCGGGCGGCCGACTTCCTGGTTGCTTCTGCTGCAGTAGCGTCCTTGATGACATCAGCAAGGTCGATGTCCCCTTTGGCCATGATCTTGCTCTGCATAGTGTGGTCATCTAATCCCAGAATTATTCAGTCTCTCAGAGCTTCTTCGATGTCTGTAAACCCACAGAGGCCTCCCAGGTTCCGGAGATCCGTGATGAAATCTGCAACGCTCTCCCCTTTCCGCTGGTAAAATTCATATCTTCGGACAAGCGTTGGTACGGCGGGTGCATAGTGGGCCCGTAGAAGGGGCGTGAGGACATCCCAGTCCATGGTTTTCACCTCAGCTGTTTTCACTAGTGCCTTGGCCATCTTAAAGACAGCAGGCCCGCAATGGGTCAGGAACACTGCTCGCTTTTTTCCTGTAGTGGCATCCTTCAAGTTGTTGGTCTCCAGAAACATCTGGAAATGGTCTATGTATGAGTCCCAGTCTTCTTGTGCCAGGTCAAATGGAGTGGGTGGTATGGCACCGCTGGACATGGTTTCCGTTGTCGATGTGCCTTCAGCCATGTGCTCTGTTTGGTGCTCTGTAGTGTTCAGTCAGCTCTGATGTCTCCGCATCCCACCCTCGTTGCCAGTGTTAAGTTCTGCGCATGGGCGCAAGGAATGGAGACGAGACGGTGAACAGTGAACTTCAACTCTTTATTAATCATTCTGAACAGAGCAAAAACCTAGGGCAGCAGCAGCCCTTTTATAGGGCAGGCTGCTGACCTATTAGCCAATGAGAAACTTGGAAGTGTTAAACCCTTGAACCAATGAGAGTGGCTCGTTAACAGCCAATCAGATTCCCCAGAACGGACCAATCCGATATCGCTATTATCGGCCAATCAGAAGAGCAGGATTAGAACCCTGCTTTTTCTTAAGGTTTGTTAAAACTTTATTTTAGTGCTTTTATTAGTTCATAAGAGTAACCCTGTAAAGGAGTTGGATTTTATGTATCTATTTATTAATTTAGCAAATGTATATAGTCACAAAAAGTTATTCTGGTCAGTTTATAAGTAAAATTACAATTAAAGTAATATCACAGTATAAAAACCATCAGAGATAAATAACAATATTTTTTTTGAAAAAAAAATCAGATTTTGTGAACTTGTTTTTAGAAACTGTTTCTAGGATGTTAAAAACCCAGTTTGCATCACCTTTACCAACCTACACTAGTAGGAAGTCCTTGCATTATCTTAGATCTAAACTGTTAAGTTTGAGCATGGGCGAGAAAGAATTCTGAACGGTGAACTTCAGCTCTTTATTTACATTGTGACTTGCTTAATTTAACAGCAGTAAAACCCACCTTATATAGGCAAACCTTGTAACATTTAACCAATAACAAGCTAGGAACGCTAGCTTTTATAACCAATAGGAACTCTCTGTTAAGGGCCAATCGGATTCCCCGGAACGGGCCAATCTGGTCCGGTCGCTTAACAGCCAATCAGAAGTGCAGGGCCAGAACCCTGCACTTACTCCAAGCTCACACTTTATTAATCATATTGCATACACAACATAAACAAAGATGAAATTTGCTGGTATTGGAAAAATAAAATACTGGGGCACAGAGGACAGACTTTATGTTTCCTGAGCTCTTGAAAAATTGTGGTGTTCTTGACCATTATTCTTATATTTCTAGGAGTGAGATGTTTGGGCATTAGTACCACCTACCTGTGAGTCACATGAAGAAAAACTGCTACACGGAACATCACAAAGAATATTGCCACCTTTTTGCCTAACTTAGCCTTTAGTCCTTTAGCAGATTGTGGGTGAGAGCAGAGTCAAATCCATCAGAATTTAGAAATAGTGGGTACATAGAATTCTCCTTCATTTACAATCACAGTTTGATGTTGGCATTTTATGTTGACAGGGATAATCTAGAGGTGCATATGTAAGATGCCCTAACTGAGAAAATTCATTCAAGGTTGATGGGAGAGCTGAAGAGGAGGTGAGGAAAAAAAGATATGCAAGAAAAGAAATAACTTGTGATGTGGAGAATTTACATCCAGAACAAAGACATTGCTTCATTGCAATGCTATTTTTGTGTTTTCCTTTGGCTTTTCAGAAAATCTCCAGGAACACAGATGTAACTTGTAAACAGTGTTGGCTTGGTTTATTTTTCTACTTACCAACAGTTTACATATTGTTTTGATTAGACAGCCAAACATAATACCAAAAACATGCAGGTGGATTTCAATTCTTGATGACAGCTTGTGGATGATTTAACAGCCTTGGCTGCTAAAGGCAATTGTTCTTTAATATTCCTATGTATTTATGCCAAGATTTTGTAAATAAAGCACATGGGCTTATGTTATTTTATCACTACTGCAAAAGCCATTTTAGAAGGTTTATGGCAGTAAAAATGCCCACGATTTCAAAAGCAGCATTAAAAGAGCAATATTCTAAGTCTGCTTGACATGTTGAAATCTAGTGAAAGCCAGGCCTGCTTCCAAGCTCCATTTGAGACTGTGCTGTGATTTAACTCTCTAGTACAAAAAAGTATATATAGAGAAATGCAATAAAACTGAAATCAGTACAACTATGTAGGGGGTGGAAGGGGAGAAAAAGAAATAAATTAGATTTAATTGTGGCTTTAGTTTTTCAATATTATTTGCATTTCTAAAAATCTCTCTTTTTTTTTAACAATTTCCCAGTTTCCAATATTTGTATATTTATATAGGATTTCATAACTCTGGAAGCATTGATTTGTGTTTATTTAAATGTAATTGGTTTTATAACTTGCTTATTATCAAGTGCCAGGCATTGTATAAGAGGCTATTCAGGGGTAGGGAGAGATGTCTATTCAACTGGGCTTCCACTAGTTTTTGCCATGGGTTACAAGCCCTTCCAGGGTTGGAATAATCCTGGCTCTATACCTTTCATAGGATTTTGGCAAAAAGGAATCTTTCCCAAGTTACAATGCAAATTTCTGAATACCTGCTGGCACCACCCACATAGAGTGATTGCAACAGTCTTAATGCAACAATCCTAGGGATCTGCCCAGTATCATTCTGTCCCATGTGGTGTTATATTTTATTCCACACACACACACACACACACATACTCACACTTACACACACATACACATACACACACACACCATTAATTTCTGACTTTCCCCCCGACCCCCGATCTTTTTAAAACATTGGAAAAAATCTCAACTCATAATTTCTAACTTTAGTTTTACATAAAACCTTTACTAAATTCAACTTTTTAAAAGCAGAATACACTAAGCAATTTCCTTAGATTGAGAAGAACCAACTCTTAATGAAGATCTTTGTGATTTTTATCAAAGATTCCAGATTCAATTCCTAAGATTTCCAGATCAAACATCTGCCCAAAGAACTTAGAGACTTATTACTAGCCAATGTGGGTAATCTGAATTATGTGTCATCTGAATTAGCAGCTTGTTGTAATTCATCTTTCTGTGTCACTAAGAAAAAACTGTGGTTGAGGATTAGAATATTAGGGAAGGTACTGATATTTACCATAAAATCACCAAGAATCAGACATGACTCTGTGGTTAATATTATCATCACTTATATTAAAATAGTTGGGCTGAATAATTAGCAGGGAAAAAAAATAGCATTTATTTATACATACTAAGTCTGGCATAAATAACACTCTAATCTGGGACAGGTAAAAGCTGGTAGAGCGAGGAAGACAATCTTGGGAGAAATATATAGGCACCATTCAGGGCTGCCAACCTTGAGTGATAGTTCGGAGTGAGACACTGCGAGGGAGCGGAGCGACCAAGCCCGAGGGAGCGAAGCGACCTAGGGGGGGATGGTGTGGAAGGGGGGTGTCCCCCCTTCCACGGTAGGGAGCTTTGACAATTTTACATTTTAAATGGTGCAATCTGATGCATACTTTAGTCATGATTTGGACATATACATACATACATACATGCAAGCAGCACCAATGTACTTGAACCGGATTTGTAAGATATTAATAATGCAGTTCACTGACCATGAATAATTGAAGTTCCTGACTTGTAACTGCAGTATTCTACCTCAACTGACATTATTAGCTTAGTGATGTACTATAGACCACTATAGGATGAATTCAATGTGTAACAAAAAGACAAAAAACCCGAAACAACTACAGAGATAATGCAAATACATCAATGGGTATTCTTCTTTCTGTATCAAATACCATACTACATGCCAATATCAAATGCTATAGTCTCAGTCTTTAATTATATACTAACTTGTTGACTGAAATAGGGGTTCATAATTTCAGACATGTATAAACTAAACATTTAATCGAATAATGAGTGCTTCATATAAATATACATATTGTTAACTGTAAAACTCATCTACTGTATTCTGAAGCTTGGCCCTAGCTTTCATCATAGAAGCTATAGAACCAAAACAAAGCCCTGGTAGAGACTAAAAAATACAGCAAGTGCAGCTCTTGATTCACAAGGAAATTCTGGAATAGTAGTTGAATGCCACAGGTTAAATACTACACTTCATCACAGATGAACTGTCAACTCTAATAATTTAGTGGGTTTCTGGTGTGGCGGCCTGCTGTGCGGCCGTACAATGTACGTACGTACAGCTGTACGTACGTATTCTCTCACAGTCAGTGTATGTAAAGTGATGTAAAGCACACGTCATAGCCATACATGTACTGTAATTTGCCAAAAGTACAAGCTACGTTCACGTAACTATAAGTAGAAACCAATCGTAATCCAATAGCTCGTCTTTGCGCGCGAACCAAAAACGATTATTATTGGTTAAACTTTACACCCGCGCGGGAAAATCTCGAAACTTTGGGCTTGGGCATATCGATATTCGGAATATCAGAGAATGTAGAGATATATTTATTTTTGTACATTCCATTTTGGGGGTTTAGCATGAGATTTCGTTTATCAGAGTGAGACAGTCAAAATTGGTTGAATTGCGTGAGTCTCACTCTGATTGCGTGAGAGTTGGCAGCACTGCAATGTACATAAAGTTCATCATTTACGTAGGTGCATACAAAACATGAGATATAAATGAAAGGAGTAGTTTGTGTGGGGAGATCACAACTTTTCCATTATTTTCCTTTGTGTACATTCATGTTCTAATAGACGCCTTCTCAAAGATAATAATTATGGTGTCCACCCTACTCCCTGTTCCATAAACTAGCAAATAATATGAAACTAGGTAGACTAAACCATGAGGTTTACCATGGGTAAGCATGGCATGCAAATATCACCCCTGCCTGTGACTTTATATGGAGTAAGCCTGGTGAATTCCTTCCTGCAATGTCTACAATCAACAGCTGCCTGACCAAAACTTGCTGGTTAGAATTCCCGAGGTATAAGTTTATCCCATTTAAACATACAGGAGAAATACTCACAGTATTTAGGAACTTTAAGCATAGGAATATGCTTATCTTCCCTTGACATGATAAGAAACTGAATTGTTGTATGTCAGTCAGTGTTCTCTTATTGTGATGTATTTTTTCCTTCCATATTTTCTTCCAGCCAGTCTTGTCCCTAACTATCTCTGGCATCATTGGAGTAATGGATCCAAAATAGCACAGTGAGGAAACAGTGTATTATTTATTGGGTAAGTTTAGATTCTGAACTTAATGGTCTTACTGCTCTTTGGATGGTAAATTGTGTTAAGATTAGAATATGTTCTAGTTGAGTCAGGGCTATCCCAATTTGGGGCTGAGAAGCCTACTGGCATCAAAAAAAGTCCTTATTGAGTCCTTATCTAAGGGTTTGAAAATATGATAATAATGTAGTACAGTCCTGTCGATCTGGTGCATGGAGACCTAGGATTTAAACTCAAAGGAGAAAGAGGAAAAAGTGATTCCTTCTTCTGAAACAAAGCCATTACGGAGTGGCTTCCATTTAACCACCAAAGATGTTTCTTTATTTTCTCTGGCTGGATTTCTGACCCAGGGGAGAAAGACCATTTAAAAAAGAAAAAAGGACAGAAAGAACAGAAAGAACACCAAGAAAGAATGGGACAACCCCCCCCCCCCAAAAAAAAGAGATCCAACACAACTCTGAATAAAATTCTGTGAACATTATATTTTGCATCAGTCTTCTTTTCTTCCACCTTCCTCTCCTTTCCTTGTGTCTTACACAGTGTAAACCCCAGGGTGGTGCTCGTAAAATTACTTTTTTTAAAGAGCCATTATAGCAACTTTATTTGGCTGAAGAATTAAGCAGATGTTTAATTAATTACCATTTGGAGGAGACTGCTTCCAATATTAGAAAAAGGGAAACCCTAACCTTGTGTTTAAAGTATTTTCAAAAATGCCGTCTTGAAAACTCACCTGCTACCAAGGCCCAGAGTAAACCGGAGGGGGAGAGGGGGAAGGTTACTAAACCAAATCCAAGTTATTAAAGGAACCCAACTGCACTGTCAATGCTGGAGTGTTATGTGATCGCTTGGAAATACATAACCTTTCATCCTGGTTGATCCCATTGTCCTAACAGAACATTGTCCTAATGCTTTTAGCATGTGGGTGTATGAGCAAACTTCCACCACCACCACCACCCCTTTACACGCCTTATGCTCTCTTTTAGCTGATCCAAAAGAGTCTTCCCAAACCAGCAAGGCGAGAAGCGCGCCAGGCTGATCTATAAAGGGGCTTGGCAGCTTTGTGCAAAATAGAAAGTTGGAGGACTGACAGGATGTGATCCTCTGGAACAAATGTCTTTCAGAGAGAGAGAGACGCCCCAGCTTCTAGTTACATCTCTGGCAGCGGACAATTCTCAGCTTTGCTTACCAGGGTTATTACTGGCCGAGGCTGTTGCCTGCAAAAGAGGCTTTGCCAGCCCCCTCGTGTCCTTCTTTGAAAAGGGCAGCTGGCTTGTCCCGGAGGACATTGCAGAGAGGGAGAGCGTGGGGCAAAGTGGCTGCGAGCGCCCCGGGCGGGAAGAAGCCTCTTGCTCTTCGCTTTCCTGAAGCGAATTTGCTAATCGGCATCATGCACAGTTACGGGACGCCGAGGCAGAACGAGGATTAAGGTGGGAAAAGAGGCGTGGTGGGGTGGCTGGGCAGGGCGGGGCGGCGCTGGGAGCTCATCCTTCTCCTAAGGGGAATATTCGGAATATCAGAGAATGTAGAGATATATTTATTTTTGTACATTCCATTTTGGGGGTTTAGCGTGAGATTTCGTTTATCAGAGTGAGACAGTCAAAATTGATTGAATTGCGTCTCACTCTGATTGCGTGAGAGTTGGCAGCACTGCACCATTGCGTAGGCCCATGAAGGTGAACCTATGGCACAGCCATTTGTGCGGGCATGTGAGCCCCAGTCAAAATTACCAGCCTGCACATGTGCATGCTGATTTTGGGGCAGTTTGAGAGGTGGCTCAAGGGGGCTTAAGGGGAACCTCTGCAGCCTCAGGAGGCCAAAAAAATGGCCCTTCCGGAAATACTGAAAGTGCTGAAACGGGCCCATTTTCAGCCTCCTGAGGCTATAGAGGCTTACCTCGAGCCTCTAAGAGGGCAAAAACCGCCTCCACTGGGCTCCAGAGGCCCTCTGGAGGCTGAAAATGGGCACTTCCATTATTTCCGGAAGGCCCATTTTTCGGCCTCCCAAGGCTGCAGAGCCTTCCCTTGAGTCTCCGGGAGGGCGAAAACAGCCTCAAATGGGCGAAACTCAGCTGGCAAGCACGTGCATGCACAGTGCAGGTAAAGGGGCCGGGTGGGGGTGTTGCACATGCATGCACAGGGCCCCCCACATTGCATTGTGGGTGCCGGCATGCGCATGTTTTTGGCACACCACAACAAAAGCATTTGCCATCACTGTGACTCTAGGCAACAGGGATTCAACATATTTTACATCTTAGGTTAAGGCAACATTTGGAAGACACATACCTCCCTAATGTTACTGAGCTATAAGAATAAAGCAGACAAATACAACAAAATCAGGACTGAAGTCAGCTCCACTAGGTAGATCAGACCTGGAAACCAGCTCCAGAGGAAGGCTAAAATGACTTTCATTGAAATTAACTATAACAGAATCTTGCAAGTAACTGATTCAAAAAACTTCAAAGAATCCTTAGTCCTTAGGGCACCTTGGAGGAATCCTAGCTGTATGGCCGCCAGAATAGCTATTTAAATAGACAATTTTAAAAGCCCACCCAGTTTATTTGTTTTTTTTATGCTTGATGCTAATACTGCTCTCTCTCCTAAATATCAGTTATTCATATAAATTCCTTTGTTACATATTCCTTAGTTAAATATCTCCGCTTTTATTCATGTTAAAATGCTAGTTTCTAGCCGTATAGTTCAAAATGTGACATGGCAAAATTTTTAAGATTTTCCCAAGATTTTTCCTTCTGCCCTTCTTGTGGCTAGAAAAGGAAATATATATGTATAATTAGTATAGCAGAATAATTAGGCAAGGTAAAAGAAAACAAGAAAAAACATCCTTCCAAGAAGGAACGTACACGCAAGACCAAAAAATCTTGATGGGAGAAGGGAGATTAGGGAGAAAAAATATTGGCTATTTTGATTTCTTTTTGTTCACATGTGAGAAATGGTACAAAAGTCAGCCTTAATATAAATAACTGAGCACTACAAATAGATTGTGCTGAAAGACTCAGAAAGGAAATAGCATTAATATGTATTTTAGTGAGCTCTGGAATACAAAAGAAACAATTGTTCGCATTGTTAATAAAATAGGAAAACAATGTGGATGGGTGCAGATTGGGTCTTTGAATATCAGCTCCTAGCTTCCTTTGCTGAACCTCAGCTGATCTTTCATAATACCTACTCAAGGCTGAAATAAAAGGATCTCTCCAGGGGCTTTTTAAAACTTCAAGAGGCCCAGAGGACAATTATTCAACTGTGCCTTCCCGCCCCAACCTCTTCTCTTGATGCTGGATTTCTGTATTAAAGAAAGGGGTTTCCTCTGCTGGTTTTGATCTACTCAAGTCAATGGCCAGTATCAGAATGTTGAAAAAATCCAAATTACTGAAGAGCTGGTGTTTTGTATTGCACATAAACGTTTGAATTCCGTGCAAGTATATGTAAATCTCTGGAGGGAAAGGCACTTCTGGGAATCCATATTCAGATATTTGTTCAGTTATTCAGATATTCAGTTAGGTTTTCTGCCTCTCTTTATCCCTGACTGAAATTTTCCTGTAGTATCCGAGACAAAAATGCGACAACCTACCCTGTTTCTCCAACAATACGGCCTCCCCCCAATAGGAAGTCCCGGCATGTCTTATAGGCATAAAATGAAATTAAGCCCCTCCCCCCAAATTAAGGCCTATATTAAAACATGCGAAATGGGGCGGAATGGTGGTGGTGGGGGCTTGCCGTGAGGAAATACTTTTGTTGCACACCCGGATATGGTGCTGCCTGTGTTGACCCCGATACGAAGTGCCCCACCAACGCCGAGGTCAACATCCAAGCCATCGCTGCCCACCCGCCTGAAGATGCAAGGGGGGGGAATTAAGTCACCCCCCCAAAAGACGGCCTAGCCATTCTTTCAGGCTCAAAAAAAAATAAGAGCCGGCCTTATTATATGAGAAACACGGTATCTTTGATGTAGACTAAAAAACTGTTTAACCTTCATAACTCTTCAAACCAAGATGTCAAACTCAATCTCACTGGGGCCACATCAGGATTGTGTTTGACCTTGGGAAGAAGTAGGGGGCATGGCCAGCTTGATGTCAGTCATCTCGGGAGTGCCTGTGGTCGGCCCGAGCACTCTCCCAGAAAAAAATGGAGTTTTCATTGTCAGAGGGTTGCAGGAAAGCATTGTGCTACTCCTGCCTCCACCCCAAGCTCAGTTTTTGCTGGCAGAGGCACCACAGGCTGGTCCTTTGCTGTTTCCAGAGTGGCCTGGTGAGCCAGATCTAAGCAGTCCATGGGCTGGATCTGGCCCGTGGGCCTTGAGTTTGACACCCCTGACTTAAACTGATAACTGATTTGATTCACCAACAGAGGGCTTTAAGTAGATTCGGACAAGGTTCAGAAAATATGTTCTATGTTTATGGAGATGTAGAAGAACAAAAAAAAAATTTGGATTCTCATTTGGAAGTGATGAAAGCATCAGGCCAACATTTGCAGATAACTTTAGTTTGACACCAACATCACAGTTTTCCTTGGAATCCTGTTAGCTAGAGTTTATGGTATCGGCAATTTTAATTAATTCAGATATAAAGTTGGAAACACAATATTGGGAAAAGTAAATAACCCACCAGCCATGCTGTGCAGGTCATCTTAACTTCACTGAGTCTAAAAATTGCTCTCTCTTTAGAATAAACCGATCTATCATCAGCTGACATTAAAATCACTCTGAAAATAATGCATGGCTTGGGATATTCGAAGGTAAGTTTTTTCAGGTACCCTGTTAACTTGTCCCATATTTCCTTCATCCTATTCTTTCTTTGAAAAATGCAGCAGAGCCAGATTTCTAATAGATATTTTCAAGGCTGTAGCATGGTTTAGTTTTCTTGCTTGTTTTATCTGGAAGGCATACTTTTTCTTTGCCTTTATCTCTTTTTTGCCTGATTGCTCTATGATCATAAATTGAATAAACTAAACGAAACAATGTTCCTGCCAAAACTTTGCAAAGGGATTTGCTGACAAAGAAAAATAATTCCAAATCCTAATCTAGCAGGGGAGGATTCAATGATTCCAGATAGCTTCAGAGACTAAGCAATGATGATTTGCTGTTATGCATATTTGATCTGGTCATATGCACAGTGAAATAAAGTATGACTTATACCATCCTGTCTATTTTACATTCTTTCAGCTGGAATAAACCTTATGACTATTGTTAATAAAAGATAAATGTATGCCTTCAAGAGAGTATTTCCAATTCATTTTTTATAAAAAATGGGTAAAGTAAAATCATAATGATGCACTCAACCTTTCTCTTCGAAGAGGAGTCAAAAAGGGTTTGTGGTTGCAATTACACGATCTAAGTATATGTTGAATCTTAAACATTTTCAGTGGAGCTGAAAGTCTCACGCTGCCTGTGTCTCAACAGTAAGGCACTTTTACTGTATTGTTTTTATCTGGTCAGAATATTCAGTCTTTGGAAAACCAGGGTGAAAGCTCAGACTTCTGTGCTAAAGTCTACCCATTGTGCATTAAAATATCCAAGATGATTCATTCAGTCAAGCCAACATCTACTCATCAGCAGGTGAACTGGTTAAGGAGGCATTATATCTTTCTCTGGCATAAGTTAAAGGGAGGAATTCCAATCAAAAAGCTAAAACTGTTCTTTTGAGTAAAATATTTAAAGGAGCCTTCCTTTAATTCAAACGAAAGCTGTTCCAAGAGAGACCTCTAGTGGCCAATGCTGCATGCAACAAATGTTCTGTATTTTTAAGCTCACACGCTTGGAATTTCATTTCCAAAAGAAACGACTGCACGATTCCTCCTACCTCCCCTTTTAATGTGGGTAGTTAAAGATCAAAGGTGCCAACTATTAAATATTTTATAAACTTGCGTATAGCTAAATCCCTGTTAGATTCTGAAGAGAAATCATTTTAATGCAGTTACAATAAGGCACTTACCATGTACTCCAGTACAATGAACATTAAAAGAATGAAGTGCAGAACAATATTTCACCTCAAAAACAAAGAAATGTACTAAGTTACCTCTGTCACCTTGTCATAATTTGGGCTTTGAGCCATTTTTATAAAGGAGTTGTTACCAATATCTCATTGTATAATTGTATAAAATATCTCATGGTATAAAAGATGGACTCCTGGTCATTATATGTTGGTTCCTTAACAATCAGGTGTGGGGGGAAAAATGGCAAGGTTGCAGCTGAAAGGGCACAAGTGAAACTTCAGGTGTTTTTTTAATGTATGTCATACATACATGTATTTATGTGTGGACATAAAAAAATTGGCAATTTTTTATTTGCACCAACACATTTTGACTTTTTAAACCATACCCTGCAGACATCTCTGTTGACAATACTTAAGCTGCTATTGCATTTTTTCAGTATTTGTTTTTTGTTTTGTTTTTTACTTCTCAACTTAAAACTTCTTACTGTTTTCATATCCACGTATTATGCAAGAAGGCCAATTCTGTTTAGCTTCTCAAGATCAGCCAAAACTGCCCTCAGAAGTTGTGGGAGCATCATCACTTGAATAAGAAGAGATTGGACTGCGATTTGTCAAAAATGGTAAAGGGTCTCCCACTTGGGCGGGAATGGACTAGATGACCTATAAGGTCCCTTCCAACTCTGATTATCTGTTACCTGTATAAGGGCCATAACTTGTAGTGAACATGAAGAACTTATTCCCATAAACCCTGTTCATCGCCTTCTCTTGCCAAGACCATTGAAGACATTTTTCTGTCTGAAAAAAACAAGTAGTTTCACAGTTGAATGTTACCAGCAGTCCGGAAAAAACGAAGACTCCTTTACAGGGCACAGTGAATATTGTTAGAGAATGAGAACTTTGGCCCAATATTTTACTCCTCTTCTCTCCTTCCAATGTTATCTAAAGTCCCTTTGGTTTGTGTATATTCCCTATTCCCTACTGGCAGTATTTGCCTATAAAGGCAAATCATATAAGTATCAGTCTACCCAGTATCAACCTGATATCAATCAGGAATGTCAACTGTATACAAGCTCGCTATATCTGCCAGATATTTAGGGACCAGAAAATTTATTTCCTATCATAAAGGATCAGCTTTTTAAAATTACAGCCAATTCTTTTTCCAGTAATGAAATCAAGTGAAAGTATACATTAGAAAAGCTTTTTAAAATTACAACCAATTCATTTTCCAGTAATGAAATCAAGTGAAAGTATACATTAGAAAAGCTTTTTAAAATTACAACCAATTCATTTTCCAGTAATGAAATCAAGTGAAAGTATACATTAGAAAATATGGAATATTTCTTAATAACCCCAAAGAATTGATATGTGAAATATTTCTTGTTACACCTTGAAAGAATATTCAAATATTTAAAAGTCAAATGATGAGCAAATACTGTTTAATGACATGAAGGTCAGTACTGGAACCATATAAAACAAACCCTATAAAAAAATTGATGTGGAAATTAACTTTGTATTGAGGGCATCTTTGATCAAACTAAACACAGGCTTTGTTGACCAATAGATTTTACACTGTACTGATTTATAGCATACTTACTGACTAACTTCTTTAGCTCTGCTTTAGATATTTGCCTGCATTCAGGTGTTGAATTTAGCCCTCAAAAGGAATAAGGTTTGATGAATCTAGGTTTGGTTTGAGGAATCAAGGCATTTCCAATTGAGGGAAAGCAGATATTTATTTTTCTTCTTTTAACTAATTTTAACAGAAATACTCCCTGGAACAGGGCATCCAAGTCATTGCATTAATCCTTCTCAGAGGGCCTCAGACATGGAACAGTAGCAACCTCAGCTGCTGAAGCAACCAGTCAGCCAAAAGCACAATAAAAATCAGTGTTTTAGAAAGGATTAACAAGAAATGCTTTGGTTTTTTTTTTTTTTAATGTTGTGGTTTTTAAAAACACAATTTCAAACTCTTTCTAGTGTTATTGATCAAATGGTGGCTCATTCCTCATATAGGAAATAAAACAGCAATGCCCACTGAAAATGTGACTGCAAATTAAGTACCACTGTTTCAAGGAGTGCTGGGAAGGGGCTTAAGGAAGAAGAGAGTTGGTGCAACCATGCAATCAAAAAAAAAAAGGCAGGCCTTCCAGTGTGCCATCTTGACTTTCAGACGTGTTTGTCAATATGCATTTTTTCCCCATAGAGAAGCAAGAAGAGATGCTCTGCCTGGGCAAAGGGGCTGCTGAGAACATTATTCTGGCCAGCCAAATTGTACTTAACCACAGAGAGTAATTGGGCTCTTCTGAGTGTGTGCTAATTTAGGTGCACTTAATTAAGCCAAAATGCCAAAGACAAACATCAGAGCACGCATTTCAGATAATTTGAGAGAGAATGGGAGCAGTGAAACTGAGCTCCCATTGACAACTCTGCTATTGCCTTCTTCATCCTAAGGAAAGCTGGGCAGAAGGATGAGATGATGGTGGCTGGTGAATCATTAGCTTATCATTTTTCAATCATTTTTGAGCTGTTTTTCATACAGCTGTGCAGCTTATTGGAGGTTTGTATCTGACAGTGGTGGGCAGAACAAGCTGTTGTAGGGATTCATGCATTTTAAAAAATGGTTCCTTGACAAAGTTTTGTGTACATGCAAATTTCTCCCATGCTGAAGCATTTGACATCCACATGTGGTTCCAATAGAAAAAAAAAAATTCTTTAGCTCAGGATAGAACAATGGAGTTTGGTTCTTTTCTTGTAGACATTTCATTATCCAACTAAATAATATCAATCCAGAGAGTGTGGTGTTTACTGCCTGATTATATATTTACATTTACATTTTATTTGATTTATCAATCGCTTACAAGATGCAGGTATAAGAATAAATATAGTTTTGAATACATGAGATAGATACTTATAAGAAAAATAAAAAACAATAGGACAGGAACGGTAGGCACGATTGGTGCACTTATGCACGCCTCCTACAGGCCTCTTAGGAAGGGGGTATACATACATATTATATATATATAATGTGTGTGTGTGTGTGTGTGTGTATGTATACATGTATATGTATATGTATATGTATATGTATATGCATACATACTATATATAGGTCTAGGTGTGTTCGGGTCTTTTCCCGTGTAAGATTAAGAGTATCTTGGCAATGTTTCGGTGAGGTCCCACTCGCCATCCTCAGGCTGGTGCTTTCGGCTTTGTGCCAGTGCAAGCACTGAGGATGGCAAGTGAGACCTCATCGAAACATCGCCAAGATACTCTTAATCTTACACAGGAAACGACCTGAACACATCTAGACCTACATACCCGTACCCGTGAAAAATCTATGAAAACAAATATTTTATATATTATATACAGTAGCTTACCTGCCAGCGTTGGCAGCATTTGGTTTTATCCTTGTTAGATCCTCGATTACGATCTTTGATTAGGTTCTGTGCTCTCACAGTCACAGCACATTTTAGAAGAAAGTTCTCACTTTCTCTTTTCCCCTTCTTCTATTTTTGCTCGGTGCCTGTTAATTTATTTATTTATTCTTCCTGTTTTACTTTAAGTAAAAGGCCCTTGCAACATATATCTTGTGGGTACAGTAGTAAATGTATCATCATTCAACATACAACTGATTAAAAATATTCTAATGTATAAACAATCTCAGTCAATTTTCCATATAATTTTAGTTGCCCCCTTACTAAAATATATATTGTTTCTCATAGAAAATAACCATCAGGTTGTTTGCAAATCAAATATAAACTAACATCGAAAGCATTCATATATTTTTTTTCAGATGAAAAGGAGTGAAATGGCTATTAAACTATTTATTTATTTACTTACTTATTTTGTCAAACAATTATTAGATAACAGGTATAAGTATAAACGTGGTTATAAATGCATGAAATGGATACAAATAAGAAAAAAAGAAACAAACTAACTTAACATGGTTTGTGTTTAAAATGTATCCAAAACTTATAAGTGATGTGTACAACCAGAGCTGAGATAGTAGGACCTTCCTGGAAGACTTAATTGGAAACATTTTATATCCCATAATTAGTTGTATCACTAGAAATATTCTATTTGAATCCTGAATTGGCAATTTGAGAAATAGTTTAATACAATTCAGATTGATCTAGAAGCCCTTTAACTCAATTTGGGCCTGAATCTGAATCTTATTGTATGAACATGCAACTCTTGATTAAAAAATTTGCAGCACATTTTCACATGTAAGAGTTTTTGTTCTAGCTAACTTTACTTTTTTAATACAAGAAGAACCTTTTTTTCTTGGCATAATTAAAAGCAAATGTGTCCCTTAGCTAGGATCAAACTAGCTAAGTTCCAGATTAATAAATTACTGTACTTTTCCATGACAACCCAAAAAAGGATGTGCATTTTCCAAAGTGAGAACATTATAAAGTGTCACAGACTGTAGAAGAAACTGTAGATAAAAAGCCAGCAATATTTCAGAAGAATAGGAACATTGGTTTTTAAATCTGGAAGAGGAAAGTGATTCCCATTCCTCTCCTTTGAGCTTGTTTTAATAGGATATTATTAAAAATGACATATATCATAAAAATGACTCTAGGCAAAAAACTTGCATATTTCAGAAGGATAGCTGCAGGGGCTTGGAAATTGTGATGAATGAAACACTGCTTACAGCTTTTTTTGTTTTGTTTTCTGCTCAATTAGCACCAACATCTAGGGAACTATAATGACAGTTGAAATAGTGAATAGGGAGCAGAAGTAGAAGCACGCAGACTTGCATTTTCCAAGCAATCTTTCACTACTTACAGCTGAGTCCCACAGATCCTCCCTTTCCATCTTTGCTTTGAAGAGAGACTAAGAAAAAGTATTGAAGTCTAGAGTACTCCTCGAGTAGAGTGTTTTTCCAAGTTGGCAACTTTAACATGTGGATGTCATCTCCCATACCAGCTGGGGAACTCTAGGAATTGATGTACGTACACTTTAAAGTTGACAAGTTCAAGATAACACTGTCATAGTATGTTACTTCAACGCCTCTCTCCCAAAACAGTCTGATTATTAAAAACTAAGTATATATAGAAGCCAAAGATGTTAGCTATAATCTTTCCCTCTCTCCTTTTTCCTTATTTGTATTGAACACTTAGGGAAAGAGTTATCAATTTTTGCTAAGGAACTGACCCTGTCGCCATGTTCATATGAGTCTCTGAATCAATAATGAAATTCAATACATCTGCTTCAGCTTTGATATGATTCCAAGAAAGCCTATTTAAATTTTGATATATTCCAAAACAGTGTGATTTTATTTTTAAATTCATTTAAATCTAAAACTCAGTTCAGATTGCTCACTTCCAATAATAGGATGGCAGTAATGTTATCAGGACATATAATAGGTATGGGAACACAATATACACCTGCTACTGTGGGGCAGCTGCTTGCATTATTTATAGCATTTCTTTTCTTTGATAACAAATTATTTCTTTTTGCAAAAGTTTCGATGATCATTCTAGTGATCATAAAAAGGTAATATTTTTATTGTCAGTTTCTGTTATTTTCTGCTTCGACAATTGTTCTTATTTTGCATTAATTACAAGCTTCTATGGCATAATAGCTTAGTGGAATGCTTGACACTTTCCAGCTGATAAGATTCATAGCCATTATCTCTACAAAGAATGAAGAACAACTTTCTCATTCCACTCATCTAGCAGGACTTTGCAATTTTTGTCCATTCCATCATTGTGCAAATTATTTGGTTATAGCTACCTTATCTAAGGTCAAATATTATTTGACTTTAATTGTTAAATGATGACTGTAATTAAAAAACATTCCAATGTATCCCAAGCTATTGGTCTATCTTCAGAATGAAGATATCAATAATTAAAGTTACTGGTACTTCCAAGAGCATCGGCTACAAACCACATACACTAGCATGGTGATGTGCATGGTGATGTTTCATGAAAATTACCTATTTGCATTCTGATGTCAGAGATAAATAAAGTTACAGCACATACATAAGATTGGGACTCATTTTGTCTTTGCCACCCTTACACTTCCATCGACACTCTATGTGAGCTTCTGATTTTTGCAATGAACTCATGTTCTTTCAGTACCAGAGTAACATTTACTCAATCATTTTAAATCTATCTATATTTATTCTCCATGTTTATTCAGGTGCTGCTGCTCTCTTTAGACATTCTTTTTCTTGTAGTCTCATATGCTTCTAGTTCTGTTGGTTGGCACATTTTTACAAAAACAAAATATTTCAAACTCAAATAATCATGCTGACTTCTCTATCACAAAGGTGCCTCACTCTGAAATGTGACATAATGAAGCTTCCTTATATATGGTTGTTTGCAAGATTTCATGCTTTTGTCAATTGTCGATTGAGTATCTTACAATAACCAGGAAAGGAAGATGGGAATGGAAACGTTAAACCTCCCTTCAATATTAATTAAAAACACAGAGGACTATTTTTCTTGGATGTATTCTATGTCAAGAAAAAAATGACATGAAACAGTATGTTTGTTTATATGAGAGAGATGAATTGAAAGACTAGGAGAGCAACATTGGAAAAATAAAGATTTGATAAGTATATGCTGTAAAAGAAATATCTCTTACTACAGCAGGTCTTGTGAATTCTATCATCTAATGCTGTCACCTTAAAGGTTTATGAGGCAAGTTAATCTAGAATGAGTTTCTGAGGATGCTATTTCTTGACTTTTGGGAGTTATTAATAATCATTACTTTTTAAGTGACAGAAAATTGAAGATCCTCGATTCATTGTTAGTGCTTTTTCACTTGAACTGACCTTCCCATATATTTGCACACTGAAAGGAAAATCTATTTATTATACAATAGGTTAATGTTAATTACACTTGGATTTTAACTGGAAAGACTATTTTGTAAAAGTAGTGAAATAAAGTAGTTCATAAACATTCATTAATATGTACAATGTATGTCAGTAGAGTCAATGCTGACCAATTATTTCTGTATTGTCATTTTGAAAAATAATTGCATACATTTGAACCACTTTTCAACAGAATAACATTTTTCTCTATTACTTGATGGATCTTACAATTTAATAATGCTATTTTGGACTTCTTCTATAGAGGTAAGTTGAGGTAAAACAAGAGATAGGAACTTTTTGAAAAAGCCTATAAAGACTATGCATGCAGGGCACATCTAATATTTTACTCTAAGGGATATAATATCATAACATCTGATAAGCAAGACAGAAGTGCAGGAGAAGAGACATTTTTGTCTTTTGACATCTTTGTCAGCTCCAGAACTAGAAGAGGTGAATTGCCAAGAGGATAGGACTTCTGCAGGCAGTGAATTAATAGTCTATTCCTATCCTATTCCTATGGTTTCTTTTTGGCCTCCTGGATTGTCCAGGTTTTTATATATTGAGAAGATGTGACCCTAAAGGTGCTGATTGCTAGCAGGAGATTTCAGGGGTTCCTGTGCCTTATTTAGTCTCAGGACAAATGTGCAAATGTATCGTAACTTTTCTGTCATAAAGTACATTTGTATCACATCTACAGTAAAACAGAATGATAAAATGAATTTGAACATGTTCAAATTAAGGGTAAAATGTTTGACAGAACAATTCAAAACAGACTTCACGTGCTAGAAATGTCTTAAGCTAATCATAAAATTCACATCACATAGGGATTTCATATCAGAATGTATCAGAAAGCAAATTCAGCTAGAATCCAGCCGTATGTCGGCTATATTTCTATGGGCCTAATCCAGTTTGCATTTTTTTTCTTTTTAATGACCCTGTAACCCTTTGCATCAGAATGGAGTCATATGATTGAATAGAGCTGAGCATTTACTGGCTGGATGCCATTCCAGACACCTATGTGGAGCTCATAGCAGATATTTGCTCTTTGCGCCCAGAGAGAGAAATATGTGCTACTATCTAGGGCAGGGGTCTCAAACTCGCGGCCCGTGGGCCAATTGCGGCCCAGAGGATGATAACCTATGGCCCCCACCATGATATCGAAGTATAATATTAGTGCGGCCTGCAGGGGGAATGGACCTCTGAAGGAAGTCCCTCCCACCGTTCCTTGTTGTGGCTCCTTCTCCACCGTGAACTTTAACAAGTCCAAGTACAGATCCAGACTTACTGATGATCATCTTCAAGCCATAACTGAGGGTCTCAAGTGCCTCCTCTCTCAAGCCAAATGTGGCTCAGATATGTGAGAGGAAGCGTTGTCAAGTCTCTGGCAGCAAGGAGGAAGCTGGAGAAGCCATGTTCTGAGGAACTGTTCATGATCTTCATTCAATGTTCCATTCATGTGTTCAGGACAGTTCATGTATTGGAGAAATCATTAACTGTTGATGACATTTGAGGATATTTTTTTAATAACGTTTTTTGTGGAATCCCTTATGCAGCCCAGCCTCACCCAGACTCTTCTGATTGTGAGGTGAGAACTCACCACACTGTTCCCCAATCCAGTTTGCAATAAATGAATTAAAATAACTATGTTACAGTAATGTACCCATTAAGAAGGATATCAAAACAATAAAATAGCAATACAATGGCATACCTAGTATATTTGACATCCAGAGCACACATAAAACCTTTTAAAACTTACTTCCTCGTATGACAAATTTACTTTCAGTAATAAACTTGGAAACAAGCAATAATAATATTGGTCAGAAAATAAATCCAGGCGATGATATTTTTTTTTTCTTGAACAATAATCATGCCAGTAAAATAAGTAAATACATGTAAACTTTATAGCATAAAAAAAGAAAAAAAAATACCATAAATCTTTATCTTGTCCTTACTGCTGCCAGGAAACCAATGCCTCCAAATAAAAATACCATTGCCATCTGGTCTTCTGAAACTGTTGTCTGTTGTCCTTCAGCAGTTTCCACTTGTCAAATTGTATCAAATGTCCATGAAGTGCCATCAGATCCAGTTCTACCACTGCAATATGCCATTGAATACCAAATATCCGACTGGCATGCCAGCAGCAGTGACTCACACTCAATACCAGTCTGTTGGATAGCATCTTCAGCATCATTTGATAGGTAAGAAGTTTTGTTCCCGGGTCATTAAAAGGCCCTCAAAAGATCACTTTTGATTACCATTAGTTAAGAGTTACAGACAATCACACCCAATGCCTGCACTTGAAGGCTGACCACTTCTACTGCCCCATCCTTGATAGACTGTTGCAGCAATTGCAGGCCATTAAAAAGATGAATCAATAAACTCCATTTTCACTGAAGGCCTTCCAATGCCAATTGTATTCAAATGACAGTCAAAGAAGAATAAAAGAAGGCTGGACTATATCCACAACTGATTGTTGCATATCTTGATGTAAGCTTGGGGCAATTTTATACTGGCATCATGACATAATACACAGCTTTGTAAGGGATGAAGCGCTTGGTGTGATGCTACTATCATCACTGACAAAAACATCAAATCTTCCAGATGCTAAATCTTCTAGATTCTCCTTATTCATATTTCAAAAGATAGTGTAACAAAAGCTTGTATTGCTGATTTAGTTGAATAGCACTTTGAGTTTCTTTGGTTTAAGTCATGTCAGCAGAGTTTGTTGCTCTAATGTAAAGCTTCTAGTAGTTGGTGCTAATTCTTCCATGACAAACACAATTTTTTTTACAACAAAATGGACCACTACTCATCAAATACTATGCATTTTGAGTAGCAAATAAGGAATTCACACAGAAAACCTACAGCCCTTGCTCCTAAAAAGATCCAATGCTACCATTCAGCTACTACTCTTTCCTAGTTGTATTTCTTACCCGTGGGATAGAGAAAAGGGGGATTCGCCATATTTTTAGGTGGATCCACTAATTTACAGATCCAAAATATACAGAAGAATGTAAAATACCTTTGCCTACAAAAAATTATCTTTTTATATGAAATCTCCTTGACTTCCTCTTTTAACAGAAGAACAGAGTTATGCAACTTTGGAGGTCTTCTAGCCGAAGCCCTTGTTAAAGCAGACATTTCAGACAAATGGTTGTTCAATTTCTTCTTAAAACTTCCAATGATGCCAATTGTATTCAAATGACAGTCAAAGAAGAATAAAAGAAGGCTGGACCATATCCACAACTGATTGTTTGAACATGTTGGACCATATCCACAACTTCCATAGGCAAATCATTCCACTTATTAGTTGTTCTAACTGTTAGGAAATTTCTCCTTCATTTTAAGTTGCTTCTGTCCTTGATTAATTTCCATCCATTGCTACTTGTCCTGCCTTCAAGCGCTTGGAGAATAGGTTGACCCCCTCTTCTTCGTGGCAGCCCCTTAGATATTGGAACACTGCTATCATGTCATGCCTGGTCCCTAGTTTTATTGCTTTGGCCATCAAAGTATTTTTTATATTTTATATAAAATACAACTCAAAAATTTGGGCAAACGTATACACAATAGAACCTTAATTTGATGGAAGAGATATCTAATAAATTGGAATGTTCTTTAAATCTGAATTCATGTATTCGACAGATTTTAACTTCATTTGTACAAAGTAATTTGTATAGTTATAAAACTGATCTAATTACATTTTTGTCAATTATGCAAATGACAATGTCATAAATTATAGAATTATACAAATGTACATCAAATGACATCAATTACTTGGACTGCTTTGGAATCAGTGGAATTTATCTATTATTTGAAAGTAACGTCTGAGTTAACTATTGCTTGTTGTATCACAAATCCTCTCTTCATACTCTGCATAAATGATCTCTGTGATCATATTAAGAGCAACTGTGTTCTCTTCGCTGATGATGTAAAGCTATTCAACACCACAGACAATACTGCTACCCTTCAAAAAGACCTCGACTATGTATCAGAATGGTCAAACAAATGGCAACTTCAAATATCAACAAATAAATGCTCTGTCTTACATATTGGCAAAAAAAATCAGAAAATAAAATACAAGCTGAATAGTCAAGACCTTGTTGATGATCCAAGATCTGTAAAGGACCTTGGAATACTCATCTCTAATGAACTAAGTGCTAGAGCCCACTGTAACTCCATAGCCAAGAAGGCATTAAGAGTTGTTAACCTAATTCTATGTTGCTTTTTCTCTAGTAACATCACACTACTAACTAGACCATACAAAACATTTGTAGACCAATACTCGAATACAGCTCATCAGTATGGAACCCACATTACGTATCTGATATTAGCACAGTTGAGAAAGTCCAGAAATATTTCACAAGAAGAGTTCTCCACTCCTCTCCTTGTTGTAGAATACCTTATGCCACCAGACTTCAAATTCTAGACCTAGAAAACCTTGAATTATGCCGTCTTCAGTCTGATCTAAGTATGGTATATAAAATTATACATTTCAATGACTTACCTGTCAATGAATACTTCAGCTTCAACAACATAAGAGCACACAATAGATACAAACTCAAGGTTAACTGCACCAAACTTGATTGTAGGAAATACGACTTCAGCAACAGAGTGCTCAATGTCTGGAATACTCTATCTGACTTTGTGGTTTTTTTTCCCCAAACCCCAAAAACTTTAACCTTAGACTGTCTACTATTGACCTCACCCCTTTCCTAAGAGGTCTGCATAAGCGCACCAACGTGCCTACCGTCCTTGTCCTATTGTTTCTTTTATTTTTCTTATATGTACCCATTTCATGTATTCATAACTATATACATATCTTATTAGCGATTGACAAATCAAAATAAATAAATAAAAAAATGAGGTTTTGTTTTGCTATGTTAAAATGAAAAAAAAATGCAAAACCATACATATGAGGTAACAGTATGATCAAAATGGCATTTTTCAATTTGAAAATGGTTAATGCTGGGAAACATTTGCAAGAATGATATATTCATTTCAGTATGTACAGAAACAAAAACAAAAAAATCAGAAGAGATCATCCATTTTAAATTCTTGGAGCTTGAGAAGAGATAATCTTCCACTTGTTGTATATAATTGTTTAGCAGGATTCACAGCAATTCTGCTGCAGAATCCTAAGGCTGCTTCCTAATTTTATAAAAACAGTTCAAACTTCACAACACTTCTCTTCACAACAGTAGCTCTTAAATATCTTTTTAAACTATCAAAAACTGTTTTATCTGCTTCCCATTAATGTATTTTGAACCTTTCTTAGTTACAGCCTTCAGTCGTTTTAGCAAATGGAGAAGTAATCTCTAAGTCTGCCATGCCCTTTTTTGCATTACAAATCATTTGTAGGTTTATAACTGTCATTTCCAAGGACACTGGGAAAAGATAGATTTATGAAAGGTTATCTTGCATTCTAAAGAGGCCAGGAATTAGCATGACTTTGTAAAGGTTTTTGGAAATTGAGCAGGCAATACACTGTTTTCTGCTCTAGTCAAGTACCTTCATTTAAATATTAAGGGAAAGGTATGACCCTTGGCCTCAGAGATCACTGTGCTACAGCAATAGTGCAATCTATTAACTGTCAATGAAGTACCATGGACTTGGATTTCTCAAGATACCTATTTGTGGACAGTACTATAATGCTCCTTCTATTAGGCATCCCCAAGGCAAATAACCTTGGCTTTAACAGAGTCAATTTAAAATTCCTTAGAGTAAAATTAAGAGAATATCTGAGTTTTGTGAGTTTAAGATAGAATGTCTGCATTAGTGTCATTCCATAAATTGTATCTAGATATCATCTCAATAGAAAGAATTCACATAAGCCTACAGGTAAATATTAAATGAAGGAGACATCAAAACGCCATTGGGATTATTTTCAGTTTCCATAGCAGAATGACTTATTTTCACTGATATACATCTTATTTTTTTTATTGTAAGGAAACATGACACCACTAAAATTAAACCTGGCAAAACAGAGAACAAAGGGAGGAGAAAAAGTCAGCAAGGGTTTGTGTGTGAAAAACTCTAGTAATTCATAAGTGAAAACTTGTTTAGAAAAGTCACTAATTAGATTGTTTCAAGTAGAATTTATGTTAACATACCATCAAAAATAACTTTTGGATAAATTTTGGATTTAGAATTCAGATGAAGACATTTTCACAGTCTTATTTTAATTTCAAAAACATGTATTGTAGTATGCTTTTCAAGAACAAAAAGGAAAATTAACTGGAGCTATTGATGAATCATAATTAGTAAAAATATTGTTTCTATTCAATTGCCATATAGCATAATTGTAAGATGGCCATACTTAAAAAACACACTATTTCATGGTTTTCCACCCACATTCTGAATCTGAAATAACTTCAATAATTTTGTAATTTTGTAATTTTTTGTAATAATTATGTAATTTTACTTGCAAAATGTCTTAGTCTCTAGAGCTGCAATCCTATTATGTAGGAATCTTTTGAGAAAGTTCAGCTCTCCCCTAATTTGTAAATAGGAGAGAATCCATCTTGATTTTTTTTTTACTTAAGGCTGCAAACTTGTCTGACAATATGTCCATATATATACGGGTATTGATCCATAGTTGTCAAAAGTTGAGCAACACAATTAAGTCATGAATGGTTATAGTTTCAACAGCATGGGCTGGAATAGGCTTGTAACACTGAAACTGATAAAAATTTGGTCATGCACAGAATTCTAGCTCTTCTGTCTGAGTACTGGAAAAAAATACCAGTTATTTAGATACCAGTTATTTTTATTAAGGCCATATTCAAGCTCAAGCTACAGATTTCCTTCAAACTACAGTTCTCAATTTTCAAGCTTCATTTACTATTAACATTATAGAATGGCATGGAGCTATACAATTCACCAATTTCTTTGTTGTGGTTGTTTTATATTGGTATGAAAGTGCAGGGTTTTTCTAACAGCTGGTCTTTTAAAAAAATTAAAAGTGCTTTAGGATAAATCAGCTGATCTGGAGAATGCTAGGATTTTGTTTATTAGGAAATATAGAAAGTAATAGTTGTGGACAACTACTTTAAGAGAAGTCCTGCTGCTTTCAGGAGTGTGGAGAACTGCTTGGAATTAACTAGTTCTCCTGTAGCATCTGATTTTGATTTGAAACACCTGGTATACAGGAAATTAACTGCACAAAGATATTTTCACCAGTTGATTTCCTGTATACCAGGTATTTCAAACCAAAATCAGATGCTACAGGAGGACTAGTTAAGCCTGAAAGCTGCAAGACTACAGATTTTAGTTACATATATGCAAATGTTTCTAGAAAATAAACAATGAAGAAAATGAAAGAATTACAGTACGCTATCAAACATAAACTTATTAAATGAAAAGCTCTGCCTCTGCCATAAATTAGCCACCATCCTACAAACGAATCTTTATCAGAACTAAATGGATATTTTCCATTTATTTAAATGTTGTGTCTTGACAAATACTTACATTTTGAAATAGTATATTGAAAGGTACCAAAAATGCAGGCTCTTTTATAAGTGATACAAACAAAAATTAAGTTAGGGAAGTTAGAAACCTATCCTATTATGAATGATGGAAAACTTTGATGGAAATGCTAATTTTTATCACTAATTTTAAGGAAAAGATAGAGACATTATAGTTCCTCCTGCTACCCTTATTTATTTATTTTTACATTTATATGGCACCCATTTCAGTCCAAAAAGCAACTGATTTTCTCATTTCCAAGGAAAATGCGTCAATTCTCCAAAAGATATGCTTTGCCCCTTTGCTTTGCCTCCAGAAATCGTGAGCACTTTATCACTTTTAAGAAGATTCTAGACAGTCACTTGTCTGAAATAGTATAGACTCTCCTGATTGAGCAGGGGGCTAGACTAGAAGACCTCCAATCCTTCTAGCTCATTTATTCTAAACTTCTAAACTTTTATTACATTTCACAAGGAACTTAAACAGACTGTATTCCAATCTATGTTTGACTCAAAATGAATGATTGGAGGACATCATCTCGAGTATATAAGTTACGGATATTATTTACTGGATCATTCACTTTTTCTGATTTTTTTTCTTCATGGCCTATTGCAACTGATTAGGATTACTTAGAAATATAGAAACAAACATGGTGTATTGAATGTGAAATATAAAATACATGTCAGCACTGCTTTTTTAAAGAGTCTGCAGGTTACTAAATATGAAAGATACAATGAAATCTTTTATGGCCACATTGAGAAAGGTAGGAATGTCTTGACTCCCTGTGAATGTAAAACCTGTATGATATTTATCATTAAGACATTCAAAAAACCTTTTATGCACTTCTTTATAAGGTACAAATATCATAGATAATATTGAATCAGTCTGAGCTCAATTCATCCAAGCAGTTTTCTTGACAGAATCGTGGAAGTGATTTGCTATTGTCTTCTTCTAGTATACTTTTTGAACTTCTCAATCTACTTCTATTCTTTGAATTCTCAAAAAAAAATTGCTCCCTTCAAGCTCTAACCAGGTATTTCCATGCCTGAGCTTACAGAAAAGGTTGGCTATATACTCACATCTGCAAACATTAAAAAGTAAAGGTTCCCCCTGCACATCAGTGCTAGTCATTTCCGGCTCTAGGGGGCAGTGCTCATCTCCATTACAAAGAGCCAGCACTGTCCAAAGACGTCTCCGTGGTCATGTTAAACGCACCATGATTAAATGCTCGGAATGCTGTTACCTTCCCACCAAAGTGGTTCCTATTTTTCTACTTGCTTTTTTACATGCTTTCAAACTGCTAGGTTGGCAGAAGCTAGGACAAGTAGTGGGAACTCACTCCGTTACACAGTGCTCGGGATTCAAACTGCCAAACTACTGACCTTTCTGATCAACAAGCTCAGCATCTTAGCCACTGAGCCACCATATCCCTTCTGCAAACATTAGCAAACTTCTAATACCTAGTACAACCTTGGAACCATACAAATTACTAAGAGGAATGTTTAAATTATATTCACTCGTTTTACTGCATCTCATAATAAATGGACAAATGTATGTTTAGAAAAATATGTAATGGTACCAAGAATAATAGCAATATTTTTTTTTAAATTGTATTAAGAATGTCAGCTGGATAAAGCATTCTCCTTATCTCCATTCCAGATAGAAATTAAATAATATTATCTTAATGGTGACTAGCATCACATTCTAGCATCACAGCTAACTTCAATCAGAATAATTGTCATTTTTAATGACATCTGGAAAAAAGATTTGTATAATATGAACATTAATATGTTTCTTTACAATATATACCCTCCCATATTTCTCCCTATACAGTTGTTTTCCATCAGTCTTTCTCTCCCTAGCCCTGCCTCTTATTCAATTATAATGCTTGAATGAGTCACATGCAATATTTCCAGGTTCTTTCCTTGCTCATGAAACTTTTTAACGAAATGTTAGCATTTGCAGACACCAGATGTTTTGACATAAGGAGAGGCAATATGCAAATTTTAATCCATGCTAGGAACAATAGCCTGCAGGCACCTTTTTCTTATTACTTGAATCACATACTTAACCACAGTGTGGTGGATCGTATCAGAATCCTTGCTATCCTGAGCATTCGACACTTGTCTTGTAGTTGCCAATTAATGAAACTGATGTATATTTAAGTTGATGGGTATCAGTGATTTACCAACATTGCTGAGCATACTTCACAACTGGTGCATCCTTGATTAGTCTGGCAGACTTGACACTGATTAGCATCAAATCTCCCCAAGTTTGCTTCTAATCGACACTGTCTTTCCATACAAATGATGCTGACACCGAGTTTGATTGGAAGTATTTTGTTAATGTCATTGTCTCTAATTATGTAGATAGCAGACTGTGTTTTTGTAATCTGTATATTTTCTCATATTATTTCACTGAATTAACAGAGTGATCCAACTTGCTTATGTACAGAACATTCTGTGACTTCAAATATACAAAAGCTTTTGCACCAGCTCCCATGTTAAATTTCCTTTTCTAGTTCATCAAATTCAAAATTAATTGAATTACAAGTGTTAATTAGTCCCACTCTGTACAACAAAATAATTAAAAGAATTATCATTAAATAAATCCAAAGCAAATAAATCAGTATAGGTACACTCATATGCCATGTTAAATAGCCTTTTTAAAGACTATGAATTTTAAAATATGCCAAATTGCTACAAAGCTATTGCTAGCATTGTATTCTATTTAATAACAATGTACCATTCTATCATATGTATAATTTTTTGAATGTATTCTAGAAAAGCACACACTTAGTCCTGAGAATTTTAAATGCTAAAATTGTTTCTTAAATTCATGAAACAGGGATATCTTTTGAATGACACAATGTTTTGCAATTATCAATGATTTTCAATGTATTGCTTGCTGATATAAAATATTCTATTTCTCTTAAACTATCTGAGGAGGAAGTTTTAATATACTTAGAAGGTTGGTACAGCTTCTTTATTAATTATTCAGTATCATCTTGCCTACTAGTAATTACTACAGAATTTTGAATTGTTTCCAAAACTTTAAGAACATGAATAAAAAAAACCTCACAGGATTATATTAAGGGACATAGTACATACTGTGTTTCTCATATAATAAGGCTGGGGCTTATTTTTTTTTGAGCCCTGAAAAAATGGCTAGGCCGTCTTTTCAGGAGTGACTTAATTCCCCCCCCCTTGCATCTTTGGGCGGGCGGGCAGCAATGGCTTGGATGTTGACCTCGGTGTTGCAGTGCTGCCAACTCTCACGCAATCAGAGTGAGACTCACCCAATTCAACCAATTTTGACTGTCTCACTCTGATAAACGAAATCTCATGCTAAAGGCCCGAGAGATCTTCCTTGCAATGGGAATTCCGGCCTCGAATAAAAGCACGCTTGTGGAATAAGACCCCTTCCACCCCAAATTTTATTTCTAATTCATCTTAGATTTGCAATTTAAAGCCGGCTAATCCGCTTGCAAATTTGCCGAAGAACGGCGGGTTTAACAGAAAGAAACTCCCCTCCCCGTCTCTTTCCCCCGCGGCCACACCTCTCTAGCAAACTAATCTGAATTTTAACCCTTCAAAAACCGTAGCTCCTTGCCTCTAATTTTGCTTTAGATGTGATTTTTCAGGGGATCGGTGGCTCCGAGCAGCCGCTTGCCTCGCCGATAAAAATATATTTGTTTTTCGGCTTCCGGTTTTGCGTGGCTTCGGGGCAGCAGGAATTCGCGACAGCTCACGATTCCTGCTGTGCTAGCCATCGAGGTACCCCCGATCCAGATGGGTCAGGGGGATATGTCTGCCCTGTAGGGACAGCTGAAGAGAGAGGGGAGTCGGACAGGGAGGTGGGGGTGTCGCAGACCCCCCCTTCTCTGGAAAAACCCCTTTTTCCCAAGGCGGTGGAGCGGCGGTCAGCAATGGCCGCCACGAAGAAGCCAGCAACCGGGTAAGATTGCGCTGGAGGAAATGTGAAGAGTGAAAGTTTTGTCTGAGCCGGGTCAAGTAACATCCTTTAAATTGCCTGGAACTGAGCTGTTTGAATTGCTGGAGGATACATTGTATCCCTAAGAAGAGCGAAAGCGGCGGAGAAGCTGTTAAAGGGAACTTTTGTTTTTTCTTCACTCTCCCACCCCATGGAAACAGCAGAAATATTTGGATTTATTGGACATTGAAAGTGAATTGTTTTGAGAGTTGAAGCTAAGGGACAAAAGGATTCTTGGACATTGAAAAATTTAAGAGATTGGAAAACCCTTGTTGGAGGTATGGATTTCTGATTATTTAAAATTGACATTGCAAGTGGGAAGAGAGAGGAAAAAAAAATTGGAGCAGAAGCTGAAAAAGGAGGAGATTGCCTAGAATCCCAAAGAAAGATATATGGTAATTGGACCTCTTTGTTTAAACATTAACCCCAGAAAGAGAAAGAGAAGAAGGAAGAAAAGTATTAACTTTTGGAACTTTTTTTAAATTGTTTTTGATTAAAAATACTTGTGGTTGTTTTGGGAAAAGTTTCTCTTTTCATAATGGCATCGTTTGTGGATGAACTAAAGACTGAATATCAAAAATATAAAAAGGAAGATACTTTGGGCGCTTTGTTTCAATTCTTAGAAATGGCGTTATGTACTTATGAAAAGTTGATTACGCACCAGAAGGACTGGGACAAGGAAGAAGAGAAAGAAGAAGCCATCTTTGATGAACAATGGGTCCCTTCCGGAGAGGAGGAGAAAAAGGATAAGAAAAAGGGGATTTTAAGAATTATAAAAACAACCAAAAAAGAGAAAAATGAGCGAAAAGGTGGAGGCAAGGTTAGAAAGCAAAGGAAAAGGAGTAAGAAAAGGGAGGAGGAAAAACAAAGGGGTAAAAAGGGCAAGGAGAAGAATAAGCAAGAGAGAAAGGGGGGGAGGAGAAGCCTTAATGGGGGGAAGCAAGATCTAAAGAAAAAAGTTTATTTAGAGATAATGGGTGAATTTAATTTAGGATAAAAGAGGGATTCTGGAGGGTACATAAGTTTGTGTTTTTATATGTGTATTTAGAGTATAAAATTCATTATGTAATTTTAGAATCTTTTAAACAGAATCCCAAGAAAAATTGTTATATGAAGTACTTTTAAGTTAGGGTAATGAGTTATAGACGTTACTCCAATTGGTGTATTGGAGAAGTATAGTAAAAGAAAAAAGATGAATGGATAGTTGGAAATAGAACAGACAAAGAATGTTATTGAAAATGGTAATAAGATATGGAAGGATATATAAAGGTTTTGTTATGGGGTTTTTTTTTTTTGGATTTTGTATATTGATAAAAGGCAATAAAATTTTAATTAACAAGAAATAATTTGGATGAAAAGGAGAAGTAGGGATAAGATATGAAGTTAAATAGATAAAGTATTGATACTATAATTTGGAATTGTTATGCTCTATTGGTTTTTTATTATTATTTTTTCCTAGAAAAGAATTTATAAGCTGTTATGCCTTGCATTGTTTTTATAAAATTGATAAAAATGGTTTTTATATATATATATAAAAAAAGAAAATGATAATAAGATATGGAAGGATATATGGGATGAATATGATGTTTGAATTTGTGTCTGTGTGAAGAGTTTTAACCCAGGATCAGACAACCTTCAGAAAAGATCTTTTAGTTTTGTTTATGTTTTGTGTTTTGTATGTTTGTGTATTGTGTCTTCTGTAAAATTAATAAAATTTGTTTTAAAAAAAAAAGAATCAATAAAACCTTGGAGGAATGTTAGATGAGAATAATTGTAAACAAGTCAGAAAGAAATGAATATGATGACTATAAAATGGATAAATATAGAAAAGAAATGAAATTGAATAAGAGTAAAGAGAAATAATGAGAAATTTGCTGAAAGATATTTATGTGTCCATATGGAAATGGGATAAATTAGAATTATGTTGTATAAAAATAATGTTTTATCCGACTTGTAAAAATTTATAATGTTAAGAGGTTTTATGTACTTAATGGTTAATGATGTGTTGTTTGTCTTTAAAATTAATAAAATTTGTTTCAAAAAAAAATATATATTTGTTTTTCGATTGTACTAAGGGCATTGGTGAAGTGTTCCCTGGTTTATTTTTCCTTTTGCCCTTTTTATGCAAGCTGCATCAGCTATTCAAAAGTTAGAATGGAATAGAATTGGAATGAAACTGGAATGGAATGGAATAAATTGGAATGGAACTGGAATAGAACAGAACAGAAAACTATTGTCACTTTAAATGTACACTAATCAGCATACATTAAAACAAAATTTCGTTGCATTCAGTTCTCAAAATATAACCATTACGCATATATCCGCATATACCCACATACACATACATATATGACAAAGAAACATCACAGTCCATTTCAAATAATTACCCAATTATTTTTTCAAACCTTTCATGAAACTAAAAGGCCTATGCTATGTCTCATTGGTTTTCATAGTCAAGTTCCCTCACTGAAGAAAAATGTGTTTTTGTAATATGTGTCCTCATTTTTTTTCTTATGCCTATGGGTTAAAATGTATGTATGTATGTATATGTCCAAATCATGACTAAAGTATGCATCAGATTGCACCATTTAAAATGTAAAATTGTCAAAGCTCCCTACCGTGGAAGGGGGGACACCCCCCTTCCACACCATCCCCCCCTCGGTCACTCCGCTCCCTCGCAGTGTCTCACTCTGAACTATCACTCAAGGTTGGCAGCCCCTGGTGTTGGTGGGGCACTTCATTTTGGGATCAATGCAGGCAGCACCATATCTGGGTGTACAACAAAAGTACTTCCTAACGGCAAGACCCCCCCATTCCCCCCCATTTCGCATGTTTAATATAGGCCTTAATTTGGAGGGAGGGGCTTAATTTCATTTCATGCCTATAAAACATGCTGGGATTTCCTATTGGGGGAAGCCGTATTGTTGGAGAAACAGGGTAGCAATATGACCATGAGGTTTTAGAATGGTATTGTGTATTTATTGTTCAACATAGTCTCCTCAGTAAGCATGCTTAACTAGTATTATTTTTATGTGTCACTAGATATTGCTTATTCTGACTTCATTCAAGTTATAAAAAGATCTATTTACTTAGGTTGTAATTGCATACTTTAAATAAATAAAATATCAGCATGTATTAAAACTACTTCAATAAAGATTGAATCAGAGTTGGAAAAAAAGCATATTCTTTTGCATGCAGCTGCTTAAAATAAGTGATTGTATTAATATTAAAAATAGCAATTGTTATGAAAATAACGATTATTTATAACAGTAGCAGTAAATGCAAATGATCTACAAGACTTCACATAATTTTAAATTACAATAATTTTCTTTTTTATAAACACAGCTCTATTATAATCCAATGTTATATAACAGTGTTATTAATATTAATATTAATTATTGTCAGTCATTTACAGTAATATAAAGCCATAGCATTTGTTTTCTTTTTCATTTTTTCAGCTTATATAGAATCTTATCTCTTCTCTAAGATATCTTAGGGCTTAGGTTTGTATTTTATCTCATGAGTACCTACATTTACTGTATGAATTAAATAAGAGCAATATTTCAATTCTTTTTCTTAATTTTACTGTTCATTCTGATTAAACGGAATTGGAGAATTTTGAATATCCCTTACTAGAAAAAAAGAGATAAAAAATATCCAAAGTTCCTGTTCCAATTAATAATTTAGTTGTAAATTCCTAGGATCTTCACCACATGGAAAGTACATGCCTATTATTGAGTCTTGACTAAGTTCTTTTGAAAGCTTTTGAGTTACTTTTCAAAGACATTTGAACAAATATTCATTTAGCCTACCTCTCTTCACTATGTATAAGAACATAGTAAGAAGGCAAATCCTAACTTCTTTGCATAAAGGACACAATAAAGATATTTCAATACTTGATCCTATATTTCAAATATTGGTAAAGACTAAATGCACTTCATGCAGAAAAGACAGAGCGATTTACACAGTTCTCTCTCTCTCTCTCTCTCTCTCTCCCCCTCTCTCTCCCACTCCCTCCCTCCCTCCCTCTCTCTCTCTCTCTCTATTTGACAGAGAAAAGAGACAGACCCAGAGATAGAGAGAGAAAGAGAGAAAGAGAACTGTGTAAATTGCTCTCATGTCTTCTTTGCATGAAGTGCATTTATTTTTTGAGAAAGAGAGAGAGAGAGAGAGAGATGAAATATACAAGTTCCTTTGTTAAATATTAAAAATGAAAATTTAAAACACAAATGTGCGGTATCTGCCATCCCGCATCTGATGGGCGGCTCATGATAGGGAGCGAAGGGAAGAGAAACGACAGGAAGCGAGGTTTCCTCTTGATGAGCGCTCCCCGAATGTCTTGGCACACGCTCTTTTATTGTGCTTTTTTACAAGAAAATGATTTAATCAAAGCTCAAGTCAAACATGGTAATCTCATCAGGATGTGCATGTTTACAAAGCTGCATACCGGACAGATTATTTACAATGTGGACAAGCTTATTAACAACCGTCTAGCTCCTTGTCCCTTGTACGTGCCTTGCAAAGGTCACTGAAGAGACAGAAGTTAATGATTACACGTGAATGATACAATGTTGCAAACACATGAATGATACATAGTTGCAATGATACATAGTTGCAATGATACATAGTTACAACATCTCCTCTGTTTTTATTATTTATGACGAGTCTTCTTCCTCGTCCGAGAAGACAGGAACCATTTTTCTGAAATGTTCGCCGTCCCCGTCATCTAGGCAAGAGTGCGACCCGTCAGCGTCAGGGTTGTCCAAGGAGCGGTAACTCAGCAATGACATTTTTTCGTCCGGTGTTGAGGATATAACATGAGCTTGCAATAGCACATTAACATCAGCAGTTATGGAGGATAATTGATATTTCAAAAATTGCAATATTCTATTAAAACAACAAGGTCCTATAATACATCTCAATATAATGATTATTAATGATCCTGCCAATGCAGTTAAAAAGGTTGTAAACCATGGCAAAATAGAAAACAAACCCCTGATACCAATTGTACATGTTTACCCTTTCTTTTTCTCTATCTTTCAAGCGTATTTCTAATTCTTTCATAGAATCCAACACGACCCCCCTGCTATCGGCATAAAAACAACATTCTTCTTTAAGCGCAGCACACAATCCTCCTTGTTTTAAAAAATAACAGATCTAAGCCTCTACGATTTTGCAAGAGGGGGTATTCCATGGGTACCTGTAGGGATATAAAATCATCAGAGTTATACACACAAGCCATACTTGAATGCAAAATGATTTGGATTTAACAATTTCATCCCCGTGGACACATGCCATGAAACCGGTGTAACAAGTCCAAACAAAATTATTGCCAGGGATAAAATACATTCCTTTCAGACGTGATGTTAAAGTTCCTCCTGAAATGGTGTAGATTGCAGGATATCCCCTGGTTGTGTGGGTGCATCTGCCAAATCGAATTGAAGTGGTGGGTAGAAGTCTTCTATGCAAGAAAAATTGGTTGTAGAACTTAAACGAACGCCTTGAAAGTCAGTTATAGTCCAAGTAATATTATATCTTCTATGAGGCTTCTGCGGATCGTCATGGACAGTTTTTTTGAAGCGTCGTTTGTTGACAGGATCAGAGTTCGGGTATATAAAAACATGACAAGTAGGAGACAGGGCTATGGACAAGTTAGTTGTGGAACATTTGCGAAATGAAGAGGGAATGCAATTAATAGAAAAAGGATAATAATTACAATAATGACAATAAAGATTAATTTGGTAATTCATCAAGGATGTTAGTTGGGGTGGGGAAACCCATAATACAATAGGACATTTAGGTCCCCCTATGTTTTAGATTGAATAGAGGAAAAGATTTTAAGGTTCCTTTCCATAGGAAGAGTAAAGAAGGAACAAAAGAGCGAGTGGTAGAGTGTTCTTTAAACAAAACAGAAGTGACAGAGTGAAAACTACGGGTAGCATTTTCATGACGTACCCACATGGAGCAAGTATAATAGCCTTTTGTTAATGAAATGGTTTTAACACGAATAGTCTTTTGACAGGAAGCATAGGTTTTGTTGAAGTAAGGTAGAAATTGCGAAGAAGATATAGGCAAGAATATCAGGAAGAGTTTTAAGATACAGATGTAGCGGAGGAATTCCCATGATAGGGTCTTACTGCCCGACCAGGGATCCAGCAAGTGGTTTTGTCTGGCAGTAAGATCGCAGCGAAGCCTTGTCCCCAAGTGAGAAGCTCAGCGGGACCCTGCCAGGCAGGATCTGGCAATCTGCGATAATATACCAGAGGTCTGTTAGGCGGGGGTGAGGGGGAGGAAAAATGACGTGAAGCAGCAGAAGTGGGAGGAATGCCAGTCAGATTAAGAAAGTTTAAAGTGTAAAGACAAATGTTAAGAGAATTTTGCAATGCTGGGAGGTTCGGGGTTTTTTCCCGCAACGAATATCAATCAAGAGCACGTTTCAGAGACAAGTTCGCTCATTCCACAATAGCCTGCTCCTGGCTGTTGTAGGGAATCCCAAACTTGTGGGTTACATCCCATCTGTTACAGAAGTCCTGGAAAGCAGAACTTGTATAGGCAGGTCCATTGTCAGTTTTGATTTCTTTTGGACATCCCAGCGAGGCAAAGGTACGAATTGAATGATTGATGACATGTTTTACAGTTTCTCCCCTTTGAGGGGTGGCCAGAATAAACCCTGAATATGTATCGATGGAAACGTGCAAATATTTCCAAGGGGCAAAAGGTGGATACTGAGTTACATCCATTTACCAAATTTCACAAGCTTTTAATCCTCTAGGATTTAGTCCTATGGGGATGGAATGTCCTTGCTTACTACATGTGGGGCATTGTTGAATAATGGCAGCAGCTTCTGCCTGAGTTAGAGCAAATTGAAAAGTTATCATAACTTGGCGGGGGAGATTCAAACACACTCCCTGCTTCTATTTTATAATGGACTTTTAAAGCCTCCATAATTTTCCTCCAAGTGACCAAAATGCCAATAGGTGCACGAGGAGGACTATGGAGATGTTCACCAATTTTTTGCCAAGTGGAAATTTTTAAGGACCCTTCCTCTGAATAATTAGGACAATGTTGCCACACATAAGCCAATAATGTAGCAATAGGTTTCATTTTTACAGGCGAGCCCTTTAAATTAGCAGAATATTTAGAAGAAAAAGCGACTAACTCCCTCAATTCCCTCAGATGCTGCGTCTGTTGTTGAGAAAAGTTTCCACCCATACTTACGAAAGTCGAGACCGTGTTTTAGATCCGATGATGTGCAATTCGCTTCAGGCCTGGCGATGCACAGCTCCCATCGAGCTGATAAGATATGGGCGCGTCGCTACGTATCCCCCTTAGAGAATCACGTCGGGGTCACCAGAATGCGGTATCTGCCATCCCGCTTCTGATGGGCAGCTCATGATAGGGAGCGAAGGGAAGAGAAACGACAGGAAGCGAGGTTTCCTCTTGATGAGCGCGCCCCGAATGTCTTGGCACACGCTCTTTTATTGTGCTTTTTTACAAGAAAATGATTTAATCAAAGCTCAAGTCAAACATGGTAATCTCATCAGGATGTGCATGTTTACAAAGCTGCATACCGGACAGATTATTTACAATGTGGATAAGCTTATTAACAACTGTCTAGCTCCTTGTCCCTTGTACATGCCTTGCAAAGGTCACTGAAGAGACAGAAGTTAATGATTACACGTGAATGATACAATGTTGCAAACACATAAATGATACATAGTTGCAATGATACATAGTTGCAATGATACATAGTTACAACACAAATGCGTGTATATTGTAACATCATCAATAAAATTATACTGCAGATGAAGATGCAAGATAAAAAAAACAAATAGCAAGCACCTCAACAGAATCTAACTTATAATGGATGTATAATCCATTTAAGCTCAATATATTCATTAGGAAAGCGTCCGACAGAAGGTTATTTTGAAGCTGCCAAGATTCTTTGGCAGTTCTACTTGGTTTTTTGCTTCTTTTCTTGTATTACAATTTCATGCTATTCTCCAGGATATCATATAGCCAATAATGAGGTAACCCATGCCTCTTACTACTAAACTTCTTCTTTTTCAACAATCTATGTTTTGTGGACATCTATTACAAAAGCATTCCCACTATAAAGCACATCCTTAAGCCAACTTTCAAAGGTTATCCCAATGTCAACTAGTTTTACCTTTGGATGGTAAATATTTTCTGTAGAATGAAATTGCATATCTATACCACGGGATTCCTCTTACAATAATTTCCTTACAAAATGCTGGATAATAACAACATAGTAATACCGTTTAAATATATTAGAAATAAAATTATACCATGCTGCACTTCTTAGAGTTAATATATTTCAGTGCTGTGATTAGTGACCACAGGGAGAAGCAAAAGGAATTCTAAACAAACAAACACTTCCTATGTGTGTAATTATATATGAACCACTCCAGTGGCAAAAATTCTGAATTCTTCAATCTCTTTGACCTTGATTCCTATCTATCCATCTGCTCCTTTTTCATACCTAACATTGATATTTCATTTCAAATAATATTTACAATGAATTCCACAACCTTTTTCCTGACTTTAATGTGGGATTCTACCAGTTCACACCTATTCACTAGAACTGGTTGTTAACATTCTAGCAGTTCGGAGAACTGGTTGTTAGAAGAAATTAGTGGCCTAATCCTGTAAGGAAGGCAGGAAGGAAACATTCTGGTGTTGCTTACAGAAACTGCCTCTCTGTTAACCCTTATTACGTTCTTGGCAGGACTAGATTTCCTGTCTCTGGAATGTCTCTGGAGTTTTTATCCCCTCCTTTGCTGTGCTTTGATTGTGTGGAGTGACCATTCAAAGTTACAATGGCACTGAAAAAAGTGACTTATGAGCATTTTTCACACTTACGACTGTTGCAGCATCCCCACAGTCATGAGAGGCCAGGGAGGAGATGCATACCCCGATGTGAGTGATATTGAGTTGGCCACATCCAGCCAATAACATGACCACCAAGCCATGTGCACCCAGTCACATGACCACCAAGCCATGCCCACCACCTAAGCCACACCCACAGAACTGGTTGTTAAAAAATTTGAATCCCACCCCTGTTTAATGGGGTATAGTTTTCAATAGCTATATTCCTATAGTACAATTTATTCATTCAAATAAAACATCCATTATTCAATTATTGAAACAATTAACATTTATAATAGTTCTTTTACCATCTTTAAGTATTAGTCTGCATCAATGTAGGCCTTTATTTATATATGGCTTGGATTTTTTAAAACCACTGGGTTGTTTTATCCCCAAACGGCCCTGGGACAAAGTACACCAATTTGTAATCATATAATTCACCTGCAAGTGATACTGCTGGGCACTATACCCTGTTTATGGGGAATAGGGCAGTCCAATTATGTAAGATAAAGATGTCTTCCCACATGCAGCACAGTTTTAAATACCTAATGCACACTTTCCATGCTGTGAACCCGCTAAGATTCATTCCTGGTGAATAAAAAATGTAATTTGGTAGGAAATATTTTCATGATCAATGTCACGAATTCCAGGATGTGAACTACACCCTCTGAACTTGAATCCTTGTAAGCTATTATGGATGCAGTATGATACATAGAATAATTTCTAGAAGTTTCCAGATATCTATTTTAGGGTGCCATTTCTCGTTTTCAGTAGTTCAAGCATCCTTGAACTATAGTAGTATTGAACTACTAGAAGAGATACCTCTAGTTTTAGATTGATATGCAATGGGATACCTTTGACCCCAATGTTCTCTAGTATCAATCTGCTTCAATACAATAGTGGAATAAAATTGCAAGGTAATATATGTACATCATTCCTGGTAAATAAATAAGAATGATACAAAATGTCTGATTGTTTGAGTCATCACTTCCAAACAAGAAAGTCATGGAAGTAGATTTTACACATATTTCTACATAAAAAGGTACAATTGGCCTTCTTAATATTAACTTCCATGCACAGGGGCCAAAGAGTTATCTCAAACTTCCTTCCATGATTCGGTGACTTTGTAATGAATAAATTAAGATGCCCTGTGTGCATGAAAAGCAATGTTATCCTTGAAAGTGTGCGGGGGCCCCTTGCCTGAGAGTAAAAATCTCACTACTTTCTACAAAACTGGAAAATTTTCTTCTTATTTTTTTATTTCATACTCAACCCTTTCCAAAACAGATTATGTCAGCAATCAACCTGAGTAAGCTGTAATAAGCAGTAACATAAATATAGCACCAGTAAAGCAAGGGAGAATTCCTTTTATTCTATCTATGGAATGTTCTTGTATGTTATATATCATCACTATCACCTGAACTGCAACTGTTCCTTCGGCTGCTTCCTTTAGTTACAGCAGGAGACATAGAAGATAATAGAGGGTCTATCCCAAGTGGTGATATTGTATCATCTAGTAGTATTTCTTCTAGTCTCTGTTCTTTTAAGGCAGCACTAAAAGACAAGTCTGTAAAATGGGAGAGTGGATCAGAAAAGGCTGCAGCTGGGTCATGTAGATCAGCATGTTGTTCATGAGCCGTGGCTAGATGTTGAATATAGTCTATTGAATTCTCTTCCGGATATGCCAGCTGTCTCATGACCCTGGATGTTAAGTCAACCACACTGACTGAAGACATGATTGGTAATCCATGGGCACGTGCTTGCATTTCTAACTCCTGTGTTAGAAAACAAAATATTTAGAGAGCAGGATTTAAAAAGAAATTATAGGGATTCTATGCATTACAGTAGTATATCTGGTGCAATTCTGAAATCTACTCTGATAGTATGCTTAAAATGTAACATACTAATGCGTCAAGCCTAGTTTTGTATGTCATTATAAAGCCATATAAAGACTACATAATAGCTATAATAATAGCTATAATAATGAACCATGGACTCTTGGTATGATTTCAGAGTGTAAGTTTGAAGCAGAAATATAAATGCCTCAGTTCCAGTTCAGGAACAAAAAATCAGGAATAAAAAAAAGAACCCTCTAGGGTATTTTCCTCCTAAAAAATGGAAAATAAATTATGAGATATTTCATAACATTTTATTTTGTAGTGATACATAGAATGGCCAAGTTGCCAAGAAATTAATCTATGATTGGAAATCAAGATACCCATTTAAAAATGATATTAGTGCAAAATCACTACGTTTCCAAAAGTTCATAAAACAAAATTATAATTAAATTATTATTTTATAATAGAATGATAAAAATAAAGGCTTAGAATAAATTAAAACTATTGCATGGGGGGCTTCAGATTCTGAAAAAGGAAATTCTTTATACATTGCCTTTGTGCCAAAATATGTAATTTGAGCTTCTTCACAATTTTTCTGGGAAATCAGTGCTTTCTGCATACACAAACATATATATATATATAAAATTGACAATTCTTTCTGTTTGCAGGATCGTGTTTTTTTCCTATCAGCTTCTTTAAATAAGCAAAATTGAAGAATGCTTGATTTTAAAGCTAAGAATTTTGCACATGCATTTGCAGTAAAATATTTCTTAAAAATAAATTCAGTTAATGTTACAATTATTCTCTCAGCAAATTATACTTTCACTTTAATGTCCCAGCAATATAGGATGAGAAAGAGAAAAAGAAAGAAAAGGGAAAAAAGAGACCGAAAGGGAGGGAAGGGGAGGGAAGGAGGAAGGAAGGAGGAAGGAAGGGAGGAGGGAGGAGGGAGGAAGGGAGGGAAGGAGGAAGTCAAATATCTGAATTCATAATGGGTGCTGAATTAAATATATGTATATAGTGCTAAAAATAACTTGCATTTATTCCATTTTTCTCTAAAATTTTCAAAGCAAAACAAAAACATGTATTTCCCTTGCTTCAGTTTCCACAAATATTAAATACCAAGGCTTATCTTTTGTACTTGTGACCAATGAGATTGTAAACCTTTGCTTTCACTGTCTAAGCTAATGAAATTTTCTTACCTTATTTATATGTTATAATTGATTGAATTAAACCAGTTTTAAACATTTATAAATCAAGCTGTCTTGTTTCCATAAAGTAGAAATTGATTAAAACTGTAGGTATGTATGTATCTTTCAATATTTGTAGACTAACCCAACTAGTAATACTGCATACATAACAAATATTAAAATAGTATAATGTAGTAAACAAAATTAATATTATAAACAATATTAGTAACAAAATTAATAATTTTAAATTTACTAATATTTACTAATATAAATATTTTAATAATCTAAAATATTATCCTTGTAGATGAAATTCTGCTGGTAGAATGAATTCCTAATATCCTCCATGATACAGGTGACATATGAAGAAGAGAGAAGTCAGATAGGAGACTGGGAAAATGAGGGAGACCTAATGTATGAATAAAGAATGATTGCTTAATATAGCTGTTTAGCAGGGCTTTTTAATTATAGGGAAGCAGTGATAGTATAGAGGCAATTGCCTGGGCTTAACTCATATTAGGTTCATTTCCAAAGAAATTAAATTATTTGAAATTATCAAGATCACATTTTTAATTCATGTCAGAAAAACTAATCAGTTGAAGTATGATCCTAATAGATATTCTATTAGAAATTTTCCACAAATCCCCACTTGAGTTCAACAGAACCAAAAATAATCAAAGTGGGGGACAGTACATGTTTTGTTGTGTGATTCTCAGAATGTTAAAATGCCCACATTTTCACATGTTGCACTGTGATTGTTTTTATAGAAACAATGATTGTTTACAGTAAACATCTATTTACCATGCTAAGCATATTCTAGGTAGCATATTTTCAAACCCTGTAATTTCACTGAGTGTTCTTTAGCATTCTGTTATTTAGACATGGAAGTCCTTATCAATTTTACTAGAGTTTTAATACTCTGTTACCTAAGATCACCATACCTTACAACACAGTACTATACATGTCTATTTAATTTTAATTTAATTTAAGCCATGGCAAACTATTTCTAAAATCTTGCCAAGAAAACTTCAGGGACTTGTCTGGGTTTATTGTGGGTGATGATTATTCACTTGATTTTGGTTGTACTGTTTACCTCTGAAAATGAAACAGACCCATGGATTTTGCCTTGCACTAAATACTTTTTTTTTTTTTTACAATATTCAGGAATGTTATCTAGAGCCTGTTGTGCATACCTTACTCAATTAAAAATCATGTAGATCAGTCACAGTCTATTATAGGAAGTGACCAGAAAATTATGTGCAGGTTAATTTCATGTTGAACAATGTACCTCAAACTAAAACAAGGTAAGGAACATTTTTCAAAGCGTATCTTAAGTCTCCAAGTAATATAGATTTCCCCTCTTATGGTGTAGATCTATGTGTATGTGTTTTATAATAATTGAATACAGTTTGATGATGTAAAAGCTGTAGCAAAATCAAAAGATGAAGAAAGGAAGAGGTTGGCTTTGAACTATCATTTTTCTCTACAAACCTGAATACGTAGCAACAGTCGTCTATTAGTTTGCTCTAATTTTTTCTGCCTCTGGTTTAATTCTTGAGCTTTCTGTTGTTCTTTCTGTAGCCACTTGATATAGTCCACTGATGCCTTTAAAATAGTTCCTTTATTCCAGCGCATATCGCTGTAAAAAGTAATGATAACCTTTTCACAATTGTGCATGTCAGCAAAATGCATAAAAATGTACAAAATCTTTTATATTAATATGAAATAATGATTTACATGACCATTATTCACTCTTAGATATTATTGCTTCTGAATGGAAATTTTAATAGAATAGTTAAAAAGGCCTTATATATTAAAATTAATCCCAGAATGAAAATAAGTGTCAAAAGAATGTAATAAAGTGCCTTTTTTGTGTAAGATCTGAGTGCAGATTCATGATTCTACTTTTATAGTCTTTATATTTTTAGTAAAAATGCTTTTGTTATTAACTCTGATTAAAATCTATGTGTAGAACTCTCCATTAATGAACTGGAACCATATATTACTGACAATTTAAGCATAAATTTCTGAATATAATTTAAAATTTATAACTCTTTTACCTGATCTTCTAACGAGCATACTTTTATTCTTATTTGAATAAAAGGTTTTATCTAATTTTGATATTCAGTGTTAATAATACACCAAAATCATAGTTTAGTTTTAGCAACAATTCCATATCGTATTTTAAAACCTGTATGATTAAAACAAACTAAAACAGACTTTTATATAAAATACTATATAAAAGTGCTTTGTATATCTCAACTAATATGATTTGTCACTGTTAATAAGGAGATACTTACCCCAAAATGGCATTTAGCTTATAAGAATACTATTACAAGTATCATGTTAAAAATATATCTTACCATGTGGACCAATATATTATATGTAAACTGGAATCTGAAATTATCCATCATCTAGCACATGAATTTACTCTAGCAATCTGCCAGTCTGGATGAAATGTCCACACTAAATATGATATCTAAAATTGTTTCATATTCTGCTCCATTTTTTTTTGCATTTTCTTTTTATTTAAATTAAAAAAAAACAATGATAAAAATGACAGGTGAACTCACGGATCATTAGACTTTGGGATAAGGGTGCCAAGCTCTTTAATACGGTAATTAATGTTATACCTTCTTCTTCTTTCAACTATAAAACAAGATATCTTAATAGTAGAAGAATATAACAGAAAGACATAATTCATTAACAAACAGCAACACAGTTGCTCTGTTACAAAATGCTCTCTATCAAAATATCACAGTATTTCTACATTGTAAAGTTTGAAAATATTTAATCTTTGAAAACCATTAAATAGCTAGTTTAACTATCCTGGAGAAAACTTTTAAACGGAGAAAAATAATAATACCAAAATATTTATTTTTAATGAAAGAACACTCTTCATTTAACTCTTCATTTAAACTATGCAACCAACAAAGCTTTTCATAGGGATTTAATGTATAAGATAAATGTAACATTCAAATAACAACTGTAATTCTCATTTGATTTGGCAATGAACTAAAATTGTGAATCAGTGCTTTTATCATATTAGATAAGTTATTTTGAAAGGTTGCAAAGAGGTGATAATACCCTCATGTATTTGCTGTCATTTGAATGAAAATATTTACTTTACAATTTCATCCATGTTTACTTAAAGGAAGGTTTTGATCTTAAAATGTATGCATTATTCTTTCAAAAAAAAATCTTAATTACCGTTTGTGCTTGAAAATTTAGTTTTAAAAAAAACCCTCTCCAATAGTACATAACAAATATACTTTAAGTTTTTAAATTATAAGTATTTTTTTGAACAAACAGTACGAATCACTTTTTGATTGTCAAACACCTTGTAGGGGAGGGAGGGGCAGAGGGTGAGTGAAAACAGGGATCAGCCTAGAATCTTTATGTGGCCGGAAGTCATACCTCCCTTAATTCTATTGATCCTTATTTAAATTTTAGCAGGTGAGAATATTCCTGTGATAGGCATGAGTAGTATTAAATCAGTTTAATTTGACTTTCTTGAGTGAACCTGATATTTCACACCTGACATTTTTACATTTAATATCTGCTTGTTGCATGCAGCAATTCACTTGCTTCATATTATTATACCACATTATGGCACAGTTAGTGATCATTGTCACCAAAATGACTATTCAGATGTAAAAATATCAGGTTAACTAGAATATTGTTCAAATTATTTGATATACAGACCTAATTTATTTGGAATGTGCAGTTGCATTTTAAGATGACCATGAAGCATGATGCATATATAAATTGCATAGAAACAATGAGAATAAAGTACAGTCCAATTATGTTAACCTCATCAATTCTTGAATAATTCAATACAATGGTATTGTGAAGTGGGATGTTGGTTTCATTATTTAGTTTAAACTGGATAGGAAAATACAATTTTCCTAGGTATCTAACCTTATGGCACAAGTTATTACAATTTCTCTCTGCACATAATATCTGCAAATTGGGCATCCATTTCTGGTCATTTCAAAATTTTCTTCTATGCACACAACAATAGGCAACATATCAAAATTAATCTAAGGCACTGATAATGCCCAACAATGAAGTATTATTAATATTTAATAATTTAGGATAAAATAAAAAAAACAGTATATGAAATTGAAATGCCAAGGGAGCTATGGTGGCACGGTGGTTAGAATGCAGTATTGCCAGCTAATTCTTCCCACTGCAAGAAGTTTGATCCTGACCAGCTCAAGGTTGACTCAGCCTCACATCTTTCTGAGATCAGTAAAATGAGGCCCCAGATTGTTGGGGGCAATAGGCTGACTCTATAAACTGTTTAGAAAGTGCTGTAAAGCACAATGAAGCAGTATATAAGTCTAAGTACTATTACTATTGCTAAGTGGCCAAACCAGCATGAGCCATTAAACTGGTTCATATCAGACATGAGCAAGTTTAAAATGTGTTTATTAAGCAACATATACAAAAAGTGAGAAAAAAGCTAGGCATAAAAAGTGTGATGGAAACAACATCAAATGTATCCATACCTGGGCTATATCTATGATATAATACATTGCTGGAATTATGATTTGGACACAACCTGAACTGGCCAATTTAAACTAAAAACAAGAAGGCAAATGATGATTCACTTTGCAATTACATTTCCATAGAAATATTAATAGATTATGTCTTCTCCACAGTAATGGAGGGAAGGTTTACTTCAATCAAATAAATTATCAAACAAAAAAAAAAAAACAATTGCAAAAAAGATAGGAAGAACAGCCACTGATGCAGATTGCTTCAAAATGTGTCAGAATGTGTCAAACAAGTGGCAACTTCAAATCTCAGCAAACAAATGCTCTGTCTTACATACTGGCAAGAAAAATAAAAAAATAAAAAAACAAGCTGGATGAACAAGATCTTGTACATGATTCTCTTCTCTATCAAGGATTTCTCGTCTCTGATGATCTAAGTGCTAGAGTCCACTGTAACAACATTGCCAAAAAGGCATTAAGAGTTGTTAACCTAATACTGTGAAGCTTTTTCTCTGGTAATATTGTATTACTAACTGGAGAATACAAAATATTTTCTAGACCAATTCTTGAATACAGCTCATTTGTCTGGAATCCACACTGCATATTAAACATTAATACAACCAAGAGAGTCCAGAAATATTTCACAAGAAGAGTCCTCCACTCTTCTACTCGCAACAGAATACCCTATGCCTCCAGACTTGAAATTTTAGGCTTAGATAACTTAGAACTAGGTCGCCTTCAATCTGACCTAAGCATAGTACACAGAATTATCCATTACAATATCCTACCCATCAATGACTACTTCAGCTTCAACCTCAACAATACATGACCACACAATAGATACAAACTCAGGGTAAACTGCACCAAACTTGATTGCAGGAAATATGACTTCAACAACAGAGTGGTCAATGCCTGGAATAGTCTTCCTGAATCTGTGGTTTCTTCCATTAACTTGAAACACTTTAACCTCAGATTGTCTACTGTTCATCTCACCCCATTCCTAAGAGGTTTGTAAGGGGTGTGTATAAGCACACCAATGTGCCTACCATCCCTGTCTTAATGTTCCTTTTTATTCGTATCTATTTCATGTATTAATAATCATGTTTATATACATTATATACATTATAATGTATATAACTTATATACATTATAATGTATATAACTTATATACATTATCAAATGCATGCTTGACAAAATAAACAAATAAGTAAGATGCAAGTATAAGATTGGAACTTATTGAATGTGTGGGAAACAAAATAATATAATAAAAACAAGAATAGAATACTGGCAAGAAAAAGCATTATATGGTCAATTTCTATAAAAGATCGAGGGGAAAGTAGATTAAGATAAAATCTGCCAATGGCTTACAACTGGGACATTAAAAAAAGAAACTGAAGGCATGATTTTGGCTAAGAAATTGGGAGAGTTTGTTTATTGTCCATGTCAATTTTTCAGGTCTATCCCCTTCACACACACACACACACACACACACACACACACACACAATTTTATTCAGTCTTTCTTCAACATTAACTCTAAAGCAAAGAGTTATTTCCAGTCTACTAACAATTATAAATATTTGGAAAGTGTTAAATGTACTCACTGAGATTATGGTTGTCCTTTTTCACTCTCTCTTTTGTGATTCTGTGTGTATCTGGGATAGAAAGCAAAATCTATTTAAACAGGTTATAGATTACTCTATGTGAACAATACATTTTTTACAAACACTGCTTTTAAGAAAAGTTTAACATCTCACACTTCTTAATTCTTTTTGCTACTTGCTACTTCCTTACTTGTTGTTTACAATATGTGCTGAGTTTTTTTTTTTTTAATATCATGCATTTTTAATTTTTAAAATTCTGGGGAAGCAGTATCCAATTTGTTGTACTTTGCATTGTGGTGATGGAAAACTTTATGATACTTTAAAGTGAATTTGACTTCCTATTATTATCTTGCCAGGCATAATCAGATTTGTATATTGGAGAAAGAGGAAGAAAACCATATCTTTGTTCCTTTAAGTTGCACTGATAAACTGCATGGTTGTTAACATTCTTTAGATTAATTGAATAAAAGTCTGAAAGATGTCAATTCATTAATGTGGTGAATGGCTGTATTGTGAACCTTTAAGAGAGTCACTTATGATGACCTGGAACAAATGTAATGGATGATAATTTATTTATATCATGGGCCAGAAGTCAAAATGTGTGCAGATCAATTATGTATCCTACAGTAATTGCAGCCATTAGCTGCATGTGTCGAGTTATAAGGACCAGCAAGGACTACCATGACTTTTATGTTAGGGATATTAACTTCAGAACAAATAGAGAAAAATGTTTTGAACCAGATCATTTTGATTCAGGGAGACTACTAGTCATTTAGAAATAGAATGCTAAATGACTAACAGTGTTCCTTACCTGTTCTCCACATTTCATAATTCATTATGAGTGAAAACAATCACATGGATGGTTTAAAACCAGTTAATAAGGAATTAGAGAGTAAAACCAGTACACCATGAACGTATCCAATGTGTATTTAAATCACTTCTATTATGTTAATCTGCCTGGTTACATTTGTTCTACAAACAGACAGACACTTCATCCTTTGTTTAAACAAGTTTTTAGTGTGCCAAAATCTCAAAGCTGTATTACCTATGAGTTCCCTTTTAACTGGCAAATTAGAAGGATAGGAAGAATTGGTAAGACCCATATTGGCAGCTGTCACTCCTTGGTCACTGTTGTATATATCCAGAATGCTACTTGAAAGCTTTGAAAAACAAGAGAGAGTGAAAGAAAAAGACATAAAATTAGATATAGGAGAATAAAAATAAATTCATGCTTTTGTCATAGGGAAAGCATATATCCACTTAAGAACAAAATTCCATTTCAGATGCGTATTCATGTCTTAATCTCAATGGGATCTGCAAATGCTCATCTAAAAAGCATATTTTGCCTTTATCCTCTATAAACTAAAATAAAATGTTAAGGGTCAAAATTGCCATTGTTCCATATGCGGAAACTACAAGGAGGTTGATTTGAGTTTTATATGCAGAATGATGCCTGGTTATGGCCCCCGATGTCTAATTTTGAATTAATGCCATAGCATATTTTCCAATAACAGATTACTATTACTACACTTCAAATATGAGTTAAGTTGAAAGGAAAATAACCTTGCTGATCTTACCTGAGACCCAAGTGAATTTTTAACTATATCCCTGAACTCAATTCCTAAATTGTTTGTGCTTTGAGCAGCATATAAAAAAAGATGCAGTGATGCAAAGCATCTTAAAATAGACCTGGATGAAGCATTGGAAACCATGTTATGGGCAATTGTCTTGCAAGAGCATTAGGAGACATTAGGTAATTAATTTTCTATCTGTTAGGTAGACATAAATTTTATAATCTGCTATTTGATTATTCATTGCTGATTTTTAATATAAAATTATTCTGAACATAAAATTAAGCTTGTATTTTGTTTGGATTTTTAAAATAACTTTTAAATTTGTAATGCCCTTGATAGGTAGAACCTCATGCAAATGTGAACAGTTGGATTCATACAAAAAACCCTAAGAGTAACAGTTTTTTATGTCCATGCAATTTCCCCCCATAAATACATACTACATGATTTGGAAATGGGACTGTTTCCAGGATTTTAACTTGCTAGATAATTGGCTGGCTACCCAGTGAACTTACAATCAACCTTCATATGCTCTTACCTAGTGCCCTACATAAAGTTTTAGTTTTATTAAGATTTTATGGCACCAAGATTTTATGGCCCCAAGAGATTTTCATTGTTTTCAAGATCAGTGCACAACAACTGATTGTTTTGTCCTATTGTGCTTTTAAAGTTGTAGCAACATTTCAGCAGAATCTCATCTGCCATCATCAGGCTTCTGTATAGTGTTCATCTGTGAGTCAGACTTTTACAGTGGTTTCAGATTTAAATTTGGGGCAGCCTATTGTTGTGCCAGAATGGTTTTTTCTTCATCCTGATTGGTTGGGAGTCTTGGTCTGTGTTTATTGGTCTTGGAGTTTGGTGTGTTCTGCTTCGAATATCTTCTGTCTGTTTTTTGGCTCTTTTTGTATCTTGATTGGCTGGCAACATTGTGTTACTTTATTGGAGGCCTTTAGTGCAGCTTGGCTTCGGGTAAATGGACGGCTATCATTAGTTAGGAAGCTAGGTTTCATCTGGGTGCCTGGTTGGGGTGTGTTTGAGATGGAGGTATCAGGGGGGATCTGTTTGTGCCCAGGTGTTTGCCTAGCTTGTGGTGTGGAGATTTTTTTGTTTGGGTGCAGGCTTCCAAATGATTGACAGCCTGGTGGAATCATCTCTTCTATTCATATATATATATAGTAGTTAAGGCACCAGGCTAGAAACCAGGAGATGGTGAATTTTAGCTGGATGACCTTGGGCCACTCTTCCACACTCTTTAAGAAGTAAGCAACGGCAAACTGCTTGCCAAGGGACAAGTCACCAAAAGTCAAGACTAATTAAAAGGCATCAAAAAACACCAAATCAAATCAAATAAAAACTGTATGAGATATCAGAAAACAGATTAAACAAATCAAAATAAACAAATGTCTATCATAACCTATAATACTAGTAAAGTGGAGTATTTAACACTATGTCCAAAGTAAATGTAAATATAAAAACCATTTAACCCTCCAATTTTATCAGATGTTTTGCAAGATCTGATGTTTTTATTAAATTGATAAAAACACTGTTGCACTGTGATATTTTCATGGATGCCTATTTTCAGCAGCAAACTTCACACATGTACGTGTGAAGAAAGGTCCTTTTTTCTCCCAGCTTTGCTGAATCAGTTTCATTGGATGACCAGCAAATTCTTCCTTTATGCATGTATGCATTTCTGTCCTGAATTTGAAACATGCAGTTTTGTATATAATTTATTCAACAAATCTTGTCCATTATGTATCTTGATTCATCAGTTTTCAGTTTTGCTGTGATTTTTTTTAGCAGATTTTTTTTTTAATCATTAAAAATCACCTGTTTTCATTCACAACTTTCACATATGGTCAGTGTTCCTGACATATGCAAATTTTAATATAAATACTTACATAATCTTTTGTGGATGCTAAACTTTGCCAAATAAATTTCATAATACAGATTTTTTTTAAAACATAAAAATATTTTAAACAATTAATTATCCTCCTTTTGTACAGGCAATATTTAAAATACACATTTTACAGTTGCATCTCTCATATAACTTGTGGGGTAGTTTTTTTTAATGCAAATATCAAACATATATCAATCTACACAGATGTATACCTGTAATAGAAACTATGAATGGGCTTGGGGAATGAGGGAAAGAGATGCTGTTTTGGAAACCATCAGACAAGAGGGACAGGAAAGGTCAGAGGAAGAAATTTAGGAAGGGGTTTCTCTAATGGATGAAGTCATTAAAAATGGTGATGGGAAGTGGTTTTATAACTACAACTTGCAAGCTTCTGTTACGGTAGCCTTACAATAAAGCAGAATTAGCTCACCTAATCTTGTTTCATGATTTTCCTGAGATGGCTAACAGTGCCCTAATCTAGGTAACACTTTTTCAGTACTGTACTTCAGTGTAAAGTGGAGAATCTTGGAAATTTTGATGGAATCAGGTGTAATGGATTAGCATACATTCCATCAGCTACATTAAGTATTGCCCTAAATTATCAATAATGTGTATAATATTGGGACACTAAAGCAATAAGGATAGTTATAAAATAAAAAGTAAATATGAAATTTTATGAAAGAAGAAAAGGATACAGTGACCATTAAGAAGATAGTGCTGATTATAAAATTAACATTATCACGGGAAGGTTAATTTATTAATAGCTACTATACATATTAGAGTTTCAGTAAATGTTTATCATACATTTGTGAGTCTGAGTGGGCATGTCATTTAATGGGGTGAAAAATAATTTTTGAATTTTTTTCAGTGAGGGGTTCTAAAAATGGGCGTTTTTATTCTAATCTGCTTTTATTTTTGCAGTTGCACAACATTTCGCTTGGCATGGTAAATCCACATCTGATCATACACCCCACAAAAATTTCTTGTAACTCACCTTGTGCTACAAAAATTAAAAGATTTTTTTCTGCATGAATCTTATCTAGCTAAGCAAAAAATAATCCATGCAATCATAACCTAACATTAGAAAGCAATTATCTGAATTATAAAAATATTTAAGTAACTTTCATTAAGTTAGTTTATGCTCGTTCTTCAACATCAGCCACCAACTTGCTTCTTGGCCTCTGACATAACCCTCACATTTCTTATGTGTATACACTTTCTGCCTCTGTGACCTGTTTCACACATGTCTCTATTGGCTACTCTGATTCTTGGCCCTAGTTCATCAATGAACTTCTTTATTTCCGCTGTGGTCAGTTTGCATGTCAAAGATGGCTCATGTACATCTTCAGAGCAGTGGCATTTTTCTTGTGTGTACAAAAAAAATCTCCCAGTGCGTCATCATCTGCACCTCTCAAGTCAATGATCTTTTGCACATCAACTCTGTAAGCCAGATCTCCAGCATGGGATACCTCTTTGATGCATGCTTGCTATTGGCTGCCACAGTAATGGGGAGGGCCATGGTATTTGGGTTGGAGAAATGAGCTGGTGAGGTGAAGTCCTATGTGAACTAAAAGGAAGGTTTGCTTTCAAGAATTACTGCACCGCTGAGTGGAGTTGTTTACAGCCTGTCAAGGCCAACAATCCTTGGACTCCAGGTGGGTGAAATACCTGAAGATGAGCTTTACACAACTTCATACTGGACATTGATTGGATACTCAGCAAGGAACCCTGGAGGAAGGGGTGTGTGGAAACTTTCAACCTGTAATTTTCACACATTTTGAATGAGATCTTGCCTTGCTTTCACGGCTATCATTTAAAACTCAAGACAAATACTCCTTCTCTATCTCAATGGAGTTGGGATTTTCTTTCTTGGGTTTTGAGTAGAGGCAGGTCTGACATCTCTCTTGAATATTATCTGAACACAAGTGTGCCTGGATTATCATTTCATTGAAAGCGTATCATGCTGAGTGCTGAATGGTTGGCAAAACAGCATCTACTACAACCTTCTTTTGCAGTCTGACTTCCTGCAGCTAGAAAACATGACACAGGCCTTCAAACCAGGAATGTTTTACTTCGATGTTGCTTAACACAGAAAACGGTTAACCAGATATCTTTAGACAATGCAACTGCAAAAACACGAAGAACTCCCTAATCAAATTAAATTTCAGTTATGCTCCGGTACTAGCTAATTTAAATAATAAAATAGAGCATCACTTTCTATTTTATTTGATTGAAGTATGGACATTTTTATATATACCTCTGTTATATACAAGTGAGGGTTAGGAGCTGATGATGTTTTTGTCATTCTTATTATTATCATCACCTTTTTTTAAAAAGAATTGTCTTATTTTATTATTTTTATAAATAACTCCTCAACAAGGTGGCAAATGTATCCTCCTCCTATATTCCCCACATCAACAAACCTGTGAAGTGAGTTGGGCTGAAAGAAAATGGCTGGCCTAAAGTTGCCCAGCCATGCCTGAAGAGGGACTAAAATTTATTGTTTGTTTGGTATCTTAAGCACTGGGCCACTGATTCTCAAAAAAAAAAAAAAAAATCAATGTGGCTCTTTTGGGCCCCTTAGCTTAATTTTACAAGGCTGTTTAGTGAAGTAGGTAAGATGAACAAACAGTCTTTCAATAATTTTATGAAATCGCCCAAGTGACTTTAGTCTTCTGCATGTGTATATTTATCCTATTTAAAATATAAGAACTCTGCTGGATCAAGCCATAAATCCATCTACTGGAGCATTTTTATCACTGCAGCTGCCAGCCAGCAACCTATAAGACATTAATTCATTTGTGGTCTCTGCTTCTATGCATATTGTAGCTATTATTAGTAGTAGCTATTGATATTCTTATTTGATCAAATCATGTAAACTGGTGGCTTTCACTATACCTTGAAATAACAAAAACTGATAAAAAAAAAAAAAAAAGAAGAAGAAGAAACTTCCGGTTTGCGTGGCTTCGGGGCAGCAGGAATTCGCGACAGCTCGCGATTCCTGCTGGCTAGCTGCCGAGGTACCCCCGATCCAGATGGGTCAGGGGGTTATGGCTGCCCTGTAGGGACAGCTGAAGATAGAGGGGAGCCGGTTAGGGAGGTGGGGGCATCGCAGACCCCCCCCTTCTCCGGGAAAACCCCTTTTTCCCAAGGCGGTGGAGCGGCGGTCAGCAATGGCCGCCACGAAGAAGCCAGCAACCGGGTAAGAACTGTGCTGGAGGAAGTGTGAAAAGTGAAAGTTCTGTCTGAGCCGGGTCAAGTAACAACTTTTAAATCTCCTGGAATTGAGCTGCTTGTTGCTGGAGGATACATTGTATCCCTAAGAAGATCGAAAGCGGCGGAGAAGCTGTCAAAGGGAACTTTTCTTTTACTCTCCCATCCCACGGAAAAAGCAAAAATATTTGGATGTATTAGACACTGAAAGTGGATTGCTTTGAAAGCTAAGCTAAGAGATAAAGGGATTTTTGGACATTGAAAAATTTAAGAAATTGGAAAATCTCTGCTGGAGGTATGGAGTTTTGATTATTTAAAATTGTTATTGCAAGTGGGAAGGGAGAAAGAAAAATTGGAGCAGAAACTGAAAAAGGAGGAGACTGTCTAGAATGTCTTGGTGGATCCCAAAAGAAGATATATGGTAATTGGACCTCTTTGATCAAAAATTAATTTTGAAAGAGAAAGAGAAGAAGGAAGAAAAGTATTAATTTTTGGAACTTTTTTCTTTTTTTCTTTTTTTTAATTGCTTTTGATTGTCTTGGATTAAAAATACTTGTGGTTGTTTTGGAAAAAGTTTCCCTTTTCATAATGGCATTGTCTGTGGATGAACTAGAGATTGAATATCAAAAATATAAAAAAGAAGATACTTTGGGCGCTTTGTTCCAATTCTTAGAAATGGCGTTATGTTCCTTTGAAAAGTTGATTACGCAGCAGAAGGACTGGGACAAGGAAGAAGAGGAAGAAGAAGCCATCTTTGATGAACAATGGGTTCCTTCCGGAGAGGAGGAGAAAAAGGATAAGAAAAAGGGGTTTTTAAGAATTATAAAAACAACCAAAAGAGAGAAAAATGAGCGAAGAGATGGAGGCAAGGTTAGAAAGCAAAGGAAAAGGAGTATGAAAAGCGAAGAGAAAAAGCAAAGAGGTAGAAAGGGCAAGGAGAAGAATAAGCAAGAGAGAAAAGGGGGGAGGAGAAGCCTTAATGGGAGGAAGCAAGATTTAAAGAAAAAAAGTTTATTTAGAGACAATGGGTGAATTTAATTTAGATTAAAAGAGGGATTCTGGAGGGTATTCAAGAGTGTGTTTTTATATGTATGTATATTTAGAATAAAAAATTTATTATGTAATTTTAGAATTTTTTAAATAGAATCCCAAGAAAGATTTATATGTAGTATTTTTAAGTTTGGTAATGAGTTATAGATGTAACTCCAATTGGTGTACAGGAGAAGTATAGTAAAAGAAAAAAGATGAATGGATGTTTGGAAATAGAACAGACAAAGAATGTTGTTGAAAATGGTAATAATGGAAGGATATATATGCTTTTTTTTTTTTTTTGATTTTGTATATTGATAAAAGGCAATAAAATTTTAATTGATAAATAATTTGGATGGAAAAGAGAAGTAGGGACAAGATATGAAGTTAATATTATATGAAATATTGATATTATAATCTGGAAATGTTATGTTTTATTGGTCTATCATTATTATTTTTTTTAGAAAAGAATTTATAAGCTGTTATGCCTTGATTTTGTGTGTATTGTTTTTAGATAACTGATAAAAATAGTTTTTATATACATATATAAAAAAGAAAATGATAATAAGATATGGAAGATTTAGGTTGAATATGATGTTTGAATTTGTGTCTGTGTAAAGAGTTTTAACCCGGGAACAGACAACCTTCAGAAAAGATCTTGTAGTTTTGTCTATGTTTTGTGTTTGTATGTTTGTGTATTATGCTTATGATAAAACTAACAAAATTTGTTTTTTATTAAAAAAAAGGAAAAAAGAATCAATAAAACCTTGGAGGAATGTTAGATGGGAATAATTTAAACAAGCCAGAAAGAAAAGAATATGATGACTATAAAATGGATAAATATGGAAGAGAAATGAAATTGAATAGGAGTAAAGAGAAATAATGAGAAATTTGATGAAAGATATTTGCGTGTCCATATGGGGATGGGATAAATCGGAATTATGTTGTATAAAAATATTGTTTTGTTTGACTTGTAAGGATTTACAATATTAAGAGGTTTTATGTGTTTATGTATTTAATGGTTAATGATGTGTTGTTTTATCTTTAAAATTAATAAAAACTTGTTTCAAAAAAAAAAAAACTGATAAAAGATAAAGTGTGTAAATAATTATTTCCTTTTGTCTGTCACGAAGAAGGGTGATCATTGAGAGAATAGAAAATTACTCCTGGAATTCGAATTTGTCTTTTAAGGCTTTCTGATGTGCTATTCTGGAATATCATAGAGAATAAAGACACATCTTTTTCCCTGTGTCATCTTCATATATCGGAAGATTGCTACCATGTCTTCCTTTAGTGTTCTGTTCATTAGGTAGTCATACTTATCTACAGCCTAATATATTTATCCTTTATGAACCCATTTGTAAACTGGTTTCCCAATCTCTACCCAGCTGGTTTACTGTAGCAGTCATTATTTTCCATGCTTACATTTATACTTCTATCATCTTAAGGCAACATGCCTGAAACAGCTGTCAGACATTGACTCTACAGATACATCACATTCACATCATAAATTCATACATATCAGAGGTGATATTCAGCAGGTTCTGACCAGTTCTGGAGAACCGGTAGTGGAAATTTTCAGTAGTTCGGAGAACCAGCAAATACCACCTCTGACTGGAGATTTTACAGCCTACCAAGCCACGTCCACAGAACTGGTAATTTAAAAAATTTGAATCCTACCACTGATATATACAGTTATAAATAACCATGTGTTCTATATTAAGAACTACCTTGAACGTATTTGTGAAATCAATCCTGTCTGGGCCATGTTAAAATCACAATTGATGTCTGTCCAGCATTTACTGAAAACTTCTCTCTACATTCTATGTTAAAATTTAAACTTGCTTACTTGTTTAATTTGTTCACCTGTTAATTTAAACTGCTTCTAATTTAACTAATTATCAGTTAAAGTTTGTCTCAACAGAATAGCACTCAGAACCCATTTTAGCCTATAATTAATTAGAAAGTATGGAGCATAGGTAGTGACAAAATACCGTGTTTCTCATATAATAAGGCCGGGTCTTTTTTTTTTTTGAGCCCCGAAAAAATGGCTAAGCTGTCTTTTCGGGGGTGACTCAATCCCCCCCCCCTTGCATCTTTGGGTGGGCAGGTGGTGACAGCTTGGATGTTGACTTCGGCATTGGTGGGGCACTTCATATCAGGGTCAATGCAGGCGGCACCATATCCAGGTATGCAACAAAAGTACTTCCTAACGGCAAGCCCCCCCGTTCCCCCCCATTTCGCATGTTTTAATATAGGCCTTAATTTGGGGGGAGGGGCTTAATTTCATTTCATGCCTATTAAACATGCTGGGATTTCCTATTGGGGAGGCCGTATTGTTGGAGAAACAGGGTACTTGATTTGCTGCTAACTTTCAAGGAGAAAATTTAAAAATAGGTCTTAAGTTTAAACCTCAGACCCACTGATTTAAAATGCAGCCATCAATGAAGGTGCTTCAAAAGTTTAAGAATATAGTGCTATTTTCATTAACAATTCATATGATAGAAAAATGCATTTTGTGGTTCATTTTAATTACCGTATTTTTTGGTGTATAAGAAATACTCCCCCCCCCCAAAAAAAAATGTGGGTGGAAATATCTGTGTGCCTTATACAGTGAATGTTGCCAAAGCCCCACCCACTCACCAGCCCCCACCCTTCAGCTCCTGCCTCCCAGCAATTTGCCTCCTTGCAACAAACAACAAACCGCCGGGTCAGATTCATCACAGCCTGATTTAACACAAGCAGCTGATTGTCTGATGGATCTGCCTCCCAACAATCAGCTGTTTCAGGCTGGAGGGATCGCCATCGCCTATTGCTGCCTCTGTCCATGTTCAGCCTCCACGTCCTGTTTTCTGCCTGTGCACGCCTTATTTTTGGTCTCTGCATGCCCCATTTTTAGCCTGTTCCAATCCCTGCTGCCCAGAACCAACCAAAATTGGGGCACATGGAGGCCAAAAATGGGGTGTGTGGAGTCAGAAAATGGGATACGGAGGCCAAAAATGAGGCATGGAGAGGCGGCAATAGGCGATGGTGATTCCTGCAGCCTGAAACAGTTAATCATCAGGAGGCAGATCCAACTGACAATCAGCTGCTCGTGCTAAATCGGGCTGTGCTGAATCTGACCAGGCTATTTGCTGTTTACTGCAGAGGTAGATTTCTTTTTCTTGCTTTCTTCCCCAAAAGCTAGAGCATCTTAATCCGAAAAATATGGTAACTAAAATAGAATTTGTTCAATGTTTGTTTCACTTTTTTATCATTTTGTCTTTAGGGTTATTCAATTTAACTAACCAACATGTTTCGCAGATGAACGACCAAATATGCATTGACTTTGGACCTTTTAATGCAAACTGATCATCTGCTTCTAATGCCTACATACACAATGAAACAAAACTATCAAAATATATTTCTCCTTCTAAACTGGAGAGGAAACAGTATGGCTTTCTGTATTCTACTTGGTCTAGCCTATGTTAAGCCTGTTCACAAACAGGCAGAGAGACTGTCTTATTAACTGCAAACTAGAGAAATGACCTTGAAGTAACTTTGTTTATTTTCAATTCTCTGTGATTTAACTGCCCATCTACAAGACCTTTTATCTTCAAGGTAACACTTGTCTTTGTACCAGGCAAGCAAAAAATGCTGAGTTTGATTATATAGTAAACAGATGGATGAGGCAGACAATATTGGAAAAGCAGAACATCCAAGGAGAATAGTGTTCAAGCTAGATAATGGAAACATAGCAGTGGTATTAACTAGAAAACCTTTCAAGGAATAGGTCAACAATGGATATGTAATTATACTGTGGTCCTTTTCTTCGAATGGGACTCAGATTAGAACATACAATGCCACAACATTCATTTCAGTGCTAGATTTCTGATTACGTGAGTTTTTAGCTCATTTTCAGTAGAATATATATCCATCTCGGGACAGGACTGACTTTTTCATTGTGTAAAACAAGATCTTTTGTTAAGCCAGGCTTTAAGGTATCTTCTCAACTAGCAGCTTGTGGTTATTTATTGAGAACAATTCTATAGCAGAATATAAAGAAACTTCAAAGTGATTAACCCAAAAACTGTTGTGACTATCATCTTGACTTTTTTGACCTCACCTCACAGGCATTCCCACTAACAACCACCATACTACAAAGATCTAAATATTTACTGCAATGAATATGAGAAGACCGCCTCTTGCCAATATGGAACTTCTCTCATTCTAAAAAAAAAAATTCAATCCACATTAAAACTCACATTTCAAATAATTGTTCATGGAATTAATCTGTTAAAGGATGTAGTCTACAATCTCAATTAGATAATTTCAGAGTAGCAAAGCAAAGCAAAGCAAAGCAAAACCCTTCTAAAATGGTATGATAATAAATTAGCAGTGTGTCATTAATCCCCAAAAGATTTAGTGCTCAAATGTTTCATTTTCTCTGTCCCTTTTTAAAAAAAATATATATGAAGGTTTTAATGCTTCCACAGAAGGAAAGTATATGGGCTGTCCACAGGACAAATATATGGTAAACAAAAAAGGTATAAAATAAAAAGAAGTAAAGCAAAATCAGGCTTGCAACAATCTGTTGTTATAGCCAATCCCAATATAGTTTTAGTCTTTCTTTAGAGTTGATTTCCTAGCTTAATCTATATAATTGGACTGATATTAATCCTTTTCACACAAAAAATCTACACATTAACAATGGCTTTTTCTGTAAGTGATTGATGTGATTGTGATTGCTATACAATTTGTATAATGATCATTTGGATGCCAAATACACATTTGTTCATGTGATTTACAGACCCCACTTTCACGTTATACTAAAATAGGGCCATAAAATGCATCTCCCAGACATATTCTACCTGCAAAATATCATATGTATTGATTGAAGCTTACTCTGTTTTATTGCACCCAGCCTTCAAGTTAGAAACTTTATAACTTACCTAATTTGTAAAAATACGTAAGTATATTTGGGTACAATACTAAATTAAATGGATTAAATGTTAATAAGGAAAAATGGATATTGCCAACAACTACCAAGTTTGCTAAGAATGTCATGCCAACTCCTATGATACCGAGGTACACATTTTAATAATGTGTGAGGAAATAAGCAACAAGAGATGTGTTTATCAGCAATAAATGCAAAGTAAAAAGTTGAATGTCTATAAGATGCTAAGCTGCCTTGACAAAGAAACACCGCCAGAGATCACTCCAAAAAGGTTTGCATGGGGGCACAGTGAATGTCAGGTAGGGCATTTTATGCTGAAATAAATTATATTGATTTAAAAGAAATGAGGTGACCTAGTAGTTCATTCTTTACATAGCAAGCAAGCATTTATGAACTAAATTCCAGTTTATGACAAGTTTTATCTCAGACAAAAATGTTGTATAAATATTTTATATACAAATTAGGTAGAACAAAACACCATGGCAGCTGAATTGTTTCAAAAGCCTCGTTACTTCTGAACAAATATTATTATACAGATAGATCTAGGAATACACTAGATGTCAGCAAGAGGAAACAGACCACATTGATATATTATGAAATCACATCCTCACCATAAAATTACACAATTATATCTTACTTAACCGGAAAGATGGTAAAAAAAAAAAGATAGTTCTACTTGAAACCAAACCTCCTACTGAAATAAAAGAAAAATGAAGTGATTTTGCATGTTACAGATTAGGGGGCATTTCTTCAAAATTTCTTGAAATATCTCGCCATGCACATGAATGCTATACCAAACAAGACAGCAGGCTTTGGTCAGAGAGAAGGAAATAATGCACTATATTCTCGTCCAAATGGATTCAATGTGTGCTGTAGATGGCACACACTCAATATACAATGTTTTTCCACATTCTGTCCAGCTATATTTCAGCAGAATCTGAACGGAAGGGAAAATTTTGCTTATGATCATCTATGCACAGCATATGGACACAGTGTTTCTTTCTCAGTGCATTTAGCAATTATCAGATCAACTTGAAAGTTCAGAACATTTGCCACTGGAAACAATACTAAAAGGTCCATATAATTTTTCCTGTTATTTGATAGAAATAGTTAATTGCAGCATGTTTGGGGAACACAGTTTATATAAATAAATTTAGATTTTTTTCATATTTATTTATTTAAGAAATTTATTTGCCACCCATCTAATATTCAATTTCCCCAAGAGGGGAAATTTACCTTAAACCTTTTCATCAAAGGGATACACTTAATGGTATACCAAAGCCAACTCTTCAATTCTCATTTTAGCATTCATTATACTTAACTAAATAAATGGTTATTTTAAAAACTCAATATGGACACTCTGCATAATTTGATGCTTGTTTTTCTTGTTAATTTTTGTTTTTTGTCAAGTTTGTACTCATGACATACTGACAGTTGCTGAAGCTGAAATATCAAACGACCTTTGATTCCTCCTTGGAATTTATGCCTGATCTAATGTAAAATGTGCTTGACAATGTCATTTGCCTTGATGTCTTGTGCAGCCTTTTCCAGTCAGCTAAGATTAGTGATAGAGGTGTTACTATTTAGTCAGCTCCCTTCCCTTCAAATATGTACTAAACTTTAATACTCATGATAATTACAGGCTAGAAATTGTTCATATCAACATTACTTCAGGCACCATAAAGATCTAAATGAATATTTGAGAGTAGAAGTTTAAAACAGCTAAACTTCAATTTCTGGTGAGATGAGAAGAGACCATTTTGATTTTTATTAATTGTTCAAAAATGTTGAAAAGTTAGAGAGAATTGGAATTTTTAATAAAGTATTATACTTAATTGCAATTTGTATATATGAAACCATACTTCAGTATTGTTATATTTGACAACTGTAAGTTTCACCAACAATTGTATGTACTAAAAGTATGTAAATATATACTACATACAATTCTTGTTCCTATTTTTTCATTCCTACAGAATATTAAATAATTTAAATCAATCAATACTAAAATAGTAGGGCATATATTCTCTTGGCAATAATTTCTATTTTGATAGAAACTGTCTTAATAAATGTTATCTTTGAAAATAAAAATAAAATAAATGCTAAGGAATTTGAATTATGTTGTTATTCTGCATGCACGTTTTCTGAAAAAACTGGTGAAACATGTTTTCTGAAAAAACTGGTGAAGAAAATAAAAATATTAAAGCCATTCTAGCAAATCAATGAATCCATAACCTCACCAATTATAATATAGGATTACAACTTAGAACAGTACAGTTTCTATGGTACACATTTAGAATTTGTAATTGCAAAGGAAAGTTTGACAAAAGAGTGCAATAATTTTACCTGATTACAATTCCAAACTACAATTTTCTGACCCATATTCTCAATTGTTCTCATGACAAAATCTGCCAATTACTTACCACTCGTGGTATCGGCAGTGGTGTTTCGATACGACATATCTCTTCATCATTAAAATTTGATTCCATGTTGATTATATCATCAATAACTTCTTCCATCTAATACAACAAAAATTGCTAATGAGTGAAAGTGAATAGTTAATAGAGAAACTTACAGTACAATTCTATACAAGTTCTAAAGGGAAATCAATAATACATACGCTGAATGAATTAGAGGACTGCAATCTAAAAAAAAACACTTAAGAGCAAAACCAAATTAAAAACTAATATTTGGTAAACCTACCTCAGAAACCTATCTCTGAAAGACCACAATGTCATGGAATGGTTCCTATATACTATGTGAGTTAAAGATCACCTGGAAACAATATGTAAGACTTTCTGAGATCTTTGAAGAAAGAACAGAGGAAAAAAAAAACCTACCACCTAACCAAATGGTTACTTGTTGATTTTTGAGTGGGGGGATCAGAATAGCCATTTGAGGAAGTAGACAATGAAGTCCAAGACTGTTTTCTCTCTGAAATATTATTTGTCTTCAGCCATATCAAATTGATTTCAGTTATTTGCTGATTTTATCCTATTTCCTTATTATCTCTAATCCACTAAAATCATCCACATGACTAATCCAAAATGTACTTCTTTCTCTCTCAGTGGGATACACATCACATAGCCAAAACTATACCACTACTTATGATAATAACATCTTATTAACTATTTATTGACCTCTTGTTAGCTAGAATCATTTATGTGACTAATTTACAGTGATAAGAGAAATAGTAAATAAGGGTAGGTAGATTAGATGGGAGAAATAATGGTTCTGAACATTTTAAAAATAACTGAATGAACTTAAAGCATTTGGGAACAACTTTCTATCCCTGGAATATCAGTATTTTGGCAATAAAGCTAAGGCACAAGAATCCCAACAATTAGAATAGCTTTAAATTTGTCAGAAATGTTCCATGGTAAAAGGAGCTTGAAAATGAGGAAGAATAAATATTATTGCTTTACTGCTAGAAGTGAAGGAAGCTATTGCTTTATACAACCATTTCCAAGAAGTGATTCATTTCACTCTCTGTCCAAACCAACCTACCTCTTCAAAAATATGGGCAGCCCTTTGGTCTACATTTGCAGAATAGGAACTGTTATATTACTAAATCATATAGTTATAAAGTATAGAATGCAATAGTTCTACAATCCTGATTTGCTGAAACAAGAATACTTGTAGTATAAATACATGAAAGAAAGACTACTTTTTCTCTTAAATGGAAAGGAAGGCTCAAATAAAAATATAGGAAAACAAATCAAATAAGGGAAGTTGGTTTTTTCTCCCCTACTTTACTTTTCAACCTCCAATAACAAACATCAACCCTAACATTTTTTTGCTTTTGCATAGTTTGTTCAGTTATGATTAGATTCCTTGAAAAAATGAAAATGATTTTTAGCACATCATATACAAAACACATCATTAAGCAGTGATGATGTGATAATCAAAGACTTGTTAATGATGATGCATTGCTTGTTGACGTCCAAAGGAAGTTGGATACACAATGAAGTTATGATTTTTTCATATGCAAGCTTTATGGTGCAATCAATAAAACTAATGTCTGAAGTCATCCTTCCTTAACCCTATCTTATTTAAACAATAAGAGCTGAACAAATTGGAGAATTGTTTTCTTATCAATTCCGTTTAGTATAATAGCCTGCTCTGACCTAATCTCACTATAAATCATACCCCATTTTCTCCTCCAAGAGTTAGTGTCTTGGTTACTGGACTTTCAGGAATGCTGATATTTCTAGTAGGTGGCACATGACCACTCTTTATTATAGGTGTAGATCCTGAAGAAGATACAGATTGGGAATTAGGCAGTGATAGAGGTTGGTTAGATAACTTGGTATCCAGTGTCAGGAATGGTTTCACTTGATGCTGTGGAATTTGCTGAATGTGATACCTCATTGGATTTTCCAGGTGGGCTTGAACCTGAAAATAACAGGAAAAGATACTGAAATGTTACTTTTCCTTTGTAAGCCTGATATGCACATTTTTGATACATAAATTTGATAGCAGTGAGATAAGTTATATTTCCACTTGAAATCTTTGACTGTTATATCCTTTGATTGTTAATACAAGTAAATTGTAATTGCTATTGCTTGCATCAGAATTATCTATGCTGCATTCACAAACCAATAAAAATGATGCTTTTTTTCAAACCATTTTTCTTTACTCTCTAAATTTTCCAATTCTCACTCACTATTCATCCCACAGTTGGTGGGAATAAACATTTACAAAAGATATCTAGGCATTATTTAATATATAATTACCATGCAACCCTGTTTTAAAACCTTGTCTGAAATGAAATTTATCCATACAGTTATATCCCAATAGCAAACATTCTAAAAAATGGGCATTGCATTAACAAAGTAAACAACCATTAGGCATCTTTTTAAAAAATTAGCTCACCTGATAGCAAGAGCAATCTGTCAAATGAGGCATTTTCAGGTTTACCACAGATTATCCAGGAAAGTATATAAGATGATGGAAGTCTGACAGGACAAATATAGTATTCTCAGTGCTTTGCTTTGGGACTGACAAAATTTTGTGCAACCAATGAGGCATAATAAAGTTAGTGGTCATGTCCTAAATGGCTAATTGTACAGTCCATCCTTTGTGCAGATTGATAGCCACAACTTCAAATAACACCCATTTTAGAGCCTTTCCACATTCCTACTATTTATCTACTTCAAGGATAGAGGCTATACAAATATGTACTGTTACATTCAGCCTCTGGCTTTCTTGAAATACTCTGGTATGACTAATGAGAATTTTCTTCTAATTTTCTTCCAATGTTTCTTAAGATTTAAATAATACTGAAGCTTTTGTGTATTATATTTAATTTACTTGTAACATTAAATGCAGTATGCAATTCTAATCCTAGTTTTAGTTAATGTAATTATTTTTCAAGAAAATTTAAGAGGATCACAAACTCACATTCTTATACTAATCCTTTAGATAACCGTTGCTTCCCCAGCTATTCTATGTTATTTCATCTTGCTTTTACTTTTTTTCAAGTTCCATTCCATTATAGGTATTTATGTATTTATTTAAATGAATAAAATTGCAAAAAAATTAACTGAGAAGCATTAAAGTGGAGTTTAAAACTAGCCATCTCACAAACATCTGCAAACAATAATTGTATTTACAGAATAGAACATAACTACGCATAAGTCAAAAATTCAGCCAAAAATATATCAACTTTATTTTAGTGGTGCTTCAGCACTTCAATTTGACTGGATCATGCATCCAGTGAAGCTGTAACTGACTCACAATTACAATTGAAATGTTCATTGTATAATGACTGTTTTTCTACTAAGTTTTATATGTGCATTCAATCTTTGAGTTAAAAATATTTTCCATGAGAAAACATGTAATATTCAGCATCTGAAATCAGACAATTATTTTTCAATGCTTGTTATTCAATCTGGTCTGAAATAATCTAGTCTGAAACATCTAGATTATATCTAGATTATATCTAGATGTTAGAAATTATATGTATGTTTACTTGGAAATAGATCTATGCACCTGTATAGATTATTATTCATTAATATAACTGTAACCTATTTGTATTTGTGAAATACAATCATGACTAAATATTAAAAAGGATGTTTGCAACATCCTTTGTTTTCAATTTAACATTTGCTCACCATTATATTTTAAGAGTATCCTACTATATCAGGGGTTTCAAACTCAAGGCCTAGGAGCTGGAGCTGGTCTGCAGGGTATTTAGATCTGGCCTGCAAGCCCACCCTGAGAACAGCCAAGAAGTGGTTCGCTGTGCCTCTGCCAGCAAAAATGGAGCTCAGGAGGGCCACATGAAGCCCTCTGGGGCTCCGTTTTTGGCCATGATGGCTTCTTACAGCACTCTGCCAGCAAAAATGGAATCCAGGCAGCTGCACACAGCCTCCTGAGCTCTGTTTTCGCTGGCAAAGCACTGCAGGAGGCCATCACAGCCAAAGAGCCTTGATGAGTGATGTTGAGCTGGCTACAGCCATTCTGGCCATGTCCCTAGGTCAAACACAACCCTGAAACGGTCCTCAATGAAATCGAGTTTGACATCATTCTATTCAGCCTTCCTAAATTCATTTTTATCTCTGCATAGCATTTCATTTACATCAAAGAAATTTAAGTGATCTATCTGAAGGGCAACTGACTCATCAGAATAGTAATTAATAAGTATACAGTACCTGATCATATAGAATGTTGCTCTGGTGAAATGACCACATTAAACCAACTTAAATTCAATTCTTTCAATATTTGTATAATTATGACCTTCAGAGAGCATCATATCAGAGTTTAACTTGAAAAGCATCTGCATCACAAGAATCTTCATACATTGAAGAATCAGTTTCACCCTTTTGTGGAGGCAAAACTGAAACACTTGATTTCTTTGGCAATCTTGGAATTTGAACATACGTTGTTAGGAAAACTCCAGTCTCTTATCTATGGAGATTCCCAGTCATCCAGGTCATGGTTGTCCCAAAGGTGCTTTTTCAAGAGGTAACTGGACTTTCTGGTTTTTCTTTGAAGACGTTTCGCTTCTCATTCAAGAAGCTTCTTCAGGTTCTTGAAAGAGAAGTGAAATATCAAGAAAAATCAGAAAGTCCAGTTACCTCTTGAAAAAGCACATTTGGTCCAGTCCCTTGGTTATTAATAATAAAACAGACCTTCTTTCATTTCATCAAGATACAAGAACTGCTCGGATGCTTTTAGCATTGTGAAAACAGAGAGGAAGGCATTTAGGACTTTGCTTCTTTGTTTCTGATTTTCGAAAGCAATAGAAAAGATTGTCCACTTTTAGGAGACCTACAGCAAATGCTAGGATCTTCTATCTGCTGCTATCTGCTGCTCTACATATTAAAGGTTCCCTTGAATTTTCAAACTTTCCACACAGAAGTAGTTAGCAGTTGCCTTCACAGCAGTTGGCAAAATCTCCACTGATTAAGAAAAAGGCTAAGCGGGGATAATTATAGTTCATTCTTGAATTAGACAATATTAGAAAAGCCCAGGGCTGGAAACAAGCCTGGAAAATTTAAAAATAAAATAAAATAAAATCCCAACAGACTGATTACTTTTATTTGATACAAAGAAAACTATGTGGTCACGTTCATGTGGTACCCTGAGGTTAACTAAGGTGACCTATCAGTTTATATGGTCAAATTACAGTATTATTACTATTGTTTTTTTCTCTCTTAACCCTGAAAATAGAATCTTCTTTATATTTATCTTCATCAATAGCTACATTTTATTCTGTCCTGTTTAGAATAAAGGTTATTGTGTGTAAAAGCTTTGAAGTTTAAACAAAACATTCATGTGACATTAAATAGTTATTTATATTAACCTTTTGACACCATAATCTTCAACAAACTGAGTGAAATGAAAGAAACTGAAGAAACAACTATTTTCATGGTTCCCGCTACAACTGCATTATTGAGCTGTCTATTTTAGTGTCAAAAATCTAAAAATAGTTCTGTTTTCTCTCTTTCTGTATACACTTCTTTATCATAGCTGTTAGGCATTATTAAATCTTCTTGTATTGTAGTTCAAGAGGAACTATCTTTAGATCCTGAATTCCTTGCAATGTTAGAGCACTAAGACTGACATGCCAGTAAGCCAATTTGAAGCCAGAATAGTTAAATAATGCAATGTTCAGCTTGATTGGAGGGAATCTGTGTTCAAAGTTCTGAACTGAATAGATGTTGATGGACCAGATATATAGTATTTCCTAGACACAACATGAACTTACTTACCCCGTCCATCATATATCCCAGAGTGATTTATAAGAAAAATAATTAAAATTACAGAATTAATACAGAGCAAACCTAAGATTTAATCAGAAAAGCAATATGAAGGAAGGAGGAAAGGAAATCCTTGAGGATTTTACTCTGCTAGCATTGCCAACTAGAAAGGAATAGCACTCATCTCCATTTCAATATGAACTAATAACCAGTTTTAAATTTGTGCTTGATTAATACAGTAAAGCAAATAACCTGCTAACAGACACATCCTACAATATTTCATTCACAAACCTTTCCTTCCTTGTTCATAGCTCTTTAACTAAAACCTTAGTCTTGTAATGTAATTCATGCTAACAACAGCTACTATTTTGAGTTTACATATGCCAGGAATTAGAAACCAAAGCCTAATTTTCATAATTTCAATTTCCACCAACACAAAATAAAGACTACTTTCAGGTAAAATAACTTTAAAAAATCGATGCAGGGGAAATACATTTTTCAATCTACTATTTATATGCATGATGTCTACCATAAGGGATGAATGAATCTATAGGGTTACAACTTTTTTGAAGAAATCATATTATTTGTATTTTCGTACATGCTTCTAATAATGTATTATCGTATTATAGATAAAAAATTGTTTTACAAGCTGTATTCAGTTTGTATACTCACTTGTTCAAGGAGAAGCTCGAGTATAGTAACTACTTGTTTCAAAAGGCGGAGGGAATTTACCCCAAAATTGTTTTTCCATAAAAAATTCCCCAGGAGATAAAGAAAAAGAGAATTAGTCAGATGTCCAATTTCAAAATTTGAAATGGTTTTTCAAATAAATAGTTCTATTTTAGAATCAGGCTCATAAATGCACAGGGCAAATGTATAAAGGTAAAGGAAATCTGTTTCTGTTAAATTTTCCCAGGTTTGTTGCTATTTTATTTTAACTAATTCTTAAAAGTCCGGCTGAAATGCATCTGTCTGGAAGTCTATATAGGTAGTACATAGTACATTTTATTGCTACGCTACTATAGCAATAAAAATATTTCATGTCATGGAACCATTTGGATTATTTAAAAAATCAGGAGCTTTGGATTTAATCTCACCTTTCCCATCAAAACCAACTCAATTCTAATACATACAGTAGAAAGGAGAGCTATTACAACACTTTTACTTCCAGCCATTACAGTTAATCCTGAAACATTCCATGATCAAATCTCCTGAGGGTGAATCAAATAGTAACACTGTGCTCTCTGAGTTGGGTTGTTTTCTTGCAGACATTTCATTACTCAAACTAAGTAACAACATTAACACGTCTGCAAGAAAACAACCAAAGCTCAGAGAGTGTCAAAGACCCCTCATTTCAACCCCAAATTACAATATCCCCTCTTAATAGCAACTATAGATGAACAGCTAAGGTTGAGCATTAAGAGAAAATCTGCATCCTCATCATTCTCATACTACAAGTAGAAGTAGTAACAGCAGTAGTAGTTATATAGTAGTTTGATATATTGAATTCTGTAACTTCAAGTGAAAAGGGAAAAAGCCAGCAGCTGGCAACTGGATTAATCTTCAGGGATTTACATATTACTGTTCACAATAACAATCTTCTCAGAAATTGATAATATTTAATTTGTATTTATTTATAGGACCACCTAACCTAAGGCAATGTTACTCTGGACAACATACAGCAAAAAGAAAAGAATCAGAACAAAAAATAAACCCAGAAATAACCATATGAAATTTAAAAACCTTTCCAAAATTTAATATATAAAATGAAGAATGAACATGACAATTAAACCAGAAGGGAATTCCACTCAGTTATTTCCAAATACATGGGGCAAGATCTAGGTCTTAATGGCTTTTCTAATAATGTTACTCCTTTGTAATTTGAAATATACAGTTCTCTGAGAACAATGCTACATCTTGAAAGATGGGAAAGCAGGGTTATAAAACAGCTATTTATTTTTTTAACCTGAAAAAAATACACCCCAACTAATATTCACATATCAGATGCATAGAGTCAAAAATAATAGAAATGGGTGACTTAATCATCTAGAGCAGGGATGTCCAACTCACATCATCACAGTGGCATCACATGATGTATTGGGACTTTCCCCCCTTCACTAAACTGGGCGTGGACATGTCCAGTGCGTGATGCATCCAGCCAACAATCATGATCTAGAGCAGCGGTCGCCAACCAGTGGGCCGTGAGAAAATTTTGGTGGGCCGCAGAGAAATCTCACCCCCAGAGAACCCCCCTAAAAGCAATTAATCCAGGCTGAGCAGAAACACAAGACTGCACCACCCACATGGCCCTCAGGAACCCTCCCCGCCCACTCACTCCTTACCCGGCAACTTGCCTGCTAAATTGCTATTTTTCCTTTTACCGACCATCATCTGTTCTGCTGTGCTGGGAGATTTAGATTAGCTAGGAAGCATGAAATGGTTGGATTTCTTGCTTTCTAGCTAGTCTTTAGATCTTCGGCTCTGCTTTTAAGCACAGCCAAACCTCCCTTAGAACTGGAGGTTCTATTATTCAGTGCTGACTCATGGCAAGCAAAGTTGAGAGACTGAGCTAGCTGATGGCAGATAGATAGATCACAAATGATTCTGTGAGCAACTCAATCTGCCTGCCTGCTTTGCCTGACTTTGGATAAAAGTTTCTCTTTTTTTATAAAAAATTCAATATTTAAATACATGGTGTGTTGTGAGTTAATTTTGTGAGTTTGCTTGCAAGCAAATTTTATGTGACAGACTGAGCTAGCCAATGGCAGATAGATAGATTTCTGAATGAATCTGTGATTCTGTGAGCAACTCAATCTGCCTGCCTGCTTTGCCTGATTTTGGGTAAAAGTTCTTAAAAAATACAATATTTACATAAATATTGATAATATTTACATGAAAGCCATTCCCGGCCAATCACATGACCACCAAGCCACAGTCACAAATTAGGCCACATCACAGAACCAGTTAGTTGTCCCTGGGGTTTAAAATTATAAGTTTGGTGGTCCTTGAAGTCCAAAAGGTTGGCGACCTCTGATCTAGAGACTTAATGCAAACTTAATGTAAGGTCCAAATTTAAGTCACCAATAGTGCCAAAGGGAGGAACTCAAGCAGAGGCTTGGAGAAAAATAACAGTTTTTATTTTGGCCAAAGGAAAATGCTGGGTGGACAATTTTCACCATATATAGGCAGAAAGCATGCAAGGAAAAAGCCACACCTAGTGAGAATTGTCGTGTCCGCAAAATGACGCCAGGAGTCGGTGATTTCATGCAATGCTCTTTATTTGGAAGACTGGAACCGAACCGGCGAAAGGAAAAAAGTCCACAGCTTTTATTCCTTTCGCTGCGGCGGCCGCGGCCAATGGCAGCACTTCGAATCTCCCGCGCTCTGAACGAGCCAATCGCGGGAGATTCTTAACGAGCCAATCGGCGCGGCTCGCCTGACCAATTAGAAAGCCCCGCGCTTTGGCCAATCAAAGCGCGGGGATTTCGAGTATGTAAATGAGGACAGAACACCCCTCCCCTCTTGGTACAGTCCTTACGTTGCGTAGTCACGTAGGTAGGCGGGGCTCCGTCTGGTCCTACTTGACCTGCGCAACTCAGTCGTAAGCGGGATCCCGGCCTGTTCGGTCGGGTTTTTGGTTGCTCTTGCTTCTGTGCGAACCGGCTGGTCGATCGGGCCGGTTCTTTCTCCGTGGCTCCCACCTGGGCCTTCCGGGTTGGTTGAGCTACGGGTTTCACTGCTCCCGCTCGGTCTTTCCGGGTCGGTCGAGCTGGCTTGGCTGTTCCTTTCTGGGGAGGGGTCGCGATGGCTGCGTCTCGGTAAGTACTGCTGGTTTATTTTTTCTTGTAATCGGTCACCCGGGTATTCCCTCCCCCCTTGGCTTGCGTTGTGGGAGGTGGGTTCGTTTGCTGTCCTCGACCTAAGTTGGTCGATGTGTCGTTTCCACGCTCGTCCGTCTGTCGTTTGTAGCCGGTACGAGCGTGGGCCTGTTGCTTGGGTGATGACGGCTGGGATCCATAGGGGGTCCCCCGTCAGGTTTTTTGCATATACGAGGTCCCCGGGTGCGAACGTTCGGTATTTCGTGCTTGAGTCTGGGGGCCGCTCCGGGTTATACGTAGGGTGTAACCTGTCGAGTGGGGACCTCAGCTTTCTACCCATTAGCAGTTCGGCTGGGCTTTTGTTGGTAGTGGTATTCGGAGTTATGTGTTGTGTAAAGAGAAGTCTGTTGATTTTTTCTTGGATCTCCCCGTGGTCCATTTTCCGGATGGTTTTTTTGGTAAATTGGACCATCCGTTCCGCCCTACCATTCGCCGCCAGATGCGCCGGTGCTGTTAGTGCGTGGCGGATGCCCCTTTCCGCCAGGAATTTCTCGAACTCCAGGGAGGTAAACTGGGGCCCGTTGTCGGAGACGACGACGTCTGGGAGGCCGTGTGTTGCAAAGAGTTTGCAAAGTTCTTTGGTCACGGCCTCCGTGGTTGTCTTCATGTTGCTTACCTCCAGCCAGTTGGAGTAAGCGTCAACTGTTATGAGGAAGGTGTGTCCATTTGTGGGCCCGGCGAAGTCTAAATGGATTCTGGACCAGGGTCCCCTTGGAGTTTCCCACTCTAGGACAGGTGCTGTGGGAGGGCTGGGCCTAGTCTCCTGGCATCGCTGGCACCTAGCTACCCAGGCCTCTATCTGCTTGTCCATCCCTGGCCACCAAGCGTAACTTCTGGCCAGGGCTTTAGTTCTTACGATGCCAGGGTGCCCCTCGTGCAACATTTCCAAAACCTTCCCCTGTAGTTTGTCCGGAATGACCACCCTGTCACCCCATAGGATGCACCCTTTTAACAACGAGAGTTCGGTTTGGCGGTTCTGAAACGTCTTGACGGACTCGTCGTTGTCTTTTTCCGGCCACCCTCTTTCTACCCAATGCAAAACCCGCGCCAGACGCCTGTCTTTATTAGTTTCCCGGGCAATGTCTGACGCGGTTATGGGTAGGTTGGGTAGGGTCTCGATGCTGAGGGTGGTCGTCGTTGGTGCTGGGTCAGAGTCGGATTCCGGTAGCGGCGAGCGGCTTAATGCGTCCGCATGTGAGATCGTCTTACCCGGTCTGTGTATGAGTTCGTAGTTGTAGGCCGCCAGGAATTCGGACCACCTTGTCATTCGAGGGGACAGAATGTTCGGGGTGGCCCGGTTTCCTGCAAGGATGCCCAGCAACGGCTTGTGGTCCGTTATAATGGTGAAAGGCCGGCCGTAGAGATATTCGTGGAACCGTTTTATGGCGGCAACTATAGCCAGAGCCTCTTTGTCCAGTTGGCTTTAGTTCCGCTCCGGTTTGGTGAGGGTCCTCGAAAAGAACGCGACGGGTGCTTCTTTTCTGTCAGGAAGGGTATGGCTGAGGACGGCGCCGACGCCGAAAGGTGATGCGTCGCAAGTGACGGCCAGAGGCAGGGTTTCGTTAAATTGTATGAGGACGGCGTCGGAGGTGAGGAGGTCTTTAGTTTTTTGGAAGGCGGCTTGCTCCCGTTTCCCCCAAGTCCAGGTCGCCGCCTTGTCCAGGAGCCTATGCAAAGGCTCCGCCGCCGTCGCCTTTTGGGGTAGGAAAACATTGTAAAAGTTCAGTAACCCCAAGAATGCTTGTAGTTCAATTTTTGATTTAGGGGTGGGGGCCTCTTTGATGGCCTTGATTTTTTTACTTGTGGGGTGAATGCCGTGCCGGTCTAGGAGGTAGCCCAAGAATTCCACTCGTTCCGTGCACAGTTGGCATTTCTCCCTTTTTACTTTAAGTCCCGTTTCTTTAAATTTAGTTAGGACCTCTCTTAGTCGGCTTTCTAGTTCGGCTTGGTTGGTTGCCGACACTAGAACGTCATCGAAATAAGGTACCACCCCCTTGATACCTTGCAACAACCTCTCCATCAGGCTCTGAAATATACCTGGTGCCACGCTGACTCCAAATTGGAGTCGGTTGCATTTGAAAGCTCCCCGGTGGGTGACGATGGTCTGGGCTTCCGCCGTTTGCTCGTCGACCGGCAACTGTTGGTATGCCTGGGCGAGATCGAGCTTGGCGAAGATCCTGCCCCCTCCCAGTGAGTGCAGTAGGTGTTGCACTATTGGGACGGGGTAGGCGCTTTGCTGCAGCACGCCATTTAGGGTGGCCTTATAGTCCCCACAGATCCTCACCAACCCGTCCGGCTTGATCGGGGTGACTATGGGGGTCTCCCACCGGGCATGGTCTATGGGCTGCAATACCCCCTGTTTGACGAGCTTATCAATTTGCTCGTCTATTTTGGGTTTTAGGGCGAATGGCACCCGCCTAGGTTTCAGTCGTTTAGGGGGGACGTTAGGGTCTAGGTCGAACGAGATAAGGGGCCCCCGGTACTTGCCCAGGCTTCCGTCGAAGACTTCTCGGAACTCCTGGGCTAGTCGCTGTTCCCAACCGTCGGCGGCGACGTGGTTGACTCCCGTGAGAGTGATGTCGAGCGGGGCGAACCATTGTAGTCCCAGCAGGCTTGGGCGGTCGCGGTCAACGATCGTGAGGGGGAGTTGTTCGGTGCGCCCCTTATAAGTTACGTTAAAGTTTTTGGTGCCGACTACCGGGATGCGGTTTCCCTGGTAGTCCTTTACGATAAGTCTTTGGCTGTCTATGTTCCTCCTTTGGAGGGTAGGCACCAACCGCTTTATCTCGTGCCATGCAATCATGGAGAGGTAGGACCTGGAGTCTACCTCCATTTTGCACGGCTGGCCCTCGATGTGTACCTCGACATGGATTTTTCGGGCGTCGTTGGTGATGGCGTGGCCGATGGTGACTGTCTGGTGGGTCTCCTCTCTCCGCCAGTTGTCGCCGCCTCGCGAGGATCGTCCGGTCCGGTCCCATCGGCTGTCCGAGTGGCGATCTCTGGGCCGGGGCGGTGAGCTTTCCCTTCTCCGGTCGTTCTGGTCCCATCGAGTTGGACTGCGGTTTTTCTTCAGGCAGCAAACCCGGGCGATGTGCCCCTTTTTGTCGCAATGCCGGCAGATGGAATTGAAAAACCGGCATTCTGACCTGGGGTGGTCGCCGCCGCAACCGGCACAGTTGGTCCTTGACTTACGACCTCTCCGGTTCCATTGGTCGCGCCCCGTCTGAAGTCGATGTATGTCTTCTTCGTCTTCGGACGTGCTGGATGCAGAGTGGAAATCGCCATGGTGTGTAGTTGTCTCGGCTTTTTGTTCGGTCGACCTCGCCGGGTTGTTGTTTCCGCCGCGGTCCTTCGTGTCAGGTCTGCGCATGCTGTCGGCGGAAGTACGGGTTGCTTCTGCGGCTGCGGCTGCGGTGAGGGCGTCTGCTAAACTGATGTTGCCCTTAGCCATCAGCCGGCTCTGGAGAGCGGGGTCCCACAGACCGAGCACGAATCGGTCTCTCAGGATGTTGTTTAGGTTATCAAATTCGCAGAGCCCCCCTAGGCGCCGCAGCTCGGTGACGAAGTCGCTCAATTTCTCACCCGCTCTCTGGTCTCGCCGGTAGAATTCGTTGCGCCGGATCAAGATGGGGACCTCGGGAGCGTAATGTCGCCGAAGGATAGGTTCAAGGACGTCCCAGTCCATGGCGGTTGCATCGGCGGGCTTGGCCAACGCTTTGGCCATCTGGAAAACTTCGGTTCTGCAGTGGGTGAGGAAGACGGCGCGTTTTAGTGGGCCCGAGGCGTCCTTCATTCCGGTGCACTCGAGGTACATGCGGAAACGGTCGGAGAACGATTCCCAGTCTTCGGTGGCGGGGTTGAAGGGGGCGGGCGGTGCGATTTTCGCCATCTCGGTGCTTTGTCTGGCTTCCGTCGGACACGGGGTTCGGTTCAGGGTCTGGATCCCACCCTCGTCGCCAGTGTCGTGTCCGCAAAATGACACCAGGAGTCGGTGATTTCATGCAATGCTCTTTATTTGGAAGACTGGAACCAAACCGGCGAAAGGAAAAAAGTCCGCGGCTTTTATTCCTTTCGCCGCGGCGGCCGCGGCCAATGGCAGCGCTTCGAATCTCCCGCGCTCTGAACGAGCCAATCGCGGGAGATTCTTAACGAGCCAATCGGCGTGGCTCGCCTGACCAATTAGAAAGCCCCGCGCTTTGGCCAATCAAAGCGCGGGGATTTCGAGTATGTAAATGAGGACAGAACAAGAATGTAACTAACATCTTATACATGCAGGTAACCAATCGGAAACAATAGTTGGGTACCCAGCCCTGCCCCCCGGGCCAAGCCTTCCTTGTGCCCGTTCTCTCCTTCACCGGTGTAGCAAGGAACCGGGGGGAGGGGGGCTGGGTGCTTAGCAACACAAGTGTTTGCCCAATGTCTGAACCCTGTAAGACCATGACACACCCCGCTTTTTGTTTCACCAGGGACAGAGTCGTACAGAAAAACAACCAAGCAGAAGTGGTGCTTAATTCTATTACTGGCAGAAGCAAAGCAATTTTTACATAAGCGAAATAGCAGTTAAAGTAATTCTACTGATTCTATTATTATGTCCCACTAATTCTACCTATTCTATTATTATTATATCCCTTCAATAAGATTCAAGCTAAGACTTCCTGATATGCAACTCTGTAAGATGCTGCCTTGCACTGCAGTAGTTCATGTCTACATTTAGATCATTACTAAGACAACAATGTGTGGCACTTCAACAGCTTTACCTTTGCCAGTTAAAAGTTAGTACAGAGTTCCTATTATGATCTAAATCTCAAGATAATCTCAGTGAGAGATTTAATATTGATGCCAGCACAAATGATATAGATTTAGCCCATTACTTCAGGATACATACTGGGGAGATTTTAAAAAAGTCAACATGGCAGTCTCAAATACTATTTTGACTCTTTGACCTCCATCCTGCAGACACACTTGCTTCCTAGCACTGCTCCTGGAAATACAAGATATTCCCAAGAGCACCTTCTATTTGATTAGGCATAGCATCACTTCAGCACAAGGCCATCCCCTTTCCAAACAGAAAATATATTATAGCAAAAGTTATTGAGAAGGTCAGAAGAACCTACAAGTTGCACTTGGGTCATCATTGTTTATTCATCTGATTTAAATGGATTAAGACAATTACATCAGCAATGAATTCCTTCTCTACTTCTGCAGAGTAAAATAAATCTAGAAGGCTGATTTTATGCATTACTATTTAAAAATGAAGTCTACGTCACAAAGAGCTTTAATTGTTGATTTGATTCTGATTTAGAGATACTCTCATTGTTTACTTCATTCTCATTTAGGCCAATTTAAAATCAGTATCATTGCTACTATACATTCTTTGACTTGAGTATCACCTACCTTAAACTAGTAGGTAAGGTTGCGTTATTTGGGAGCAGCGGGAAGGGGGATGATAAATACACGAGAACTTTCTTTCAAGGCTTCAAGATTGTAAACTTGGGGTAAGAAAGCATAAAATTAAAATTACATTTTTTAAATAACCATTAAAAAGGAAAAAGTAATTTGTTGAAAAAAATCAAGCTTAGCTGATGCAATATTATCAAAATAGAAATATGTATTTTGTCAAATAACACGACATACATCAGCCGGCCTAGTTGGCAAAAGAAAGCTCAGGGTCATATTGGTTGGAAGAGGCCTTCATTCTGTAGTGGATAGACAGTGGCTAAAATGATGATGGTGATGATGACTGTATTTATATGATATTTTAAAATCTTTTTGTACATACATTAGAACACATTCCTGTATTCCTTTGTTACGACAGCTGTGAAAAAAGACTAACATCATAATCCACATTAAAATCACATAACCCTTAAAATAAATATCGTATATCAGAATTCAATCAGCCTTATGAATAAGCCATATTCATTACAGATTTACATAAAATATTACTTTCTCAAATTACTTAGCAACACAATAAGATGCTGTGTTTTAAAAAGAAAAAATAAATTGATAAATGGGGTTTGGTCATTTTAGTTAAACAACAATAGGCAGAAGATCCTAGCAGCTTAGTTAGGGTTGGATTGATTAGATCTTAGCAATTTATATAACCACCCCTATTATGCAGGACCAGTCTCAGAGATCACTGTTACTGGAATGAAAGCAGCTTGCTAATGACAAGAGAATAAGGAACAAGGTGTTAAATATTTGACAATGAATAATGTATGGCTAATTACTTTGGATAAATTTAGAGAGGTTTTTTTTAGAAAGAGAGAAGTGGTATATTTGTATACTTCCTTAATATGAACTGGAATTTTGGATAAAGCAGAAGTGACAAAATACTTCTCAAGATAAAAACATTTCATGTTACTTACTGAAATAAAAGCTTAATTGTATATTTAATGGTATATCTAGAAATAGGCAAATATGAAGATAGATGATTTAAATACAGATAGAATTATCACAATCAAGTAAATTAAATTTCAACTCACACAATTCTCTACCAGCAAGGCTAAAGGTCAAACATTATGAAACTTGAAGTACAATTCCATCAGTTATGGAAATAATCTAGATTCAGTATACTTACATTTAGCTGTGATATACATAAAACATTCACCCTTTTATATGTATGTTTTTTTTTCTGAATATTGTACTTTTCGCAATATAGTTGTAGGGTCCTTGGTGTTCTCTAAGCTTGGCTGTTTTCTTGCAAATATTTCATTACCAGTGCACTGATGATGTTATCTAGTTTGTTAATGAAACATCTGCATGAAAACAAAAGCTCAGAGAGCACCAAGGAGTTTCTCCTGAGTTACAAATATTCACTTCTATTGGTGCAATATAGTTCTCTGACAAAAAGAAGTTTAAAATGATATTTACTTTGATTAAAGTAAAAATGTAAAGTAAAATTATTTATGAAAAATAATTGTAGGAAATAAAACTGTTTGGCATAATCACTCATTTTTGAAGATTCAGTCTTCATTAGCTCAAATAGCAAATAGCAAAAAGCAAGAAGATGGTTAAAAGATGGCTAAGTACACACCATGGTCCCTCTTTTGTGGTTTGCCACCAGCTCGTGCAGAAGGCAGAGGTATTGGACAGTGAGGACAAAAAGGAACCAGTCAGGGAGTCTGTCGAGGACTTGGATGAGGGTCCTGCATCTGATGCAGGGATGGGGCCAGGACCATTTGAGAGTGGGATGCTGCCTTCAGAGTTTTCGGAGTCTGGCAGTAGTGAAGTACAGGACCCCGAGGAGCCTGTTCCCAATGTCTGTGTGCACAGAGCTACTAGAAGGCGAGAGCAGCTGAAGCAGAAGGGACAACTTGGGAATAAGTTGGGAGGTGATTGCCCCTCCCATAAGGCATAAAAGTCCGTCCTCAATGATGAAAAGTTCAATAATTTCTCAATGATGAAAAGTTCAATAATTTCCGAATCTGTCTTGAAGCTCTTTACTGTGGTTGTTTTTTTCTGGGTTTTTGGGGTTGGTTTATGTTCTGTACTAGCATACTCCAAACCCTGAATCCTAATTGGTCCACACGGACCGCAACCCAATTGGACAACTAAATGGCTGTGATTGGCGCGCTAAGAATCAACCACGATTGGCTGAGCCGATCAAGGGAGATTCAAAGCCCTATCATTGGCCGCCGCACCACCAGCAGTTCCTATATGAAGGGCTGCCGCTGAGCGCAGGTCTTGCACAGAACTGTATACTGAATAAAGAGCTGAATGTTCACTTTTAGTCTCGCGTCTCTATGGGGGACCAATCTATCCGATCTAACAGTTTATGTTAAGCCTTAATTGGACGTCTGTTTGTTGGCAAGCATTCTACAGCACTGAGAAGTGTGTTCTTATCTGAAGGAACTGTGTATAATTAGTTTTGGCTGGTAATATAAGTAATTCCGTTGCATTAAAATAGGTTTTACTTTTAAAATCAGTTTGTGTTTTTATTAAGTTTTTTGACGAAGCCTGGGTCAGAACACCCACATGTTCTCAAATGCACAAATACTTCCTGTGCTTGGTGTTAAAATTTACAATTGTATCCTCAAGGCTAAGTGGATCTGAGTGAATGTACTCCATCCCTCTCTGCAAATGACAAAACTGTTTTATAACTATAATGAAGATTCTTCATTATGAATGAAAAATTAGCAGCCAAATGCACAACAAAAAAAAATTTCTGAAGGGAAAAGAAGCATTTGAATTTTCACCACAGTTTATTCCTTCTAATGCACAAATATCACCAAAAGTGCAATAGAAATAAGTTGTTTCTATGTTATTTATTTTACTTATTCTTCAAATAACTACTCTTTCAGTTCATTGAGCAGCCATTCTCTTTTCCTTCCTTTTTAAAAATTCATATTCATTCTCAATTTGATATTTTCAGACAAATTTCTTGGAGTCCTCTCTATTAATCCGCATTATCATTACTAGCTTTATACATATGAAAGGACATATTTTTGTTTTAAAATCAGCGTTTTATCTTTATTTTTTGCAAGATTAATTTTCTATATATCAGTTGCTCTGGACATAACATTTGAACTGCACTTAGCAGACTTATAGTACATACAAAAAAGTCCTAATGCATTTCATAGTACCAATTTCAGGGCATATCTTTTCCCCGCTATATAATTAGATATGTAATTTTACATATCCATACTTCATACATTCAATCAATATACACCTACCACTTGTTTGCCACTTTTATTAATTCTTTCTACCAAGCCTTTCATTCTTTTGAGAAGCCAAATTAGATCATGGTTATACTTACAGTAGACCAGGCAACAAATAAAAAGTTTCCCCAGTAAAATATTGGGCTTGGACTAGGGAAAAACGTTCAGATGTAGAAGATGCTCAAATTACCAATTCTTAGAACAACCTAGCAGAGAAGAGGTAACCTATATACCATCTTAAGTTAAGAACCGCATATAAATAAAAGAAACATAATGTGCCTATGATCATAGGCATTTGAAATATAGCACAAAACTGTGCATCCTCAAAGATAATGAAATCTCACTTCTTCAAATTGTAACTTATAGAACTGATCCTTCTACATAAGAAAATTGACATCCTCACAAGTTAAACATTAACACTCAGTCTCCAGGCAAGCAAAATTTAAGCTATATTTTCAAATCCTCAAACCTGACTTTCATGTTAACTATTGAAGTTTCATTTTCACTTCTGAAGGTCCTCATCACATTACACTAGACTTTCCCTTCCTCCCACCTTCCAAAACCATTTCAGTACTGCTGATTTGACATTTATGTTTGACAAGAGAGAGAATAGATTGAGATGAACTCTCACACCAAACCATTTCACCTCCTGCCTGTGGAAAGCTTCATAAATCTTGAAAAAAAAAAAAAGGAAGAGTAATACAAATGGAAAGTGCCTGAGCCACCATTGATTTGGACTTAATCATCATCAAATTCTCTAGCAAATCTTTCCTGATCTTCGATTTAATGAAATAAATAACAGGAACACTTAGTTTGTGATGAAGAAAAAGATTAAAACTGAAATTCTGCATAGTACCTAAATTGATTTCCAAATAACATTATAGGCACTTGATAATCAATATAAGTAAAAAATAAGAAAGCTAAAGAAGCTCAACCCTGTCCTACAAATATTATCTTTTGTTGATTAAAGAAGCTTATGGGATTACCAGAGGGTGTTTTTTTTTTTTTGCTTTTGTTTTGTTTTTTGCATGTGTAAAATTGTAGAAATGCATTAGAAATTCATTTTTGCTTTTTGAACTTTTCAATACAACCAAGCATATGTAAATTGCCATTGTTATCAGTTACTTCAGTTAATGACCACCTTTTATTTTCCATCCATCCAGATTATCTATGCTATAAATATTGGAAGCACTATTAATATTGAAAACATGAATCATCCGTCACAGATGAAAATGTGTTTTGCATTTATTCATATATGAAATCTGAATCTTAATGAGAAAAACTGAAAAAGTAAATGAAATCTACTAAATTATCATAAATTACAAATAGAAATAAGATATTTGCATTAAATCATAAGAGATATCAGAACAGAACATCTAATCAACACATAGAATAAGACTATAATATAAAGAAAAGAAAACATACTGAATGTAAAAAGAAAACTTCAGATCCCATTTCTCCCCCCAAAACCAGAATTATCTCATCTCTAGTATATGTATATTGTTGCCTCCGGAGATAAATCATATGAATTCAAAATTTGACTTCCATTATTCACATTTATATAATTGATATCAGAAATGTGACTTGTAGCAATGATATTATGGATGATATTTCAAATCATATACCTTGTCCCTTTGCTGATACTCTCAAACACCATTAGAATTCCTTCTCATTTGGTCTTTAAAATGTAGAAGGTATGTTTATTCTCTTTTTTTCTGTATTTTTGTGATTTTTTTTTCCTTGTTAGCTTCTTCTTCATAAAATGATAGATATACTTCCTAGAATTTCACTTGTTTAAGGTTCTATTGTCTATGAGTTCCCTAATTTAAATGGCATACTTTAAAATATTTCATTCTGAAACTTTCTCAGGAGCAATAAAGTTGCTGGGATTAAATGCGTATAGATCAGTCCTTATTATGTGCATGATATAAGATGACATTTGCTGTTTATCCAGTGTAAACAGTTACAGATATTTTTCACTGAGCTTATATTTTTAGCTAAAAAAGAATGTATGCCTTTCTTGCCCACTCCCTTTTAACTGATAAAACATGATGATTTCCCCCTTAACTAAAACTGTCATGTCTGCTCATGTTTATGTAAAATAGAAAATTTGGAAGAAGAAGGAAGAGAAGAAAGGAACACAGTAACATCAGAAGAAAATATCAAAGCAACTGTCACAACATCTTAAGGCTTTTATCAAAGTAGTAAGAGAATACATTAAAGTAACAATATAGGTAGCTCACATGTGACAGGATTACTAACTCAGCAGTATATTTGATTAACATTAGTATGTACAAGATTTATATGTATGCTTTGTTTATGAACCCAGAAATCCATTTAAATATTGCAATGAAAAATATGATCTAGTAAAAATCAGCTTTATTTTTTTTTCAACAAAAATGCTTCTTTTTCTACCATTTTTCATATCAGCAGTATAAATTACAACAAATATTTCCTTGCCTTTCATCTTCCTTATATAGACCTTTGAAGTCTAAATGCATTCTTTAAAATGTATTTGTATTCAAGGCATTGTATAATATATTTAAAAAACACAGATCATGCTACTATTTATAAAGCAACACTTTATATGCAATATTATGTGGAATGGACAAAGCTATGGTTCAAGGAAAAAATTTAAGGTACAATCCCAAAGGAATATTAAAGGTTGCATTACAATAAGTATATCCACATTAGGAATATACTTAAAATACAAGCAGTCAATAACAAAATATTACTTCCCTAATAGTCAAAGAAACATGGGAGAAACAGAAAACATATTTTATCAAAGTATATATATTTATTTGTGTGTATCTGTATTAACAGTTGTAAAGCTTATTTTAACACTGCCTGAAAGGTAGTAAAATGATCTAAATAAAAGAAAGCATATGAAATTGTCCTATATGAAATATAGGAATGAATGAATATATAAAAGAAATTAATTTTAACAGCAATGCAACATGTCAAAATAATAAAAACCCTAAATCCAATTTGTACTGGTGTCTCTAACCTAGCCATTAATGTTGCTATGGATATTTTTCTGGGGGAATCCTAATCAGTAACTATTGTTTTAATTTAAGTTTAATTAAATAGAAAGTTGACATACTGCAAAGCAAAGGACCACCCTACACAATTATCTTTATTTTCAAGAATGCCCTTTGGGTCTACTTTGTTGGCATTCTTATAAAAAAAAATAGTAGATTGCTATAGGCCAATGCTTTAGCTGAAAATGTGCCCATCTCCTTAGAAAAACAGCAAAGGTTAACACCCCATTGGAGGGATTATCTATAGATGAGGTGTCCAGGCCAATGGGACAGAATATTATAAGAACCTATGCAAGTTATGATAGTGATTTTGTGAATAAGAGAGCTGATTTTCCAGAGGGCTGGAAAAGAGCTGATGTGGTTCCCACCTTCAAAAAAAGAAAAAATTAGACATAGGAAACTATAGACCAATCAGCCTAATATCAATACCCGGGAAGATGCTGAAAAATATAATAAAAAAACAGATCTGCCAACATCTAGAAGGGAGTAAAGTATTAACCATAAATCAACATGGGCTTGTTAGAAACAGATCATGCCAAACCAATCTTATTTCATTCTTCAACATAGTGACTAAATTAGTAGACCCGCAAAATATGGTGGACATAATATACGTAGACTTCAAAAAGGCATTCAACAAAGAAGACCACAACCTACTTCTTGGGAAGCTGGAAAAAAGTGGGATAGATACCATCATCACTGGATGGATTCATAACTGGCTGACAAACCATACTTAACAAGTAGTCCTTAATGGGTCTACGTCTACATGGAGGGAAGTAAGCAGTGGGGTACCACAAGGTTCCATCTTAGGCCCAATACTCTTCAACATCTTCATAAATGACTTAAAAGAGGAAATAGAAGGGGAACTTGCCAAATTTGCAGATGATACTAAGCTGACAGGAATAGATAACATCCTAGAAGATAGGCTCAAGAACCAGATGGATCTTGACAGATTTGAACACTGGACCCTATTGTGGGATGGGGGCTTGAAAAACCACCAAAAATTCGATATTAATCCAAGGAAAACAGTTTTATTGTAGCATTTCTGCAGAAACGGGTTCCTGCCCTGGCAGGTGGGAGGAACCCAGAGCAAAATTTGCATTCTATTTTATATCCTGACCTACCGCCCCCTCCTAGGATAGCTTGGTTTACAATCTACCTATTGAATTTCAGTATACAATTCATCACCATATACGGGACATCAGGAAGTTAGATGCTTCCTAACACGTACATATTTTCCCAGATTTTCCCAGAGCACAACGTGTGATTGTTCAATGTTTTAATTCTCCCTCTTGCAGTAGAAAAGTATCAAACTTGCAGTTTTGAAGTTTGAGTCACAGTTACACAATACACAATGGATTTTATTCATGTTTTCCTCTTACAATTCCCCCCTTTTCTGCTTACATTCTTGACTCAAACTCACGCAACAGATCCCCAGCCTCTTTCAGAGCCATCTCCGTCTGAAACATCATCAGAGGTTCTTCCTCCTGCTTCCCGGATCTTGAATCTAAAGTTTTCCCTAATCTTCTGCACATTGCTATTACACCAGGGAAACACTGAACACAACAACCCAACATCACACAGCATATAATAATTAATATAATTCCCATGATTGTAGATCTCAACCAAGCAGTGCTGGGAAGCCAAGACCATAATGCCCCCCACAAATCTGGAAATGAGGAATCACCTCTTTGTAATAATGGATTAGAACGAATGCGTTCCTCCATCGTTTGCACTGTTTTTGTAATATTGGGTTGGAAATCATGGATATATACACAGTAATGGGAATGAATCAGCTAATACAATGTCTAATGCATAACTATTTTGCAAAGCCACTTTTCTAACTTCAGAAAGTTCTGTGTTGAGCATTTTGATTGTTTTGATAGTATCATTAAACATGGCTACTGTAAAGTTATTCAGAATATGTAAATCTCTATAATTCATGGCTACTCCCAATGGTGCCAGCATTCCCCGTGCTATCTGTGTTTTCAACCTCCCCCCCTCCCCCCCCCCAGCGTTAGTCCTGAACTGATTTCTCTTTTATTCCGAATCCGTCCCTGGGGCAAGGTATTCAATTTATATATCACTGGTATCACGTATCCCATGGTACAAATCCCACTCCAAAGTGGTGGCATTTCTCTATACGCATGTTTCCCACACAACATCCACCTAAAATTTTCCATGGCGTACGTTTGATTCGAAGTCCGAGTCCAATTTATTATATCTTCAAAATACATACACATCTGGTATTGGTCGTGATTAAAATAACTCAATTGATGATGAGTGTTAGAATAACTGTGGTTACTACAAGATAAAGGCATATCAAAAGTTTTGTTGCATTTTTCCCAATCACCCAAATCCACTCCTTTGGATACATTTCTCTTGAAACACACATATGCTTTTTCTCTCAAATGGACAAATACCTTCCCGGATAGGTTTCTTTTCATAGGAGTCTGTTCAAATTTATTTCCCTTTGGTCTCAAATCCTGTTGACTTAGTGGGATTGCATGTAATGTTAAACCCTCCCCTGTCTTCCCTGGCATGTGCATGCACATCCAGCAGTTAGTTATGTTCAATGCTTGTGATACCTTCTTCAAATCCTTCATGTATCTTTCCTTGGTCTTTCCTTGGTCTTTCCTTCATGTGTCTTTCCTTGTGTCTTTCCTTGGACTTCCCATAAATCTGTCCCCAAAATCCCCTGTCTTCCTGACCTGTTGTGGGTAAACCAAGTTCAGTCCTACAAGTCCGATCAGGATTGGCAGGAACTTCATCTCTTTAATCTCAGCTTCATCTCTTTAATCTTCAGCTTGCCCGTCCACTGGTTCAGCTCTCCAAGGCTTTTCTGGTTCAGGTGCTCTCTTCACTCGACTATAGTGCGACCATCCTCCTTCTTTGGTCCGGATGGCGGATTCAGTCGTCAGTAGCACCTGATATGGGCCTTCCCAGCTCGGCTGAAGCTTCTCACTTCTCCAAGTTTTTACTAGGATCCAATCTCCAACTTCATAGGGGTGCTGGCTTCCCGCAAGTGGTGGTCGTTGTGCCAACAATCTCTGTTTATGAAGAGAAAACAAAGACCTAGACAGTGTCTGCAAATATTTTCTCAGAAACAGATCTTTAAATTCAGGTATAGGATTTCCCAGTCTGGCCAGGTAGGGTCGCCCCCATTAACATTTCAAAAGGGGAGACCCCTGTGTCTTTTCTTGGGCATGTTCTAATTCTAAGGAGTGCCGGGGCAGATTCTTTCTCCAAGGCAATCCATTTTCCAATTGTAATTTGGTCAAATGTCTCTTCAATTCCCCATTCGCCCTTTCCACTTTCGCACTGGCAAGGGGTGTGCAAATCCCATTTCACCCCAACAGCTCCCATCACAGATTGCAACACTTTTTGTGTAAAATGTGTCCCCCTGTCAGAATCAATAGCTTCCATCATTCCATATCGTGGAATGATTTGTTCTAATAGGATCTTGGTTCCTGTGGATGCTGTGGCTCTTCTTGTCAGATAGGCCTCTACACATCCTGTCAATTGATCTTTAATCACCAATAAGCATTTCCAACAGATACCCTGGGCTAGTGTCCACATCTTTGGGCTCCAAAAATGTGGTTTCACAGCTTTTACCAGTGCTTTTGTTCCCCAGTGTCTTTCCTCATGTACCTTCTCCAGAATTCCTCTCATGACATTCACGGGAACTACCCTCACTCCCTCTGAAGTTCTTCACCCATCCTCAGTTAATGTACACCCTTCTTTTTCCCAATCATCTTTCTCTTTTCCCTCAGGTTTCCAATCCTCATCCTGTTCCATTTCTAGCAAGGGAATTAATGCCATTACCAGCTTTATTTCCCCTGCAGCTTTTTCGTCCATTTGTCTGCCCACTTGTTTCCAACTACCTCTGGGGTATTTCCTTTCTGATGAGCATTCACATGTACTATTGACACTTGATTTGGCAGTTGCAGGGTCTCCAGAACCTGTTCCACAAGCTGCAATTGTTTCCCATCAGCCCTGATTAAACCCCTCTCCTGCCAGATCTTACCAAAGTTATGGACCACACCCCAGGCATATTTGGAATCAGTCCAAATTGTCACATCAATTCCTTCAGCCAATTCCAAGGCTCTCTTCAAAGCAAACAACTCACACGCAGACCATGAAGGAAGGGAGCCTTTTTCTATGACCTCCCCTTCTCCTGTCACGACTGCAAATCCTGACTTCCTCTTTCCTTCCTTAACCCTGCTTGATCCATCCACAAACCCCTCCTTTCAAAGGAGTTTCTTCCAGATCCTCCCTCACTTTTGTCATCAGATCTACTTGCAACAAACAATCATGATCCTCAGCTTCCCACTCCTGTCTTCTTCCTTCTAAAAATTCTGCTGGATTCAAATTCCTGTCTGTCCCAATCACTACATCAGAGTTGGTTCTCAAAATAGTCTCATATTTGAGAATCCACCCCTCTGTCATCCAAGTTGTTGCCAACTGACTTAGCAAAGAAGTAACCTGATGAGGAGAATGCACCACCAGGGCCCCTCCAAAGGTTAATTTCTTGCTCTCTACTACCAACATAGCTTTAGCAGCCACAGCCTGCACACACACCAGCCATCCTCTCACCACCGGCTCCAGAGTTTTGCTCAGAAAAGCGATGGGCTGATATTGCCCCCCCTTTCTTCTGTGCCAACACTCCTAGTTCCGTTTTCTGAGCTGCTGACACATACAGATGAAATGGGAGCTTCAAATTGGGCAAAGCCAAAACTGGTGTGGATGACAATGCCTTCTTTAAAACTTCCCATCTCTCATCATCTCCCTCTAACAATTCTATACTCTCTCCTTTTCCTTTCAACTTCCTGTGCAGGAATTGGGCTAATACAGTGTATTGGTCCACCCAAGTTCTGCAATCAAAGAGCTTTATTTCACCTTCTTTTCCACAAATTGGATCTTTTCCCTTGAAACTGTCAATCCCTGCTCCTTCAGCCAATTTAGCAAAGCTACAGATGCTGCTCTGACCTCATTCTCTTTCTCCCCAGTCAGCAACAAATCATCCACATATTGAATCAACATAAAAGACACTAACTTTCCAAAGCCTGTCCAAATCTTCCACTCTCAGGATCATTCCATTCAAATGCAAACAGGTCTCTACTTCCCTCCTCAAGGGGGCATGACCAGAAGGCATCCTTCAGATCAACCCCTCTCTCCCCTTCTACTCATTGAATATTTGGGGTCCAAAGCTTTGTCACCCCAGGCTGCACTTGAATCTTGATTGGCTGAATGTTCATTCGCCCTGCCTTCTCTCCTCCTGCCCACACCTCATCTGAAATTACTCTCTTATCTTTCACAGTCATCTTCCACATCCTTACTCCCTTCCTGGTATCCCACAGTTGGATACCAAACACAGGCAACAGATCTCTCCCTAGCAAATTCACTCCAGCAGCCTCAGTCACCACTTCATTCATTTCCAGTCTGATTTGTTCAAACACCCTCACATCCTATGATTTTCCACTCAACCCCACTACTTTTATCATTTTCTTTGATCTATGTGCACCCTTTATTGGGTCACACACAGAAGTCTGGCTTGCGCCGGTGTCTATCAGAAACAGCCACTCCTGATGGTCAGGACCCACTGAAATGTTTACCAATGGCTCCCCGCAGGTCCTCTTAAAGGAGCCGGAACATCCCTAATCATCATACAATGCATAACTCCTCTCCTCCCGGTTGGTAGGACACTCGCGCGCAAAGTGTCCTTCCTTCCCATATCTGAAGCAACTCCTATCCATTCCAGGCTGTCTCATTCCCATCCCTCTGAAACCTCTTCCTCTGAAACTTCCTTGTATTCCACCTCACCTTCTCTCACCCTAGCCTCCCATTGCCCCCCTTACACAATCCACACTTTTCTTCACCTCATTCTTAGCTGCAGCCTGCACAGCTGCAACCATCATCTGTGACTTCTGTCTGGTTTTTACAGTGTCTCTGTAGTTCTAACTGTTCAACCACCTCATGAGCATTCTCATGAAGTTTTGGAAGAGTCTTTTTCAATTCTCGCAACTTGGCTGGTTTTATGGGGGCAGCCACAAAGACTGCCACTGGGTTGCCTGCAGCATTGATCCCATTAGGAACTTCCCTAAGAGGAAATGCATCCACTTCAGGTTTTTCTCTGAAGGGAAAATTTTGAACACTTCTCTTCTCAACTGTTCCACTTCTTTTCTCAGTCGCGGATAGAAAGGCGGCTGAGGAGGGGATTGTGCCATCGGCAATGGCGGTGGTGCCATAGGAACGTTGGCGGGCACATTATTCAAATTAGGATTTGCAGGCGGCGGACTCTGCAGCCAATTGTTCGTCTCACTCTCATTGTCTTTTTGTTGAGACATGTATTGAGCCTCGATTGGAGGGACGGGACCTTCAAATTTCACATGAAACCATACATCTATGTATGCAATTTGAGTGGTCATTTTGTGTTGGAGAATATAGTCTCTCAATTTGGTTATCCAATAGGTACTGGTTTCCCCCTCAGGACTCCAGTGATATGGAAATTTAGGATCAATCAGAGGATATTTTGGCCATTGATCTTGACAAAGATAAATCATGTTTTTCTTTTCGAGATGTCTGGTGAATTCCTTTAGATTCGGGGAGAACCTACTGCTGGAGTAACTGTCCCAGGGGTGAATCTACGGGAATTGATTTCCTGCCATTGTCAGTTTTTCCCTGTCCCAGACAGGCTTCTTCCTGGTCTCCAAGCCCCTTGCTTTGTCCCTTTCCCATCTCTACTCTTCCAGACTCCCAGAGCCTTGACTCACCAGTCCAGTCCTCCAGCAGACGCTGGATTCTCCCAGAAAGTTTAAGGACCCCTCTCTTTTAGAGTCCTAGTCCTCCAGCAGACGCTGGATTCTCCCAGAAAGTTTAAGGACCCCTCTCTTTCAGACTCTTAGTCCTAGTCCTCTAGCAGATGCTGGATTCCCCCAGGGAGTTTAAGGACCTCTTCCCCCTCTTTTCTTTTTCTGACTGCAAATGAAAGGAACAAAGTTTTACCTGATCACTCCAGACCTCTGAGGTAGTGGATGTGTGGGTGTCCCCAACTTAGGCTTTCCTCTATTCTCTTTTCGATAGTCCCAGACTATCAGCCAGCAAAACGCTGTTTCCAAGGATCGTCTGGATTTCCAGTCGCCTCTGGAGCCAACCAGAATTCAGGGAGGAGGCACCTCTCAATGGGAAGTCATGGCCCAAGGATCATCTGGATTTCCAATCGCCTCTGGAGCCGACCAGAATTCGGGGAGGAGGCACCTCTCAATGGGAAGTCATGACCACTACTCACCTAGTCCCCTGCTTCCGGAAGACCACTGTTGAGGCTCCTGGCTGGCTCACCAAATTTTGGGGTGGGGGCTTGAAAAACCACCAAAGATTCGATATTAATCCAAGGAAAACAGTTTTATTGTAGCATTTCTGCAGAAACGGGTTCCTGCCCTGGCAGGTGGGAGGAACCCAGAGCAAAGTTTGCATTCTATTTTATACCCTGACCTACCGCCCCATCCTAGGATAGCTTGGTTTACAATCTACCTATTGAATTTCAGTATACAATTCATCACCAAATATGGGGCATCAGGAAGTTAGATGCTTCCTAACATGTACATATTTTCCCAGATTTTCCCAGAGCACAACGTGTGATTGTTCAATATTTCAATTCTCCCTCTTGCAGTAGAAAAGTATCAAACTCGCAGTTTTGAAGTTTGAGTCACAGTTACACAATACACAATCAATTTTATTCATTTTTTCCTCTTACACTATCTAACAAAATGAAATTCAATGTAGAGAAAAGTAAAGTCCTACACTTAGGCAAAAAAACCCAAAAGTACACATAGACTGGGTGAAACCTGGCTTAATAGCAGTAACTGTGAGAGGGATCTTGCAATCTTAGTGGACAACCAATTAAACATGAGCCAATAGTGTGTGTCGGCAGCCAAAAAAGCCAATGCAATCCTAAATTGCATTGTCAGAGAGAAACAATCAAGATCAATGAGGTAGTAATACCATTCTATAAAGCCTCAGTATGGTCATACCTCGAATACTGCACTATAAAAAAGATGTTGAGACCAGGGGTGAGATTCTACTGGTTTGCCCCAGTTCAGGAGAACCAGTAGCTCCGAAGATCAGCTGGGAACGAACCGGTTCCCTTGAAGATCAAGGTATTTCCTTTTTTCCCCCACCAATCAGCTGCTCAATTTAGATTAGTTAGAAAGCAGAAAATCAACAGATTTCCTGCTTTCTAACGAATCTAAATCATGTTGATTCCCCACCCCCTCAATGTTGTACTTCTCCACCCAGGAGGCTTCCCTGAGGCCCAGGAGGCAAAAAACAGGGGTATAAGGGGGTGCTGCATGGAAGGCAAAATTTATTTTTTATTTTTTGCCTTCTTGGCAGCACTCCTCCCCCAGGCTCCATTTTTGCCCCCCAGAGGCTTCCCTGAGGTCCAGTAGGAAAAAAACATGCCCACCCAGACACATGATCACCAGGCCACAGCCACCTAGTCACAGCCACCTAGCCACAGAACCAGTAGTTAAAAAATTTCCATCCCACCCCTGGTTGAGACTCTAGAAAAAGTACAGAAAAAGACAACCAGAACGATTAGGGTACTGGAGACAAAAACATATGAAGAACTGGGCATGGCTAGTCTAGTGAAGAGAAGGACCAGGGGAGACATTATAGCAGTGTTCCAATATTTGAGGGGCTGCCACAGAGAGGAAAGGATCAAGATATTTTCTAAAACACCTGTAGGCCAGACAAGGAATAATGGATGGAAATTGATCAAGGAGAGATTCAACCTAGAAATAAGGAGAAATTTTCTGACAATGAGAGCTATCAACCAATGGAACAGCTTGCCTTCAGAAGTTGTGGGAGCTTCATCACTGGAGGCTTTCAAGAAGATATTGGACTGCCATTTATCAGAAATGGTGTAGGGTCCCCTGCTTGGGTGGAGGATTGGATTAGATGACCTACAAGGTCCCTTCCAATGCTGTTAATCTGTAATCTGTAATCATCGTTGTAGTGTATTCAAATAGAGACTTCTAAGTCGATGTTCTTATTGGTTAGTAAATGCAACGAAACTATTGGTTAATAACGTGAGTATCTAATTGGCGATGGGAAGTTTAAATAGATGCCATTGGTTGCGAGCCGCGAGCAGCCACTATAAAAAAGGCTGCCGCGGCTCGACTGCAGTTGAAGTTACTTGTTATTATTAAAAGAGCTGAATTCAACTCCGGTCTGCGAGTCTCTTTATTGGGGACAGAACAATCATCATCATCATCTTAATGAAATAAATAATGCATCCAGGATATTTTTATTTAAAAAATGTCATACTACTTATTTTTATTAGATTTCATTTGATTTATAGCATTCATTGATTCAATCACACAATCAATCACTTTCTGTAGCTGCAGATGTCAGTGAATGACTCTGGGTGGCTTACAGTTCAAAAGTATATGACAATTAGAACATTAAAAATGTTTTAAAAGCATGTCTTTTTGGGAAGTCCTCAAGGTGACAATCAACATTTAAAATAAAAAGAGACTGTTGTAAAGAGTAATGCTGATGGAGATATACAGTAGTGCGAAAAAGGAGCATTTTTTGAAGTCCAGATTTTAAAGATAACACTTGGATGTGATTCAGACAGATGCTTCCCTAATTCATTGAACTATATGAACAGGAAGGCACAACACAATCAACTTGCAAGATTGTTATCACAGCCAATCTTAAAAAAAGTAATTTTAGCTTTCTCATAGAGATGATTTCCTGATCATGTAGTGGGGCTGACAATATAAAAAATTGAAAATATAAATTAAAATGAATAATATAATAAAAATTAATATTTGTTTGATCAGTAAAAGAAGGAGTCACCAAGATGTCACCTTTTTAGAACAACAACTTTTATAAATGGGTATAGGCTTTTGTTCCATCTGACTTTTAGAACCTATAAACCAACACTGCTTTCCTACAGAAAACAACAGGGACAATTGAGAATATCAGGCCGGGAAGAATACAAAATTGGATATTGAGGTAACCTTGACAAAGTGAAACTGACTTTTAAAGATGCAAATATCTGTGTCTCATCCCTGCAATTCAACTGTCATTTTTGTAATGTTAAGCGTGTCACTAATGGTCACCACACAGTGCAATTCAATAATATTAAATATCAAATAATTGTTTTTAATGAAGTTACAGTAAGAGCGTAAGGTGTTCCTTCTCTTTTCTTTCTTTTCCTTTCCTTTTTAAAAAAATGTATATTTATGTACTTAAGAAACTAGCTTCTATCTCACAAGTATCTTCTCTTTTGACAAAACATATGCCAGATCACACTGAGTTAAGAAAGTTAACAATAAACATAGGAAGGCTTGAATCATTAATTATCTCTCACTACACACACTTAAAATGCTCCCAGGAAGTCCTATTTTTATATGCTTTTGTGCAGATATCCAACAGAAGCCATGACAATCTTTTCAACAGATTTATGCATACACATTTCGGTACCACTCAGGGAATATTGTCACTATTTGTTTGAATAGTCAACAATCTTCTGCTTAAAAAAAAAAAAAAGAATAATAACAGCTTAATTCCAGATAGCAGTAAGCACTGAAACTTATTTAAATAAAAAGCAACTGTAGATGACTATGGTGACCATGAAAGGCAACATTATTTTAAGATAAGACAAGGTGACATTGTGCAGTTATCATTTGCAGCATCTGAATGTCTACCTTCAAATCCACTATGGTGCAACTACTGGGGTTCTTCTACAGGTCACTAAATCACAGGCATTAGTTTTGTTGAAAGGTTGAACTTTAGTATTAAGGTAACATTCTTGAATATAGTTCATAAGCAAGCCACAGCAGGAATATAAATCTAATTCTTTCTATACAATATGTATTCTGCTGCAAGATGTCTTTTAATTTAACCATAAGAAAACAATTTCCAGTATATGCTATTGAAGGGATGAAGTAAAATCATGATTAACAGATAACATGCTTCCCCTGCTGTCTCCCCAACAATCTGTAAAAGCTGTCATAATATTATATACAAACTGTATTTCAAAAAACCTTATATTTCATTTGTATATTTTAAGGTCTAACTACAGAAAACATTTTACTTGGTTTATTTTAATAACTTTTCCACCCTTGCTGTGTTATTAGTTAAAGCTTCCTTACGCATCCTGAGGTCATTCTAATAAGTGATGGATTCATGAGTGCTTCATGATGAGATTAAGATACATATTAAAACATATACTCCAAAATATTATTCTTTCTTGGAGATCACATTTTACATCATACATGATTGAAGGCAAAACAAGTTTGACACCCCTGCTATAAAGCCTTTATCAATACATTAAAGGGATTTGTAGTGTATTCAAATAGAGACTCCTAAGAATACACTCCTATTGGTTAGTTAATGCAGTGAAACGATTGGTTAATAATGACAGTTACCGATTGGCCGCCTAAGCGGCGGGAAGTTTAAATAAATGCCATTGGTTGCGAGCTGCGAGCAGCCGCTATAAAAAGGGCTGCTGCGGCTCGACTTTAGTTGAAGTTACTGGTTGTAAATAAAGAGTTGAATTCAACTCCGGTCCCCGAGTCTGCTTAATCCTGGCTACAGAACAGGATTAGATTATATATTTGTAAATATTAGATATTTTAGTTCACAACCATAATAAATTTTGAAAAGTATAGTCAGTAGATAGGGATTATTAGAATTCAGATTACGATGCAAAATAACTGGATTGCACTTGATTTATTAAGCTTACATTAGGATATAGAAATGGTAGATAAATCATTTTGGCACACTAGTACACAAATATATTGTTTTCATTTTTTTGACCAATGAAATCAAGGCTTGGCCATTTATATCCTCAGCTTCTGGAAGGAAGGAAGGAAGGAAGGAAGGAAGGAAGGAAGGAAGGAAGGAAGGAAGGAAGGAAGGAAGGAAGGAAGGAAGGAAGGTGTAAGCAGCGGAGGAGTTAGAACTCCTCCCCTTATTCTGATGTGGATTTAGTCAAACAAAGAACCAACATGTTAAGTCCCCCCTCCCCACTTTTCTGAAATCTTAGAGGAATTTACCAGGGAGTATCTTTCAGATCTGGAATTTTTATGGTCCCTTCTCCTCTTGCTATCTCTCCAAGAGGTGACAAGTTTCTAGACATTTCTAGAAAGGAATGAGAATGGTCTCTCTGAAATAGGTAATCCCCAGATAGTTTAGGTGTAAATATATTATCCTTAGATCTCAGTTGATGGCCAATATATCTGGCCAGGTTATATGAAAAACCATTTCTCACAGATTACTTCTACCCTTCCCATCAAGTCCAGCAGGAAAGTCATGTTGCAGGTCCCATCTCCTAAGGAGTTTTACCTGATGGGACCCAGAAGATGACCCTCTTCTACTGTAGCTCCTGTTCTCTTTAACATCACCTCCCTCAAGTTGATATTAAGCCCTGGCATTATGCACATGAAAGCACTCGCATGAAGCTATGCGTGGTGGCCGGGCATAGACAAGTAGATCGAAGCCTGGGTAAAGACTTGTCACAAATGCCAGGAAGTCAGCAATGGCCCACCGAAAGCAACCCCAATAGAGTGGGAAACACCCAGAGGACCATGGTCCCGTATTCATCTGGACTTTGCGGGGCCTACGAATGGACACACATTTTTATTAACAGTGGATGCCTACTCGAACTGGCTCGAAATCCATGAGATGAAAAATACAACAACCGAATCAGTCATCAGGAAATTGGACAGGTTATTTGCAACACATGGACTACCAGATGTTCTGGTATCCGACAATGGGTCCCGCGCTTTCTTTCAGTATCTGGCAGACCGCGGTATTCGCCATGCGTTAACTTCACCGGTTCATCCTGCGGCCAATAGAAGGGCCGAGCGCATGGTACAATTCATCAAAAGAACTCTACATAAAATGGACTATGGCAATATTGAAGACAAGATTAACCGGATACTCCTTTTGCAGCACATCACTCCACACAGCGTCACCAACAAAACTCCCGCTGAGTTATTGATGGGACGAAAACTCCGCTCCCACCTCGACTGACTACACTCATCGTACGAACCTGAAAAACCACATGGATCCAGCGGGAAATGCCGTAACTTCCAGGTAGGCGACTTGGTTTTCGCGAGAAACTTTTATGGCGACCCATTGTGGGTCGAGGCAACTGTAATCCAAGTAACCGGACCCAGATCGTACCAAGTGAAATGTCGCGACGATAGAATATGGAAGCACCATATTGATCAGCTGCATTCAAGGCTACAGTCTGGGGTCTGCAATTCCGGTGATTTCCAAACTGAGGAGGGAGGAGACGCCAAGGAGGCTGAGTTTGGAACGGCGGAAAGCACAAGCGGAAGAAATCACCGCTCAGAAGAAGGATCGGGGACAGGGGTAAATTCGTCTCAAAGGGATACCGAGGACATTAGTGGTAACGGAAGTTTAGATACAGAACCAGAGGCCCCCTGTTCACCAGATAACGTTCTACCCCAACAAGACTCTAGACAAATACCGGGAGGACAACGTAAATCAAATAGACAATCAAACAACCGGCCTACCTCAAAGACTACGTGACCGCACCCCTTAAACGGAACCCAGGGGAAGGGGTGTTGTGAATTAATAAAAGTGCTTGAATAAAGATTGTTGAAACCTTAAAGTAAAGTGCAGGGTTCTGGCCCTGCACTTCTGATTGGCCGATAATAGCAATATCGGATTGGTCCGTTCAGGAGAATCTGATTGGCTATTAACGAGCCCTTCTCATTGGTTAAAAGAGCTAACGTTCCTGTGTTTTCATTGGCTAAATACCCAAGAGCTTGCCTATATAAAGGGGGCTGTTGTGGCCGTTAGCTGAGCTGTTGCACCATGTTAAGTAAAGAGTTGAAGTTCACTGTTCATCAATTCGTCTCCACTTCTTGCGCCACGCACAGAACATAACATGGATAATCCAAAGTTATCTAAATTTATAATTTTATGAATTAACTATTAGCTATAGAGTTGGGACAAATATGCTAAGCTTTGAGGTTGGATGTATTTCAATTGCCCAGAGTCGTAAATATTATTCTTATATTCAGATCTTGATTTAAGTAGTTCTCAGCACAGTATTCTATAATAAATAAACTAAAATAACTTAGAGATATCTGTAATGAAATTTAACCTCAAAATGACAAATGGAATCATGAACATTATTATTAAGCAGACATATTATTTTCCACATTTTTAACCTAATTATGTAATGTTATTTCAGATTGCTTAAAATTTAATTATATATGACAGTAAACTTCAGCAATGATTTTCCTCCTTTTTTATTTCCCAAAAACTTTTCTATTTCTGAGAATAACATATTTTCTTTCTTTTAGTTAGTAATGCAAATAGAAGTTTGTCTAATTAATAAAATACACCTCTTGTTATGATCTTATTTTAGTATCTTCATGGGAATTATTGGAGTGGGGTGGAGAATCCTTTGATAGTCCTTGAACCCTCTGTTGGGAAGATATTAACAGTGGCTTTTTGCCATCTTTCTTTTATACTGTACTAATAACAAGAAGATAAACCTGCATCATCTGATTATTTAAACCTTCACCTAGATAATAGTTTGGTTTAGTGGTTGAGGTACTGGCCTAGTAACCACCAAGTTGTGAGTACTTGTCTTACCTTAGGCATGAAAGTGAGCTGGGTGACTTTGGGCCAGTCACACTCTGTCAACCCAAATCACCTCATAGAATTGTTGTTGAGGAAATGAGGAAGACGGAGCATTAAGTGTGTTTGTTTTTTAATTTTTTTTTTTTTTTTTACATTTTGAACGACTCATCTTCCTTAACGAGGGACCGTGGGTAATGTACAATAAAACTTCACAATGTAAAACAGAATATAAAAATTAAAATTAGAGTTAAAATTTTAAAATTTATAATTTAAAGAATTATAAAATTTTAAGAAGGCAAGAATAATTAATTCCTGTAACAGATGAGTAGACAAAGGCTAAGGGAGGGTTGTGAAAGCACCAACCAATCCCATGAGTGTATACTCTTTTGGGGTCCCCATGCAGAGCCATGTTTTAACCCCCTTTCAGAAGGCCAGGAGAGCCTTACCTCTGGGGCGAGAATATTCCATAGGGCGGGAGCAAGACAAAGCTTTCCTCCTGGTTCCTGCCAATTGGCATTCTTTAACTGACTGGGTTCAACATACTAATCCTATACACTACTTGGAGCTATTTATAAAAATGATAAAGGTGGGTTATAAATAAATTATTTATGTATTTGTTAAATTTATTTGCCATTTTTCTTATGGCTCTGTGTGTGTGTGTGCCGTTCTGTGTGTGAGAGAGAGGTGGCGGAGGAAGAATTTATGGCTTCCTGGATCTTGGGAGGATTTGAAGTAATTGTGTTACCTTAACTTGCTAAGTCTCTTTCTGTTATTGTTCTTTTTTTTTTTTAAACAAAAACCTTATTTCCTCACTAATAATTTTGCCCAGTTTTTATAGAACAAAATATAGTTTCAAATGCATTTTCCTCAGAATAGGTCCTGTTAAGTACTTGGACATGGGTCGGAGTAAATGGAGACAGTCTTTGAATGTGAACTTTCAGCTCTTTATTGCATAGTGACTTTTCTAACAACAACAGTGAACTCTGCCTTATATAGGCAACCCTTGTGAGAATTGTCCAATAGTGAGCTATGAACGCTAGCTCTTTAAACCAATAATAATCCTCTGTTAAGGGCCAATCGGATTCCTAAGAACTAACCAATCCGATCTGGCCGCCTAACAGCCAATCAGAAGTGCAGGGCCAGAACCCTGCACTTTACCTCAAGCTCATACTTTATTAACTATGGTACATACATAACACCCCTTCCCCCTGGCTTCTTAATTACGGTGTGGTTATATAGTCCTTTAAATAGGACGGTTGTCTTTTAAGTCTTTCGGATTTTCGTTGGACTGGTTGATTGCAATCCTGTTGAGGTAGATTGTTGTTTGGCAGTGTCTCTGCTTCTTGCTCAGGTGCAATTTCTTGCGGTGCAAACAATTCTCCTTCCTGCTCCATTTCCTGAGTCTCACTTGATTCGTCGCTCCCTTCAAGCAGATTCCCTGGAACATCATCTTCTTCTGTACCTCCCCCCCCTCGGTTTGGTCATGGGGGAGTTGTTGACTGGCCGTTGTGAGTCGTGATCGTAATTGGTCGATATGCCGTTTCCACAGTCTATTGTCACAGCATTTCACTACGTAGGATTTGGGGCCGGTCACTCGCACTACCGTTGCCTCTATCCATAATGGATCGCCTGATAAGTTTCGTGGGTAAACGCGGTCTCCTACCTGGAAAGCGCGATAGCGGCCACTGGATCCCATTGGCTTTTCCGGTTCATAAGCAGGGTGCAACCGGTCGAGGTGGGAACGGAGTCTTCATCCCATCAGTAGTTCCGCGGGAGTTCTGCCAGTGACACTATGTGGAGTTATGTGTTGCAAAAAGAGAATTTGGTTCATTTTGTCATCGATATTGTCATAGTCCATTTTTTGCAAAGTCTTTTTAACAAATTGGACCATGCGTTCCGCTCGGCCATTGGTTGCAGGGTGCGCAGGCGAGGTGAGCGCATGGCGGATGCCGCGGTCAGCAAGTTACTGCTCGAACATTAATGCCATGAACTGTGGCCCATTATCGGACACCAGGACGTCAGGCAATCTGTGGGTTGCAAAGAGTCTATTTAGGATCTTAATCACTGCCTCGGAAGTTGTGGCCGTCATATGATGAACCAATTGGAGTATGTGTCGACTGTCAGCAGGAAGGTATATCCTTTGGTTGGCCCTGCGAAATCCAGGTGGATTCTGGACCAGGGTCCACGTGGCGTCTCCCATTCAGTAGGCATGGCTTTTGGTGGGGCATTGCTGGCTTGTTGGCAATTGGTACACGCTTTGACCCACTGCTCGATTTGCTGGTCCATGCCCGGCCACCATGTGTAGCTTTGTGCAAGCGCTTTCATCCGCACGATGCCGGGATGGCCCTCATGCAGAATTTGTAGCAGCGTCTTCCGGAGTCGTTCTGGGACAACGACTCTATCACCCCAGATGACACAGCCTTTTTGGGAAAAAAGTTCAGTCTGTCTTGCTTTAAACGGCGCGAAGTCATCTGGGACTTGGTCCAATGGCCATCCGCGTTCTACCCAGCCTAGGACTCAAGCTAGGGTGTGGTCTCGTTTGGTTTCTCTCGCGATCTCGGGCGGTCATAGGTGGCGAGTTGAGTGTTTCAATCTGCAACGTGGTTGCCGTTGGTGCTGGATTGTCGAGAGTCTCTGGAAGCGGTGCTCGGCTTAATGCGTCGGCGTGGGGAATGGCTTTCCCCGGGCGATATTGCAGGTGATAATTATAAGCAGCTAGGAACTCTGACCATCGGGTCATTCTAGGGGATAATATGCAGGGGGTTGGCTTGTCCCCGGCTATTATCCCTAGCAACGGTTTGTGGTCAGTTATAATTGTGAATGTCCTTCCATACACATATTCATGAAATTTCTTTACAGCTGAAACAATTGCGAGAGCTTCTTTATCAATTTGTCCATAGTTCCGCTCTGCATGTGAGAGAGTCTTCGAAAAGTATGCAACAGGGGCTTCGTTCCCATTAGGCAGTACATGACTCAAAATGGCACCCACCCCGAAAGGCGAGGCATCGCAGGTTATAACTAATGGTAAAGTCTCGTTATACTGCATAAGTACAGAGTCAGATGTGAACAATTTTTTAACATTCCGGAACGCTTGTTCTTCCTGGTAACCCCAGACCCACAATGCTTTTTTATCTAATAACCAGTGTAACGATTCGGCAACAGTTGCCTTGTGTGGTAAAAATACATTATAGAAATTAATGAGGCCTAAGAATGCCTGGAGATCGGCCTTGTTACGGGGCCTGGGAGCATTTTTTATTGCCTTTAATTTACTTTCGGTAGGGTGAATGCCCTGGCTATCAATCTGATACCCTAGAAACTCAACACTGTCAGTATATAAGTGACATTTATTCTTTTTCACCTTAAATCCTGTCTCTTGGAATTTTTTAAGAACACATTTCAAACGATCCTGCAAGATTTTTTTGGTAGGGGCTCCAATTAATACATCATCAAAATACGGAACCACGCCCTTGATTCCCTGTAACAACCTTTCCATGAGGCTTTGGAATATCCCTGGGGCTACACTAACCCCAAATTGCAATCGAGTACATTTAAAAACACCTCTGTGTGTTACAATTGTTTGGGCTTGGGCCATCTTTTCATCCACTGGTAGTTGTTGATAAACTTGAGCTAAATCTAATTTAGTGAAAACCTTTCCACCCCCCAAAGAATGGAGGAGGTGCTGCACCACCGGAACTGGATACGCATTCTGCGTGGTTTAAAGTGGCCCGGTAGTCCCCACAAATTCGGATTGACCCATCTGGCTTAATGGGTGTTATAGTAGAGATTTCCCAAGGAGAGTGATCAATGGGCTTCAACACCCCTTGAGCAATTAGCTTGTCGAGTTGTTCATTGATCTTAGCTTTAAGAGCGAATGGAACTCGACGGGGCTTTAAGCGAATTTGGGCTACTTTTGGATCTAGACTAAACGAGATTGGGGTCCCCTTATACTCACCTAAATGGTCCACGAAGACGTCGCTGAACTCAGAAATAAGGTCTTCCTCCCACTCACAACCACCAATTTGGTTCACGCCCGCCACTTCGATGCCTAGTGGCGTGAACCATTGGAGGCCTAATAGACTAGGCCTGTCTCTGTCGATGATTGTTAGAGGTAAGTACGCTGTATGCTTTTTGAAGGAGACTCGGACTCAGCAGGACCTGACCACGGGGATTCGATTTCCTTGGTAGTCCTTGAGGATGAGGCGTTGAAATTGGAGGTCTTGGCATTGGATTGTGGGGATAAGTTGCTTGAGTGTCTTCCAAGACACCATCGAGAGGGACGATCCCGAGTCGACCTCCATGTGGCAAGGCTGGTTCTCGATGGCTACCGTGACTCGAATTTTCTTAGTGTCCAAAACTGAGGCGTGACTTATACTGATAGTATGGTGAGCCTCTTCTTTTTGCAAAGCTCGATTTCTGTAGGAGTGGTTTACTGGTTCTCGCCTTACAGGACGGTTTCCTGTCGATTGGCGATAGTTGGCCCCTTTTGAGGCCTGGCTGGGTCCTGGTAAGCTGCGGCAGACCCGGCTGATGTGGCCTCGTTTCCCGCACTCATGGCAGAGTGCGTCGCGGAATTTGCATTCGGCCCTGGCATGGTTTGCTCCACAGCCAGCGCAAGGGCGTAAGGGCATAAGGGCTTAGGGCGAGGGTCCCGGTCGGACCGCAGTCGATGGACCCCTTCTTCGTCGCTGTCTGACGACAAAGAAAGGTCCTCGTGGTGCGTCATTAGTAGCTGCCCTTCTGAGTTGGGTGAGATTTCGCCGGTCGGTTGTGTTGCCAGAGTGCGGCTTCGCCGTAATTGTGCAGCCGACTTTTTGGTCACCTCCGCAGCTGTGGCTTCAGCGATGGCGTCAGCAAGGCTGATGTCACCTTTCACCATCAGCTTGCTTTGCACGCCTAGTGCATCTAATCCCAGAATTACTCGATCTCTTAGTGCTTCTTCTAAATCGGCGAACCCGCAGAGGCCCCCGAAATTCCGGAGGTCCGCCATGAAATCGGCCATGCTCTCTCCTTTTTGCTGGTTCTTCTGATAAAACTCGTGGCGTCTCACGAGTGTAGGCACGGTTGGTGCGTAATGGTCTCTCAGGATGGGTTCGAGGTCGTCCCAGCTCATGGCTTTCACTTCTCGAGGTTTGGCGAGTGCTTTGGCCATTTTAAATACAGCTGGGCCGCAGTGCACCAGGAACAGTGGCCGCTTTTTTGCTGGTGTGGCGTCCTTCAAATTATTCGTCTCAAGAAACATTTGGAAGCGATCCATGTAGGATTCCCAATCCTCTTGGTTTGGATCGAACGGAGCGGGTGGTACGATGCCGCCGGACATGGTTCTGTTGTTGGTGTCGTCTTATCATGTGCTGGGTATTGCTTCCTGGCTTCTTAGGTTCAGACGTCTCCAAATCCCATCCTCGTTGCCAGTGTTAAGTACTTGGACATGGGTTGGAGTAAATGGAGACAGTCTTTGAATGTGAACTTTCAGCTCTTTATTGCATAGTGATTTCTCTAACAACAACAGTGAACTCTGCTTTATATAGGCAACCCTTGTGAGAATTGTCCAATAGCGAGCTATGAACGCTAGCTCTTTCAACCAATAATAATCCTCTGTTAAGGGCCAATCGGATTTCTAAGAACTAACCAATCTGATCTGGCCGCCTAACAGCCAATCAGAAGTGCAGGGCCAAAACCCTGCACTTTACCTCAAGCTCATACTTTATTAACTATGGTACATACACAACAGGTCCAATGCTGACATTAAGCTTACTCAGAAAACAGCGAATCAAAGCAAGGGAAAGAAAATCAGATGATCCACTCCTTCTCTTCCTGCAAGAGATAGCCTCTTAGCTCCTACATCATGGTGCACACATAAGAATAAAAATGGCTCTAGAGTTTATCCTTGCTGAGAAGAATGCAATTTGCATATTTAAAAGCAAATCTTAATTTGACAGTGCTCAGCTTTACAGTTTATCAAATTTTAAAAAAATAGTTATGTGAGAAGCACAAACTCCCAAGAGAGGTACATGTGAGATTTATCACATAAAAAGATCAGAGATGAAATACTTAAAAAGGCAAGAGACTAACTATTACAATACACAGGGAAAGAAAATATGCTCCTGAAACAAGTACCCAGAAGAGTAAGAGACCTATGGAAACAATCTCAACTTCTGACTGTGAAGTTGATTAAAACAATGTAAACTTTAGATGGCTGATATCTGAGGGAATACTAGCTAAGTGGAATGATAAAAGATATAGACTGGACTCATCAGATAAAAGTGTTGGAATTTTATGAGAATCATTTCACAACAGATGAGGGACAAGAAATGAGACGAGAAATAGAATGGAAGAGTCAAGAGGAATAAATAGGAAAAGAAAAGAGTATGCAACAAAATGACAGCGAAACTGAGAGAAAAGAATGAGCGGAGCGAAAGGGAGCAAAAGCAAAAGACCAGAGAGAAATAAGAACAATTAGGAGATCAAAACCTGTATATAAGTAAAAGTGATGGAAGGAAAAACCAAGATGTTATCAATTAATGTAAATGGATTGAATTTCCCTATGAAAAGGAAAAAGATGTTTGCACAATTAACCGAAATTAAAATTAGATATAATTTGCCTCTAAGAAGTCCACATTAAAAAACAACATAGTAAACTATTGGAATATTCCAAAATTGGGAAATTATATTCCTTGTTAGCGCAAAAAAAGAAAAGAGGGGTGCAGACACTTCTAATAGCAATATATGTGCCAAACAACAAACAAGAAGAATTCTATAAAAAATTGCTTAAGAAGATAATGGAAATGGAATATGAGAATATTTGTATGGTAGAAGATTTAATGCAGTTGTAAATATAAAACTTGATTACAGAAGTAGTAAAATAGATTAAAAAGCAAGGAAGACTCTTCCCCAGGACTTTCTCAAAAATGGTAGAAGAAATATTCAGGATGTATGGAGAAAAATAAATCCCGAAAAAGTCAGTATATATTCTATTCAAATAAACATCAATCATGGTCTAGAATAGATATGATATGGATGCTGCTGGAATTAAGAGCAAATGTGCAAGACATAGAGATAGAAATGAACATATGGGTAGACCATAACCCAACAAAACTTAGCTGGAAGGGACAAAAGAAAAAGTTCAGGAGTACATTCAACCCATTCATACAAACAACAGGAAAAGAAATGAAATTTTTCTTCAAGGAGAATAGGAAAGAAGAGACTTCATTACAAAATGTATGGGATACAGCCAAAGCATTTATAAGGGGATTAGCTTTAATTTACATAGAAAGGAAGAATAAGAAAAAGAAAAAATACCAAAAGAACACAAAAGACTTGAAGCAGAACTAAGAACCACAAAAAGGAAACTTAAAAAAAACCGAATGGAAATAATAAAACACAAATTAAATTTGATGGGTAAAAGAAGATTTGGCACAACAAATTAAAAAAGCAAAACAATTTTTTTTTGAAAATGCTAATAAACCAGGAAGATGGCTAGCATATAAGTTGAAAAAAGAAAAAGAGAAGAAATTGATAAGTAAATTACAAGATGAGGAGGGAACCTTACAGCATCAAAATGAGAGTAAAAAGAAAATTCAGGAATTCTACAGAAAACTAGATGACCAAGGAAAAGTGTCAGGGAAAAAGAAATAAAGCAAAATGGAAAAAGCAGAATTACCAAAAGTGTCTGAAACTGTGAAAATTATGCTAAATGATAGAAAAACAATGATGGAACTACCCTGTTTCACTAACAATATGGCCTCCCCCAATAGGAAGTCCCAGCATGTTTTATAGGCATGAAATGAAATTAAGCCCCTCCCCCCAAATTAAGGCCTATATTAAAACATGCAGAATGGGGGGAATGGTGGGGGGGGCTTGCTGTTAGGAAGTACTTTTGTTGCACACCTGAATATGGTGCTGCCTGCGTTGACCCCGATACAAAGTGCCCCACCAACACTGAGGTCAAGCCGTCGCCACCTGCCCGAAGATGCAAGGGGGGGAATTAAGTCACCCCTGAAAAGACGGCCTAGCCATTTTTTCGGGGCTCAAAAAAAATTAAGACCCGGCCTTATTATATGAGAAACACGGTAACAGAGGCAACTAAAAGACAAAAGAATAACAAGTCACCAGAACCAGATGGACTACCGGCAGAAGTTTATAAATATTTACAAGATACACTAAGTTCATCAATGTTGGAGGTCTATAATGATGTTCAGTTAGAAGCTAGGTTACCAAACACCTGGATGGAGGTAAATATAATTCCTAAAGAAGATTCAGATTTAACACAGGTGAAGAATTATAGACCAATATCACTACTAAATGCAGATTATAAAATATTTGTTTCAATAATAGCAGAAATACTTTCTGCTATTATTAAAGATTTTTGAATAAATTTTTACATCCAGATCAAAATGATTTCTACCTAAAAGACAAATTAAAAATAATCTGAGACTTATTTTAGATACAAAAACAAATGGCATTGATCTTTTTAGATGCAAAGAAAGCATCTGATAATGTAAATTGGCAATTTATGATACAACAGTTAAAATGCATGGACTTCAGTGAAAAATTTATAAATATGATAAAGACAATATTCCAGACAAATGGCAAAAGTGATTGTGAATGGAGACTCGACAGAGAATTTTAATACAAGAAAAGGCATAAGACAAGGATGCCCGCTGTTCCCATTGTTAGGGATAACATTGTTTACCCTAACTGGTTTAGGTAAAATAATAAATATGTTATCATAGTTTGTTAGTTAAAGTGTCTGCAACTTTAACTGTAGGATTGTAATTAAGGGAGTGGTTGTTGTGAAAGCACCATAAAAGAAGCAAGGAACGTCAGCTTGCTCTCTCTGGCTTGATGATCCCTAATTACTGGATAAAGACTGCGTTTTCCCCCTACTGAAACGGGAGAGAGATAGGACTGATTTGTAAGTGAACTGACATAGGATATTCTACACGGACTTTGCTAAATGAATATCCTTGAATGGACTGACTAAAATGATACATGACTAATGGACTGTTATTCTGATTATGCTATAACTCTAAATGGAATAAACTATCTTTTGATAGCACAAGTGTATCTGTTATTTTTACTGTATGTTAACAAACATACAAGCTTATCTCACTCATTTATCTGTGTGCCTATCTGACTAACGCTGCACATTCTATTTAGCTTGTCTCCTTAACCCTGGTTGGGGAACCCAGTCTTAACACCCATTACTGTTTATATTAACACTGGAAGTGCTAAACAGAAATATCAGACAAGACTTAGAAATAAAAAGCATGGAAATAAAAAAAGAAAAATACAAATTACAAGCATTTGCAGATGACCTGGAATTTATTCTAGAAGAACCATTAGAAATACCAGTCTGACTTTCTATAATGGAAGCACTTACACATCCAAATGTTATTAATTTAGAAAAAAAAATGTAACATATAAAGACATCTTAAATGAAGACCGGGAACTCAAATCTAAACAGGAATTGCAGAAACAAGAGGTGGCCACACCTGCCACACCTGCAAATATAGTCAAGATACGAGAAAGATACAAAGACACATGGTTTCTATAAAAAATAGACCAGATACTCCTAGGAACGGATGAAAATTAATAAAGAAAATATGTAATTATCTACTAAATATTAAGATGCAAGACGAACAAGTGAAAGAAACAATGATTGTATGGGCAAATATTTTTGGATATATAGTAGCATTAGATAAATGGCAAAAGATTTAGGATAGAAACTATAAATTAATAATGGCAACAACCTACAAGGAAAATCTCTATGAAATGTTTTACAGGTGGCATTTACCACTGACAAGATTGGCAAAGATATTCAAAAACATGTCCACTAAATATTGGAAGTACAACCAGATGCCAGGTTCTTATAACTATATCTAATGGACATGTCCAAAGGCAAAAGAAAATTTGCACAAAAATGTATACATCATTCGAAAAAATGATAAAGCAACATATCGATTCAAAACTAGAAATATTGTTGTTAGGTATAATACCAGAAAACTATAGCAAAGGGAATACATATCTAATACTACACATGTTGACAGCAGCGAGAATTGTATTTGCACAACATTGGAAGAATGAGGATATTCCTACAGAGAAGATAATTAAAAGGATATTAGATTGTGCAGAGATGGATAGTTTGACACTACAAATAAAGGACAGCAAAGAAAGAATATTTCTTAACATGGGATGTGTTTTACTAGTGGTTAGATAACAGAAGTAGAAATTAGAAGATAAAAGATTACTACTACAAGTAAATAATGAAAGTTCATGATAATATTTTAATAAACAATATACAATTACTATTATTAGTATTATTGTAATTAATATTGGACTGTATAAGTAAATTAATTCAGACAATCCAATGTTCACTAAGCGCTTATGTTGATTAAAATAAAATAAAATAAAAAATAAAAAATTCTTAAGCAGCTATAGTCTGAAGTATTAGATGATTTTATTTCTATCCAACATGATGATCTGGAATGTACCTAATACTGACTTTGCACTCATAGCAAGCTAAAAGCAAGACATTTATGTGAACTGAGCTGCTGTAATATATAACAGTTTACTCAATATCTAGGATGGTTTGTATAGACTGCAGAATTAGACAAAGGTTTCCCAATAAGAATATGATACTTCCTAATTGATTTAACTCTCGAATCTTCCTTGGATCCTTTCATTTCATTTCACCCTGCAACTGATAGGAAGAATGAGTATACCAAAACTACTGTCTTTCAACTTCTTATTATTCTCTGTCATTTCCATTTATCAATCAGTCCTCTCTGATCTCCATCAATATGGGCCACTGATAAATCAGCTATTTAGATGCTGCTGGACTCATATCAGGTTTTTTGAGATTAGCAGTGAAGAACTTATTCCAGTTCATTGAAGGTACATGAATTCATTGTGCTTTCCAAAGTTGATGAGTGGTTTCCTGAAACTAACAAAAATATCTTTCAGTATAGCTGACTAGGGGAAGTAGAAGAAATTTGTCATGTTTACTCAGATGGAAATAACAGTTTCCTGAAATAGACTAGAGACCATTAGGAGTAAATTAACAAACAAAACTAATTTATCTTTGTTTTTTAAAGCATTCAGCCAGAAGCCTGTGCAAATATATTTGATTACAAGAGGAATCATATACAACTACAATACAATTTTCTTGAGTATGGTAGACTTACTCAAGAATTACTTCTCATTGTCAGTGGCCATGGACAATCAACTTCTATTTATCAATTGTGTTTCTGAGCAAAAAATACAGACTTCCACTGATACCAACACTTCAGGGCTGCTTGATTATACATTTTTGACCTGAAACTAGATGCAGAAAACAGGGAGAAAGCAGGTTGATGGGCAGAAGAGGCCCATAGTAACAAATAAAAAATAGACAAGGTGTTAAGTACTAATAAAGTGGAATGTAGCAGTGTAAGAAAGATTTGTTGTACATGATGGGATTGTAGTCGAGTGTACACTCAAGAAGAATAAGATTTTATGGTCTAAGGAGGGAAGTCATGAAGAAAATAATCTCTGGTGCCAGACCAAACCATCCCTAAACTGATGCTTCAATCCACGGTATCATATTCAAGAGTTATGGAGAAAATACAATCCCAAATAAATAAATATTATTTAAGTTTGCAGACCAACACAAGTGGAAGACAACTGGAAGACTTGGCTGGCATTTTTTGTGAAATATGTAAAAGAAAAAAAAAACCACCTTGAGATTAGAACAATTCTGTTCCAGAACAATCCTCTCTGAAAAAGAAGAGGATCTGTAAAAAGAACTTATCATACATGCTGCAAGCTCCTCAGCTGTAGGCCAGGACAACAAATACTATAGATAAAAAGAGGCCAATTCCACCTTTCATTGTCTACATAACTAAAGGAGGGGAAATTGACCTCAAAATTGACCCCTTCCAACAATTGATGCAGTGTGGAGAAAGGGAAAAAAGAAGTCTTCCTTCTTTCCCATTTTCTTCTGAAATTCTTTCTGAGTTCTCACTCAGGGTATAACATAATCGATTTTCAAGGAGGCACACTTTTTACAATTCAAAGTTAAAAAAAAAAAAAACTAATGGGGGTGTTATGTATGTAAATAGTTAAAATAAAAGCGAGCTTGGGGTAAAGTGCAGGGTTCTGGCCCTGCACTTCTGATTGGTTGTTAAGTGGCTCGATCGGATTGGTTGGGTTCAGAGAATCCGATTGGCCCTTAACGAAGGACTCTTATTGGTTTTGGAGCTAGTGTCTTACAGCTCCCTATTGGTTATTTCGCATTAAGGTTGCCTATATAAAGCAGAGTTGTTGTTATTAAAGTCTTAAGTCACTATGTAATAAAGAGCTGAAAGTTCACCAACTAAGACTGTCTCCATTCATTTCACCCATGCCTGAAACCATTTCACTGGCGACGAGGATGGGATTTGGAGACATCTGATCTTAAGGAACTTGGAAGAAAAACAGAGCACATGTTAAGACGACGCCACCAACGGAAACCATGTCCAGCGGCATCGTACCACCCGCTCCGTTCGATCCAAACCAAGAGAATTGGGCATCCTACATGGATCCCTTCCAAATGTTTCTCGAAACAAATAAGTTGAAGGACACCATACCAGCAAAGAAGCGGGCGCTGTTCCTGATGTACTGCAGCCCGGCTGTCTTTAAAATGGCGAAAGCACTCGCGAAACCTCGAGAAGTGAAAGCAATGAGCTGGGATGACCTCGAACCTCTCCTGAGAGACCATTACGCGCCAACCGTACCTACACTCGTGAGATGCCACGATTTCTATCAAAAGCCAGCAAAAAGGAGAGAGTGTGGCTGACTTCGTGGCAGACCTCTGACACTTAGGAGGCCTCTGCGGGTTTGCAGACTTAGATGAAGCACTGAGAGATCGATTAATTCTGGGATTAGATGCGCTAGGCATGCAAAGCAAGCTGATGGCGAAAGGCGACATTGACCTTGCTGACGCCATCGCCGAAGCCACTGCTGCTGAGGCGACCAAAAAGTCCGCGGCGCAACTATGGCGAAGCCGAAACCCAACGACCCCACCGACAGGCAACATTTTATCCAAGTCTGAAGGGCAGCAACTAACGACGCACCACGAGGACCTCTCTTTGTCATCAGACAGTGACAAAGAAGGGGTCCATCGACTGCGGTCCGACCGGGACCCTCGCCCTAAGCCCTTACGCCCCTGCACAGGTTGTGGAGCGAACCATGCCAGGGCCAAATGCAAATTCCGCGACGCACTCTGCCATGAGTGCGGAAAACGAGGCCACATCAGTCGAGTCTGTCGCAGTTTACCGGGACCAAGTCAGGCCTCAAAGGGAACCAACTTTCGCCAATCGGCAGGAAACCGTCCTTAAGGCGAGATCCAGCAAACCACTCCTACAGATATTGAGCGTTGCAGAAAGAAGAGGCTCACCATACTATCACTATAGGTCACGCCTCAGCCATGGACGCTAAGAAGATTCGAGTTACAGTAGCCATAGAGAACCAACCTTGCCACATGGAGGTCGATTCGGGATCATCCCTCTCGATGGTGTCGTGGAAGACATTAAAGCAACTCATTCCTACCATCCAACGCCAAGACCTTCGAATGCAACGTCTCATCCTTAAAGACTACCAAGGGAATCGGATCCCTGTGGTTGGGTCTTGTCGAGTCCGCGTCTCATTTAAAAAGCATACGGCATACTTACCTCTAACGATCATCGATAGGGACAGGCCTAGTTTGTTGGGCCTCCAATGGTTTGCGCCACTCGGCATCGAAGTAGCCGCCGTGAACCGAGTCGGTGATTGCGAGTGGGAGGAGGACCTGATTTCTGAATTCAGCGATGTCTTCGCAGATCGTCTGGGCGAGTATAAGGGGACCCCAATTTCATTTAGCCTCAACCCTAAGGTCGCCCCGATCCGTTTAAAGCCCCGCGAGTTCCGTTCGCCCTTAAGGCCAAGATAGATGAACAACTTGACAAACTAATTAAACAAGGGGTACTGCAACCCATTGATCATTCTCCATGGGAAACTCCTATTGTAACCCCCATTAAGCCAGAGGGGTCAATCCGAATCTGTGGGGACTACCGGGCCACTCTAAACCACACCCTCCAGCAGAACGCATATCCAGTGCAGGTGGTGCAGCACCTCCTTCATTCCCTGGGAGGCGGAAAGGTTTTTGCTGAATTAGATTTAGCTCAAGCCTATCAACAATTGCCCGTGGACGATAAAACAGCCCAAGCTCAAATGATAGTAACGCACAGAGGTGCTTTTAAATGTACCCGATTGCAATTCGGGGTAAGTGTAGCCCCGGGAATATTCCAAAGTTTAATGGAACGATTATTGCAGGGAATCAAGGGCGTGGTTCCGTATTTTGATGACGTGTTAATTGCAGCTCCTAGTAAAAAAATTCTTCAGAATTGTTTAAAATGTGTTCTTAAAAAATTCCAAGAAGCGGGACTAAAAGTAAAAAGGGATAAATGTCATCTGTATACCGACAGTGTTGAATTTCTAGGTTATCGCATTGATAGTCAGGGTATTCACCCTACTGAGAGTAAATTAAGGGCGATAAAAAATGCTCCCAGACCCCATAACAAAACAGATCTCCAGGCATTTTTAGGCCTTATCAATTTCTATAATGTGTTTTTACCACATAAGGCGACTGTGGCTGAACCGTTACACCGGTTATTAGATAAGAAAGCATTGTGGGTTTGGGGTTACCGGGAGGAAAAAGCGTTTCGAAATGTAAAAGATTTACTTACATCTGATTCTGTACTTATGCAATATAATGAAACATTACCATTGGTTATAACTTGTGATGCCTCACTGTTTGGGGTGGGCGCCATTTTGAGCCATGTGCTGCCTAATGGAAACAAGGCCCCCGTTGCATACTTTTCGAAGACTCTTTCCCGTGCAGAACGTAACTATGGACAAATAGATAAGGAAGCTCTTGCAATTGTGTCAGCCGTAAAAAAATTCCATGAGTATGTATATGGAAGGACATTTACCATTGTAACTGACTACAGACCTTTACTGGGGATAATCGCTAGGGACAAACCAACCCCCTATATATTGTCCCCAAGAATGACTCGATGGTCAGAGTTCCTAGCTGCTTATAATTATCTATTGTTATATCGCCCGGGGAAAGCCATTCCCCACGCCGACGCACTCAGCAGAGCACCACTACCAGAGACTCTCGACGATCTGGCACCAACAGTATCGGCGTTACAAATCGAGATGCTCAACTCGCCCCCTATGACCGCTCGAGATATCGTGAGAGAGACCAGACGAGACCACACCCTAGCTCGAGTCCTAGGCTGGGTAGAACGTGGATGGCCATTGGACCAGGTCCCAGATGACTTCGTGCCATTTAAAACAAGGCAGACTGAACTTTTTTCGCAAAAAGGCTGTGTCATCTGGGGCGATAGAGTCGTCGTTCCAGAACGACTCCAAAAGACACTGTTACAAATTTTGCACGAAGGACATCCCGGGATCGTGCGGATGAAAGCACTCGCACGGAGCTACGTTTGGTGGCCAGGCATGAACCGACACATCGAACAATGGGTCAAGGCCTGCACTAAGTGCCAACAAACCAGCAACGCACCGCCAAAAGCTGCACCTACCGAATGGGAGATGCCACGCGGACCCTGGTCCAGAATCCACCTGGATTTCGCAGGGCCGATTAAAGGACATACATTGCTGTTGACTGTCGATGCATACTCTAATTGGTTAGAAATTCATCGAATGACCAATGCAACCTCCGAAGCAGTCATTAAAGTCCTTAATAGACTCTTTGCAACTCATGGATTGCCGGACGTCCTGGTGTCCGACAACGGACCACAGTTTACAGCACTAATGTTTGAACAGTACCTTGCTGATAATGTCATCCGCCATGCGCTCACCTCGCCTGCGCATCCTGCTACCAACGGCCGAGCAGAACGCATGGTCCAATTTGTAAAAAAGACTTTGCAAAAAGTGGACTATGATAATATTGACGAAAAAATAAACCGCATTCTACTTCTATAACACATCACTCCGCACAGCGTAACCGGCAGAACTCCCGCAGAACTTCTCATGGGACGAAAACTCCGTTCCCACCTCGACCGACTGCACCCTGCTTACAAGCCAGAAAAGCCTGCAGGATCCAGCGGACACTACCGTACCTTCAAAGCAGGCGACCCCATTTATGCAAGAAATTTATCGGGCGACCTGGTTTGGATTGAAGCAATGATAATACGCGAGACTGGGCCCAAATCCTATATTGTAAGATGTGTTGATGAAAGACTGTGGAAATGACATATTGACCAATTATGGTCACGACTCATATCGGCCAGCCAACAACTCCCCTACAACCAAACTGAGGGGGGGGGAAGGAATGGAAGAAGACGACATTCCAGGGAACCTGTTCCAAGAGAGCAATGAATCAAGTGAAACTCAGGAAATGGAGCAGGAGGAAGAATCGTACGCTCCAAGGGAAATCACACCAGAACGAGAAGCTGAGCCACTGCCAAACAACATTCTACCTCAACAGAACTGCACGCAGCCAGTCCAAAGAAAATCTGATAGACCCAAAAGACAACTGTCCTATTTGAAGGACTATATAACCACACCATAATTGAGGAGCCAGGGGGAAGGGGTGTTATGTATGTAAATAGTTAAAATAAAAGCGAGCTTGGGGTAAAGTGCAGGGTTCTGGCCCTGCACTTCTGATTGGTTGTTAAGCGGCTCGATCAGATTGGTTGGGTTCAGAGAATCCGATTGGCCCTTAACGAAGGACTCATTGGTTTTGGAGCTAGCGTCTTACAGCTCCCTATTGGTTATTTCGCATTAAGGTTGCCTATATAAAGCAGAATTGTTGTTATTAAAGTCTTAAGTCACTATGTAATAAAGAGCTGAAAGTTCACCAACTAAGACTGTCTCCATTCATTTCACCCATGCCTGAAACCATTTCAGGGGGCACTTTTTTGAAAAAAAAAAAAAAACAAGGTATGAAATGCCATTGTTCCTTTACTCTTAAAATTAAATAATAATTTATGGCTATCACTAATAATTCAGTGACTAGAAAATGAGTGAAAATATTCTCCACTGCCTACATCTATCTATCTTTCTATCTACCATGTTTCTCCAACAATATGCCCCCCCGCCAATAGGAAGATCCAGCATGTTTTCTTGGCATAAAATGAAATTAAGCCCCTCTCCCCAAATTTAGGCCTAGTTTAAACCATGCAAAATTGGGGGGGAGGCGGGGGAAACTTGCCATTAGGAGTGCCCTACAGGCAGCTACGTCTCACCATCAGCGACTCCTAACAGCCAATCATGGTGGAGCACAGAGGGTTCCCTTACCCTTCCCTTCCCTGGGTCAGCAGGTGGGCGGCATTGGCATGAATGTCCAGCAGCATTTCAGCCACTTCTTGGGCCTCCGTAGCTTCCACAGTTCCCACGAGTGCTGGCACCTCTCTCATCAGCGCCATCTCCAACAACAGTGTCTGAGTCTCTCCCACTTTTCCCCCATCCCCGTAACAACAGGAAAAAATTTTTTGGAGGTACCTGGGAGCGCTGCACGCTATGTTTTGGTTTAATCGCGAGCGTGAGAAGAGCTGAGCGAGCGTCATTGCTGCTGCTACCCTTTGTGCTCCAGCCTCGGGCTCTGCAAGTTTGCAAAAGTCCCGGTGCGCAGCCCATTCCTGCATTCCAAGTGCTCAGGCTGAGCTGCAGCTGTCCCTCTCTCACCAGCACCATCTCCAACAACAACGGCAGCAGTGGCAGGAACCATGGAAGCATTTCACCTGCTTCTTGGATGGGGGACCCGCCTCCATAATTTCCACAGTTCCCGCCACTGCTGCCGCTGTTATTGGAGATGGCGCTGGTGAGAGAGGGACAGCTGTAGCTTGGCCTGGGCGCTTGGAATGCAGGAACGGGCTATGCACTGGGACTTTTGCAAACTTGCAGAGCCCGAGGCTGGAGCATCAAGGGTAGCAGCAGCAGAGACGCTCACTCGGCTCTTCTCACGCCCACCCAGCCTGTTGGGATTAAACCAAAACACAGCACACGGTGCTCCCAGTGACCTCAAAATGTTTTTTTTCCCGGTTGTTACAGGGACAGGAGGAAAGCGGGAGTGACTCAGATGCTATTGTTGGAGATGACGCTGGTGCATGGGGGGGGGGAGAAATTAATTCACCCCCGAAAAGACATCCCAGCTGTTTCTTCGGGGCTCAAAAGAAATAAGGCCAGGCCTTATTTTATGAGAAACATGGTATCTATCTATCTATCTATCTATCTATCTATCTATCTATCTATCTATCTATCTATCTATCCACCCATACATCCAAACACACACACACACCCCCCTCTGTATATTAAATATTGAAATTTAGGAGCCAAAATTCATTCAATTATACCAAAATCTATGCAGGTTCACTTTATTAAGACATTATTGTAATATAATAGATTATAACAATAAAGTATAAATATTATTTTAGATTAAGAAAAATCAAAGGCATGCTAAGAGTGTCTCCAGAAGTAATAACATAATTGTATTCAAGATTCTGGACAAAATCAATACAGGATGAGATGACTCTTTCATCACAGCAGGAAAGTTCAAAGAAAGTAGAAAAAAAATCACTGTCCTGAATATGGATCAAGGTTTTGTGTATTTAAAAGGGCAAACCAATTAGGTGATGCAGGAATGTTTATCTCAGACTGAGATTAAGAAACCCCATCTATGCAAGAGTCCTTCTGGTATTATTGAAATTATGAATATTTTTTATAATCAAGTCTACATTCAATCCAGCACAGAATGTAAACTTTTATTACATTTAGGTGACATGGAAGTATTTTTTTCAATTTGTGTAAAAATCATGCTAAAATGTTACTAGCATTATCTAGTGTCTTTTACTCCTGTTTGCATTTAGGGACATAAAGGAGTTTAGTAGACATGTATTTTTTATTTGCTAACAGTATTTATTGGCTGCCTCCATCTTTCTGGATTTTAGGCTGCTAGCAGTCCTGATAAACAATCCATTTAAAGCAACCACTGATAATAATTAGTTTGTTATTTACTATCTATAATTTGTGCCTATGATTAAGGACTCAAAGGGCTTCTGGAATAATCTCATTTCAACATACTTCTGGAATGGTGGGAGGATTTGAAAGAAAGTTTTATGGAGTATGGTAAATTTGCATGCCCATACAGAAGAGTGCTCAAGAAAGATCTTAGCACAGAGCTGGAAAAACTGTGGTCCTCTATTGTTGAAATGACATTTCCAAGCAGTTCTAGGCAGCATGGCCAGTGGTGAGTATCCTAAAAATTGTAGTTCTGGGGAGAATGACCATTCTCTAGCTAGCTATGCCGTAATAGCATAGGTTAAGTTGAGGAGAACTCCGCATAATTTTAAACACAGCTTCATCTGTGTCACCCCAGGTTTTGAGAGCTAAGGTCCAGACTGAATATTGTGTTGAATACATCATTAGAAATCCATTTTGAACTTTTTAAAAAATTAATTGCCCGTTTGATCAGAAACACTTGTTCTGGTACAAAGAATCCTTTCTGCAAGAAGGGATTTTCTTCCACTTTACTGACACAAATAAAAAGACATGGGCATCTTAATTAAGTATTTTATATCACATATAGTTTGGTCGTAAGATTTTGCTCAATACTATAAAAATCATAGTCATTCGATAGGTGTACAGGTGAAAAACAGAATTAATAAAAAAGTTTATGAATATTTCAGTAGACAATAACTTTCAAACTTTATAATCAGAATGTTATAAATTTCCAGTGGTTAAGATTATAAGTAGTCTTAACCCTTGGAAATTTAGTTTTAAATTTTTACTTTCATATTTATACATGCAAATCATCAAGATGTTGCTATCTTCTACTGATAAGCACCAAATTATGTAATTATAAAACTGGTGGCTGAGTAAAGAAGATGATGTTGATTGTTAAACTATAGATAGCAAAGATTATATACAGTATATTCACCAGATCAAGATAACCATTACAAGCATTGATTTTTCTCAGTATCATTCAACATTGACTAGAATATAGAGGAGCATCTAAAAAAAAACTCTGATTAAAAATTGTTAATGTCTTTATATCCTGTAATATAATTGAAGCATTTCAGAATTTGCGAAAAATTGCAAAGATGATTTGGAAAGAGATCAACCTTTCACATTATTTACACTATAATCTTCACAGCGCAGTATTGTTCAACAGCAAAGCACTGTGCTAATAGCTATCCTGTGGTCTTGCCCAAAATCCAGTCCAATCTATTGAACAGCAGTAGATATTTATTTAACAATGAGCTTTAAGTATTTGTATGCTAAGAATCTTGTTCAATATCTATACTCCAGTCTCATAAAATATTAATGACTTTGACACCCAAAAGTAAGTTTCAGTATAGGTGATGAATTTTCTTTGCGAATTAAATATATAATTGAAGATTGTAGCTTGATTCATTTAATTAAATATACATATTATATATCCCACAGTATGTGAACAATAACTCCTTTTGTATGTGACACATTCACATTTCAAAATTCCCCCTTTCCGTAAATTACACACAGCAAAAAATATTGTGACAAAAATGTCAACATCTAAAGATTATTGCATTGCCATTTTCTTTCTTGTATTAACATTCACATGTCAGACAATTTTTTTTCTCAAAATCATAAACATCTTCCAAGCCCGGTATTGTACTTAACACATTCATTATGCAAATAGATTAAAAACAAGAAACAATTCAGATTAAAAAAATATTATGTTACCACTGCTGATAAATCATTTCCTTCCACACAGGTTAAAAAAATATGAAGTATATATCATATCCTTGCTTTTTTTTTTCAAATCTTATTTAGTCAATAATCAAAATGCCTCGGCAGCTAACTCTAACTCTAACCCTAACCATATTTCTTTACTTTTTCCAAAGCTAGGTGGAAAAAACTTAACCAGCACTAATTAAATAGGATGATGATGATGATGATGATAACAATAGTCCCACAATAAACAATAAGAGGATGAAATCTTGCAATCACATGTATAATGCAAAAGAGTTCTTCAATAATCAGAAAGTGGTTTCATCTAATAAATCTGATAATAAACTGACATTTACTGCAAAAACCGGCTTTTCCTTGAGGCAGTTGGTGCCAAACATTCAACCATATATTGCAAGTCATGCTAGATATGCATTTCTCACTGCTCTGATATGAGAGCTTTAAACTGGATTTATACATACCTGCCCATACCAGTTGCATTCCAGCATTCTAACAGCAAAGACAGCCAAACCTGAGAAAACTCAGAAAAACTTTGAATACCCACTTTTTCCTTAAGTGCAAAATTACTGCTTGTGATCAGCTTTTGTCCCTTTCAAGGAACGTGCCCCAGCCTAAACTTTTTTTACCCAGCCATCAGGAGTGCTACAATCTTAGCCTTGTTAAAGTGTTGTACTCTTACAGCTAAAACCTGTTGATAATGAACCTGAACCCATTATTTTGAGTCAATGAATTGAAAGAAATAGGGCAAAGAATGAAAGCCACAGGGCCAATTACCAGCATTCTTTGATGTATTACTTGCTAGCACACACCAAATCACTTTGTGTCTTTGTCTTGATCCTCTCTGTTATTCATTAATTATTCTGGAAGGGTTAGAGTTCAGATAGCTAATTGCTCAAACAGTTTTACTTGGTGGGGATTCTCCCTAAACTGACACTTTCCCAACTGTGCCCAGCTACCTTGTATTATGCCAATTAATCCCATTTTTGGCATTTGTACAACCTTCCAATTCCTTTTAAAGTTATGCCTAAAATGCTTTGTCGTTTTGCCAATCATAAAGACAAGATGTTTAAAGAATTGACTTGATCATCAAGAGGCCAAGCTACTTCTAGAGTTTTGATTGGGCTTCACAAGGCTGGCGTTCTAGAATTCACAATTCAAATAATATAGTACAGCTTCTAAATTGCATGCTGATTTGAATATTTTCCATGATCTTGGACTTAGCAACAGTTTTAACAATGTTCATTTTTGTCTGATTTGGAAATTATGTATACATACAAATAACAATGAGCTGTTCATCATTACATAACACTTTCACAAGCTACAAATACATCTTCTTCAATCTGGTGTTCTTCAGGAATTTTGAGTTGGAATGAATTAGCATTGAAAGCCCAATATATATTGAGATATCATAAGATGCATAATATTTCAATATTAACCTATTTACAAGGATGTTTCAGGCACGACTAATTAAATAGCTATATATATAGTATATACAAGTTTTTTAAAATTGTTAACTGGATGTATAGGTAAAAGCTATTTATTTTTACTGCAGTATTAGTTTTAGGTTTTCCCAATAGCAATACAATTAATATCAAGTTTAAGATTATTTTAGAAGTAATAAGTATTTTGAATTACTAGGCTCTGTAAATATGAAGATGTCCCTATCTAGACAAACCATTTATAAGCCAAAAGGAAATAAATATGCTTAAATTTCTATATCCTGCATTTAAGTAGAGCCTAGGACATGATAAAAAAAAATTGGCCTTAAACTACTGTTTTTTGTTTTTCCTCTTAAAGCTATGAATTCCTAATATATGCAAAAATATGCACAAGATAAAATAGTTTTTAAAATGCTTATAAATAAATTTAAGAAAGAGTGGCCCCATATCAGAAAACCACCTAAAAATGTCTATTGTACTTTTGAAAAAAAATGAGTGTTAAGTCTGGAGCATGGGCACGAATGATGGAGACGAGCCGGTAGAAACGGTGAACTTCAAACTCTTTATTTACATATTGTGACAGCTCGAACTGGAGGGCTCCTATAGCCTTCCTTATATAGGCAACTTATTAACTATTCAACCAATAGCAAACCTGGAGCGCTAGCTCCGTTAACCAATGGGAATGGCCTGTTAATGGCCAATCAGATGCTCCTGAACGGACCAATCCGATCCTGCCATTAACAGCCAATCAGAAGTGTAGGGCCAGAACCCTGCACTTGACTTCAAGCTCAAGATAACTTTATTTGGCATTATTCATTCACAACACCCCTTTCCCCCGGCTTCTGCCCACGGGGTGCGGTTACATAGTCCTTGAGGTAGGATGGTTGTTTTATCAGTCTTTTTGATTTTCTCAAAGTGCCTGGCGGTTGGCTGCACTTCTGTTGAGGTACATCGTTGTTTAACGTTGGGGGTGCCTCTGGTTCCAAGTTCACGTTCCCGTCGCCACTGATATCACTGGCCACTCCCTGAGGTGAACTCACTCCAGTCCCTGGTTCCTGTTCCTGCGTTTCAGTCCCATTATTGGTTTCTTCAAAAAGGTTCCCCTCTAATTGCAATTCGCTTTCCTCTGTATCTCCCCCCCCCTCAGTTTGGTCATAAGGGAATTCAGAAGTGCGCGACAGTAGCCGCGATCACAGTTGAACTATGTGGTGCTTCCAAAGTCTGTTGTCAGGGCACTGAATGAGGTATGATCTTGGGCCGGTTACGCGGATTACGGTCACTTCTACCCACAGCGGATCGCCCAATAAATTTTTAGCGAATACTAAATCACCTACCTGGAAGGTACGGCATCGGCAGCTGGATCCAAGTGGTTTTTCCGGTTCGTAGGCTGGGTGTAACCGATCGAGGTGGGAGCGGAGCTTTCGTCCCATTAGCAGCTCGGCAGGAGTTTTTGTTGGTGATGCTGTGAGGTGTGATGTGCTGTAGGAAAAGGATCTGGTTGATTTTCTCATCGATGTTGTCGTAGTCAATCTTTTGGAGAGTCTTTTTGACGAATTGTACCATGCGCTCAACCCTACCATTGGCAGCAGGGTGTGCAGGTGAAGTGAGCGCATGTCGGATACCGTGATCAGCCAGGTACTGCTCAAAAGACAGCGCGGTAAACTGGGGCCTGTTGTCGGATACCAGAACGTCTGGTAATCCGTGGGTTGCAAACAGTCTTTCCAGTCTTTTGATGACCACGTCAGTGGTCGTGTTGCTCATTCGGTGAATCTCAAGCCAATTCGAGTAGGCGTCGACAGTTAGCAAAAACGTGTGGCCTTTGGTCGGCCCGGCAAAGTCCAGATGGAAGCGGGACCAGGGTCCCCGCAGTGTCTCCATTTCGGTTGGGGTTGCCTTTGGTGGAGCGTTGCTTACTTCTTGGCATCTCCTGCAAGTTTTAACCCACGATTCGATTTGTCTGTCGATGCCTGGCCACCATGCATAGCTTTGTGCGAGGCCCTTCATGCGCATGATGCCAGGGTGGCCATCGTGCAAGGTTCTTAGCAATGTCTGTTGGAGTCATTCTGGAATAACGACTCTATCGCCCCAGATGACACAGCCCTTCTGCGAGAACAACTCTGTTTGACAACTTTTGAATGGTGCAAAGTCGTCTGGTACTTGGTCCAATGGCCAGCCACGTTCCACCCATGTGAGGACTCGTGCTAAGTTGGGGTCGCATTTTGTTTCTCTCACGATGTCATGGGCAGTTAATGGCGGCATGTGGAGTGTCTCGATCTGCAACGCTGTCATCGTTGGTGCAGGATTGTTGATAGCTTCAGGGAGCGGTGTACGGCTCAGCGCTTCGGCATGGGGAATGGCTTTACTGGGACGATATTGTAGCCGATAATTGTAGGCAGCCAAGAATTCTGACCAGCGGGTCATTCTGGGAGAAAGTATGTAGGGAGTTGGCTTGTCCCCAGCGATGATCCCCAGCAATGGTTTGTGGTCAGTTACAATGGTGAAAACCCGGCCATACACGTACTCATGGAATCTTTTAACAGCTGATACAATCGCCAGGGCCTCTTTATCGATCTGGCTGTAATTTCGCTCGGTTTTCGAGAGCGTCTTTGAGAAGTAAGCAACAGGGGCTTCGTTACCGTTAGGTAACACATGGCTCAAAATGGCACCCACTCCAAAAGGCGATGCATCACAAGTAATGTTTATTGGCAAAGTCTCATTGTACTGCATTAGTATGGCGTCCGAAGTCAGTAGTTTTTTCACATTACGGAACGCCTGCTCTTCTTTGTGACCCCATACCCAAATCGATTTTTTATCTAATAGACGATATAAAGGTTCAGCGACAGTCGCCTTGTGCGGCAAGAATACATTATAAAAATTGATGAGGCCTAAGAACGCCTGGAGATTGGTCTTGTTCTGGGGTCTGGGAGCGTTTTTAATTGCTCTCAACTTGCTATCGGTAGGGTGAATACCTTGACTGTCAATTAAGTACCCTAAAACTTCAACATGATCGGTACACAGTTTGCACTTATTTTTTTTGACTTTCAAGCCTGCTTCCTGGAATTTTCGTAATACCAGTCTTAAATGCTCCTGTAAGATTTTTGGAGTGGGGGCAGCAATGAGCACATCATCAAAATAGGGGACAATGCCTTTGATCCCCTGCAATAGTCTCTCCATTAGGCTCTGAAAGATCCCTGGGGTTACACTGACTCCAAATTGAAGCCACGTACACTTAAAGGCACCTTGGTGTGTTACGATAGTCTGTGCCTGTGCCGTTTTTTCATCAACTGGCAGTTGCTGATAAGCCTGAGCTAAGTCTAGTTTAGCGAAGACTTTTCCGTCCCCCAGGGAATGGAGGAGGTGTTGTACCACCGGCACCGGATATGGGTTCTGTGGTTTAGGGTGGCTTGGTAGTCCCCGCAAATTCTAATGGAGACGTCTGGCTTAATTGGTGTCACAATCAGCGTTTCCCATGGGGAGAGGTCAGTTGGCTTTCACTCTCCCTGGGCAATCAACTTATCAAGCTGCTCATCGATTTTTGGCTTTAGAGCGAATGGAACTCAACGAGGCTTAAGACAGATGGGAGCTATCTTTGGATTAAGGCTAAAGGATATCGGGGTCCCCTTGTACTCACCTAGCTTTTCCTCGAAGATGTCCCTGAATTCGTGGGCGAGGTCTTCCTCTCATTCACTGCCGCCGATTCAGTTAATGCCAGCCATTTAAATGCTGAATGGTGCGAACTATTGCAGGCCTAACAGACTAGGCCGGTCCTTATCGATCACCATCAGGGGTAAGTACGCCGTGCGGTTCTTGAATGCAACCCGGAGTCGACTGGATCCTGCGACTGGAATTTGGTTCCCCTGATAGTCCTTTAACATGAGCTGTTGGAATTGAAGGTCTTGGTGCCGGATAGTGGGGATGAGTTGCTTGAGGGTCTTCCATGAGATCATTGAAAGAGATGATCCCGAGTCAACTTCCATTTGGCAAGGCCGATTTTCAATGTTCACGTTGACCCGAATTTTCTTAGCGTCTAGTAAAGAGGCATGGCCAATAGTGAGTGTTTGGTGGGCCTCTTCCCGTCTCGCTAGATGATTCACGGGTCGGTTTCTGTAGGAGTGGTTTACTGGTTCTCACCTTACAGGATGATTCCCTGTTGATTGGCGGAGATTGGTTCCTTTCGAGGTCTGGCTGGGTCCAAAGAGGCTTCTGCAGACCCGTCCGATGTGGCCTCGTTTCCCGCACTCGTGGCAGAGCGCATCATGGAATTTGCAGTCGGAGCGGTAATGGTTAGCCCCGCAGCCAGCACATGGTTGCTGGGACTTCGGGTATCATTCTCGATCGGACCGCAGGTGATGGACCTCTTCTTCGTCGCTGTCTGATGACAAAGAGAGGTCCTCATGATGGTCCGTCTGCAGCTGCCCTTCTGCGTTAGGTGAAACTTCACCGGCCGGTGGGTGTGCTGGAGCACGATTTTGATGTAGTTGGGCAGCCGACTTCTTGGTCGCCTCTGCTGCTGTAGCTTCAGCTATGGCGTCTTTAAGGGTGATGTTGCCTTTTGCCATTATTTTGCTCTGTACGTTTAGAGCGTCTAGACCGAGGACTACTCGGTCTCTCAAGGCCTCTTCTAGGTCGGTGAAATCGCAGAGGCCTCCCAAGTTCCGGAGGTCTGCAACGAAATCGGCGACGCTTCCTCCTTTCCGCTGGTTTCTTTGATGGAACTCATGTCGTCTTACGAGCGTTGGAACGAGCGTTGATAGTGGGCCCTTAGTAGCAGTTCGAGGACGTCCCAGTCCATGGTCTTCGCTTCCGCCAGTTTCGCTAATGCCTTAGCCATTTTGAATACCGTCAGGCCGCAGTGCGTTAGGAATACCGCCCATTTCTTCCCGGGTATGGCATCCTTCAGATTATTCGTTTCCAAAAACATTTGAAAACGATCCATGTAGGACTCCCAGTCCTCTTGAGCTGAATCGAACGGAGCGGGTGGTACTACGCTGCCGGACATGGTTCCACTGTTGTGCACTTCAGCCACGTGCTTAGTTGTCTTCATTGGCTCTGATGTCATCCAATCCCACCTTCGTCGCCAGTGTTAAGTCTGGAGCATGGGTGCGAATGATGGAGACAAGCTGGTAGAAACGGCGAACTTCAAACTCTTTATTTACATATTGTGACAGCTCGAACTGGGGTCAAGACCTCAGAGCCCAAAAAATTATACTCAAAGATTACCAGGGGAACCGAATTCCGGTTGTCGGTTCCAGTCAAGTCCAAGTATCATTCAAAAATCGTACTGCATCATTACTGACCATCATCGATCGCGAACAGCCTAGTTTGTTAAGCCTTCAATGGTTTGCCCCACTCGGGATCGAGGTAGCTGGCATTCATCAAACCAGAAGTGAAAACTGGGAGGAGGCCCTCATCCAAGAATTCCAGGATGTCTTTACAGACAAACTAGGCGAGTACAAGGGGACCCCGATATCATTTAACCTTAACCCTGAAGTAGCCCCCATCCGCCTTAAGCCTCGTTGGGTACCTTTTGCCCTAAAACCAAAGATCGATGAGCAGCTCGATAAATTAATAGCCCAGGGTGTTTTAGAACCAACTGACCACGCCCGTTGGGAAACCCCAATCATAACACCTATCAAACTGGATGGATCGTTAAGGATTTGTGGGGACTACCATGCCACCCTCAATCACGCCCTTCAACAGAACGCTCACCCGGTGCTGGTGGTTCAACACCTTCTCCATTCCCTGGGGGGTGGAAAAGTCTTTGCTAAATTGGATTTAGTGCAGGAGTACCAACAACTGCCTGTAGATAAAAAAAAGTGCGGAAGCACAGACGATTGTTACGCACCGAGACACTTTTAAATGCAACCGACTCCAATTTGGAGTGAGCGTGGCCCCAGGGATTTTTCAAAGTCTGATGGAGAGACTTTTGCAAGGCATCAAGGGGGTCGTGCCATATTTTGACAATGTTTTAATTGCGGCCCCGAATAGAGAAGTACTAGAGAGACGTCTTAAAATGGTTCTCCAGAAATTTAAAGACTCCGGCCTAAAGGTTAAAAAAAATAAATGTCAACTGTGCACAGAGAATGTCGAGTTCCTGGGGTACCTAATCAATAAGCAAGGCATTCACCCCACTAATAGCAAACTAAGAGCGATCAAAAACACCCCAAGACCCAAGAATAGGACAGACCTCAAGCTTTCCTGGGGCTCATTAACTTTTACAACATCTTCTTGTCCCAGAAGACGAGCTGAGCCCCTGCAAAGACTTCTCGACAAAAAAGCCACCTGGGTCTGGGGACACCGAGAGGAGCACGCATTCCGACAAGTGAAAAACTTACTAACCTCCGATGCTGTTTTAATGCAGTATAACGAGACTTTGCCTTTAACCATTAAGTGTGACGCGTCACCGTTTGGAGTAGGAGCCATTTTTAGTCATGTGTTACCAAATGGTAGAGAGGCCCCTATTGCCTATTTTTCAAGGACCTTATCAAGAGCTGAACGCAACTATAGCCAAATTGACAAAGAGGCTCTTGCTGTTGTATCTGCTGTGAAATGGTTTCATGAATATGTGTATGGACGAGCTTTTACTATTATTACCGATCACAAGCCTTTGCTGGGGATTATAGCGGGAGACAAGCCAACCCCCTATTATATTGTCACCTAGAATGACTTGTTGGTTGGAGTTTTTAGCTGCGTACAATTATAAATTGCAACACCACCTGGGGAAAGCCATTCCTCACACTGATGCATTGAGCCGTGCCCCACTTCCAGAAACCATCAACGACCCAGCTCCAACCCTCACAACACTCCAGATTGAAACACTACATTCACCGTCGCTAACAGCCAGAGACATCGCTATCGAAACGAAACGAGATCCTGTCCTGGCACAAGTTCTCAGCTGGGTCGAATGAGGATGGCCAGTAGAACAAACCCCTGACAATTTCACCCCTTTCAGAAATCTGCAAACAGTACTTTTCTCGCAGAAAGGCTGCATCCTATGGAGAGACAGAGTCGTCATCCCAGAGTGGTTACAACGAGCAGTTTTGAAAGCATTGCATGACGGTCACCCCGGCATCGTGCATATGAAAGCACTCACACGAAGCTACGCATGGTGGCCGGGCATCGATAAGCAGATCGAAGCCTGGGTGAAGACTTGTCTCAAGTGCCAAGAAGTCAGCAGTGCCCCACCTAGAGGAACTCCAATGGAGTGGGAAACCCCCCGGGGGCCGTGGTCCCGCATCCACATTGACTTTTCAGGACCTACTAAGGGACATACGTTCCTCCTAACAGTGGATGCCTATTCCAACTGGTTCAAAATCCACAAGATGAAGACTACTACAACCGATTCAGTCATCCGCAAATTAAATAAACTATTCGCAACACATGGACTGCCAGACGTTTTAGTCTCCGATAACGGACCCCAGTTCACGGCCCTGGTGTTCGAACAATACTTAGCGGACCGGGGCATCCGCCATGCGTTAACCTCGCTGGCGCACCCTGCGGCCAATGGAAGGGCTGAGCGCATGGTTTCTTTAAAAAACTCTCCACAAGATGGACCATGGGGACATTGACGACAAACTGAACAGAATACTCCTACTCCAACACATCACCCCACACAGTGTAACCAACAAAACGCCAGCTGAACTGTTGATGGGATGCAGGCTTCGCTCCCACCTCGACCGTCTCCACCCAGCCTACGCACCAGAAAAACCCTGTGGATCTAGCAGAAAGTGCCGCGAATTCAAGGAAGGCGACTTAGTCTTCGCTAAAAATCTTTCTGGCGAACATTTGTGGGTCGAAGCAACTGTAACCCAAGCCACCGGGCCCAGATCGTACCGCGTACAAACAAGGGACGGGAAAATATGAAAACGCCATATAGATCAGCTTTGATCTAGGTTGCAACCCAGGTCCCATGACTCCTGTGACCCTCAAACTGAGGGGGGAGGGGATGTCGAGGGAACCGAATTCGAAATGCTGGATGACGAAATCAAAGAAAGTCAGCGGCCAGGCACGATCCATGAAGAATCAGGAAGGGGGTGTGCCTCGCCACAGAGAAACACCTCAATGGAGGCGAGCCCGAAGGAACTGGAGGACAACAATGACAGAATTAGTGGCGCCGAATCGTCCTGTGGGGATGCGGAACCGCCTGCACCAAATAAATCAAAAAACGTTCCACCGGAACCGGAGTACAGACAGGAACTGGTGGGACAGCGCAAATCTAATAGGCAATTGAAACGACCTGTATATCTACGTGATTACGTTACCGCACCCCTCAAACGGAACCTAGGGGGAGGGGTGTTAGGAACTAATAAAGGCATTTAATAAAGTTTTAACAACCTTAAGTAAAAAGCAGGGTTCTAATCCTGCACTTCTGATTGGCCGATAATAGCGACATCAGATTGGTCCTTTCTGGGACATCTGATTGGCTGTTAACGGGCCAACTCTCATTGGTTCAAGGGTTTAACACTTCCATGTTTTTCATTGGCTAATAGGACAGCAGCCAACCCTATAAAAGGGCTGCTGCTGCCCTAGGTGATTGCTCTGTTCAGTATGCTTAATAAAGAGTTGAAGTTCACTGTTCACTGCCTCGTCTCCGCTCCTTGCACCCATGCGCAGAACTTAACACATCCAATCCATTCTTTCCTGTCAAGGTTTCACATTTCCAAACTTCTTGTAAAGATCATTTTTTAAACGCTGCTATAACTTTAAAGAAAAAAAATATACAACATTGCAAAGCAAAATATAATTGCTTTGTTTCTTTCTCTACACACACATACACACACACACACACACAAACCCCAAAACAAACACATTTTCCCATCTACAATTTGAAATTATCCTACGTAGAAACTATTCCAGGCCTCACCAAATTAGCAGTAATAGGATGAATACATAGTTGTAGAACTGAAGTTTTAAAGCAGGAAGGGAAAAAATGTATTGGCAAATACATATTGCATAAACCAAATCAAACTCAAAATGAATATGCAGCTTTTCATAAAATAAATAGATATTGATATTTGAAGATTTCTTTTTCTTGTCACACATATACTTATTTCCCAGTATTTGGTTTTCTGCTTTATCCTTATGGCTAACAATAATAATTTCCCTTTGACTTCACACTCTCCATAATAAAAATTGTTTCAAATATTGCTATAAATAGTGAAAATTTGTCAACAAAATCTATCTGGCAAAAGGGATCTGGCTGGCTCAGGGCTGTCAAACTGACGGCCTGGAAGCCTGATGCATCACACACTGGCCACACCCACACCAGGTTTTGCGAAGGGTGGGAAAGTCCTGATACGTCACATGTTGCTGCTATGATGATATTAGTTTGGCATTCCTGGCCTAACTCATTGAATTAACCCATTTTTTTTTATCCTGACTTAATTCATCATTTTTCAACTTAGCAACCTTCAACTGTGTTGTGATAGAAACTCAAAACGTCCAAGCAGCTAGCATATTTGCTTTACCCTTTGATAGGATACTAAGTTTCAAAAGTTCTTCTGGAACACCAAATGAGAAAGCCATGCAAAAATAGCTCTGGTAGAGAATCTTTAAGACAACAATGCTCTTCAGCTTAAGTTAGAAATACAATATCCGCTGCAGCCTTTTGTAGGTATCAATAGGCTGATTACTTCTATCCACCAATGCCTTCAAAACTCTTTTTCTCACTGCCTGCACATTTCTGCAATATTCTTATCATTATGTTCATTCTGACCTACATTTTGATTTGTTCTCTTAAAATTTGTTTAAATAAATATACATAACTTTCCTTAACCATACCCACCCTTCATACTTAGATTATGCTTAATTTTGATTTGTAGTTGTCATTAAAAATCTGAATTTTCCAAGCACATTTTGGGATTCAAGAATCTATTTTTGGAATAATCATGGTTTTGGTTAAAACTTTTTTATGTGACAATATTTTTGTTCAAATATTACTTACCCATGTGCTTTCTCTTTTTTAAATATACTGCTGCTATTAAATAATCAGCAGTTATCTGCAGGAACCTTAGAAAATAAAGTAATTGGTACCAACATTCAGTTTTTAGAAACATGCTTGATATTTGACAACAGGCTGAGATAGGGTGTGTAATTATTGCCCCAATCACATGCCCTCTGTCATTTTGCAACTATAGCAAAACTAGGAAATTCTTTCATTTATTAAACTGAAAATACAGGAGTTAGATACTGGGAAGCATGTTAATTAGATGGTTGGTTCCTAACAGTAATGGATAAGAACAGATTAATATAAATGTTTTATTTCAAAGATTAGTCTATATCAATGTTTGCATTTTTTTTTAATTTTAAAATGCTTTTCATTGTTTAATGCATTTTAGATGTTTTGGGTTGATACAATTTACTGAGAATCTGGTTGGATTTCATCCTGAGTCATCAGCAGCTGTAGCCAAGGGATGAGAGGAGGGGGAGAGGGTCCCAGTGCTGCCAGTGGCTGTGTGGGATCGGTGGGTAAGACAAATGATGAAAGGGAAGTGCTTGCAGGCTGCTGGTGGGGCTCTACATGCTGATCTAGTTTGTGACACCCACCTGGGCCATAATGGTTTCAGTGAATGCCTCCCTTTTACTAGGATGCCAGTTTCCCTATGCTTGCTTGTCCTGTGAGTGTACCCAAGGGCAGCATCTGACCAGGTTAGGGCGGGCCGGGTCCGAGGCAGCAGGGGCTAGCCTCTCACTGTCTCCAGGGCAGCCACACAGGCCAGATTCAATCACATTGCGGGCTGAATTTTGCCCACAGGCCTTGAGTTGACATGTCTGCTTTAAAGGGGTTTTGAAGTGGCTCATTTTTACACTGACATTGAGTAAAGGAATGTTGACAATACTAATCTAAATGAGTTGTTCAAAATTATAGTAAAGTCAGAATAACAGATTAGGATATTGGTCCAGTATATCAGCAGTGTATATTTTCATTAATACTTTCCCTTTCTAATTGCAGAGCATAAACAAACAATACCTATTGTAAGACTAGTTCCAACATAGATCATGAAAAACCGGAAAGTGTGTGTTATTTATATGGTTCACGGACATAGGTAATTATATAAGAAACATGAGGCATTATCACCATTTTTAACAAAGCTTAAGAGCAACATTCCTCCATTAATCCAAAGGCTAGTTCTTACACAGACAGCCCAGCACATTCCTCTGAATACTGCTTCATTTGTTATCTGTTCCCTGACCTGAAAAAAAAGGTCTTCCTTACTAAAACAAAATTAATTTGACAAAACTCAACACCTCTGGCTTTCAAACCCCTGAATTTTAGATCCAATTAGGAAATAGAATATGGATGTAATTCCAATAAGAAACAAAAGTATTTACAGGACCAACAACTATCTGCTCAAATTCCTTGTTCTGTCCCCCCCCCCCCAAATGAATTTTGAACCCTTCACCTTTGCTAAGGCTATTCATCAACTTTAGAAAACAAGGAATTGCCAATCAATGCAGTGAACAAATCAGTCCAGTGCTTGAGTGCTGTAGAGCTGAGTTCATCAAATGGCATATGATGATAGAGGGCTACACAGAGAGAATGAAAGATAAATAGAATAGAATAGTAAAAGGGAGAATACATGTCCCTTGGCCTTGACATAAGCATTTTCATATTTTTTGCAAATCAGATGTGAGTCGAAGTAAAAAAAAAAAAAAAGACAAACTACTATATATATGCTTTAGTCCATCTTTCAAAACTTTTTCTTTCCCCTTGAATAAGGAGACTTCAATTATTTAAATAATCAAAATTATTATACCAATGATTCTAACAATAAATAATTTGTGTGCTCTGTATTTGTCTAGATTATCTGAAAAACTCTAGTATAATTCAAACATTCAGAAAGGTCAAGTCTTAATAAAAGGGCATGGAAGTGACAAACCTTGATGCATTTTGCCTTAATAAACCAAGAGATCACTTGTGTATTTTGGCAGATAGTAACTGAAAGTGAAGATCTCCACTTTCCAGAGAGACATATTTTTCTTCAAATGAAATTAACTTCAGAAGCAAAGTGAGAGTTCCTTTCCCTCATGATAAAGTTGACTGGGTAATCATTAAATCTGAAGTACAAGTTTAACAAACGCATAACAATCTTAATACATCCTACAGGATGTCACAGAATTACCAAAGCTGCACATTTGGGATGTCAGCTTTTTAAAAATTCCATTATCCCAGCCCAGGCCATAAAATTGTAGCATTCCAATACTAGCAGACTAGAACTCTCCTGCAATGACGGCATAGCAACAGAACACAATCATCTCCCAAAAGAAAAAGTGGAGGCAGCTATAGTCTTGCATCACTGAACTTTCAAACAAATTAAATAACTTTTAAAAATATAAACTACGATAGACTGAATGAATGAACTACTGAGGTAAAGAGAACTAAGACTTACAATTTTCGTCTTGTTTCTGTCAAAGTCTAGGTTCCCATCACACTGGACTGTGGAAGTGAAATGTGTCACTACATAGTTTCATCCAGTAACAGCTGAATTTTAAGCTGATTTACTTTTGCCAGTAAGATTTTGGCTGTTTGGGCAAGGAATTTCTTTTTCATACTTATGTTCTCATTTGTATAGAGACATAAATAATATGATAAAATAATAAATGAACTATGCAAAATCTCCCTTCGAATAATATCATTCTAGTATTCTGATACTTCGGGGGCTTTAGAACTGGTCCTCTGAAGTCCTCATTTTGCAATTTCCACAGCTTTCCTAAGTCCCAATTCTTTCCCAAACAATTTCCCATCATCTTGAAATGGATCAAGACAAAATGAGCACCCTTCAAACAGGTTTACTTTAAAAACAACAACAACAACAACAAAGCATTGAAATTTCACCTCTTAACCCAACATAAGGATAAATATATATTTCTTATCCCTCCGATTTTAAATTTAGCTCAAAAATCCTCAAAGGTCCAGCCATGCCTCCCAAATAATTCCAACTGAATGTAGAATCCCATCTTTATAGATTTAAGTTCTAGACATCTTGGGTTACTTATTTTTTTTATATTCATGATGGGATAGATATTTTTAAGTAGTGGAGAACAAGAAGCTATCTAGGCTTGTTTAGTTTTATAGTGTCAAGTATTTTAAAAATCATAATCAGATTGGGAAATTTTTTATTTAAAAATGCTTTGCTCTGTGTAGGATTAAGTGACCAGGACAAACTAGAAACTTTAGAAATGAATAATATTTTGGAATTAGGAAACAGTTGTACCAACGGAAAGGCATCTGGTGTACTTTAAAAAGGAGTGTAAAGTATTAAATAAGATACACTGGCCTCTTCAATGATCTTAGCCAAAGGCCAAGAAGTGATGAAACTCTATCCTAGTCAGTGCATTTAAAATAAGTTTTTCTTCATAATGCCTTTCCTATTATATTAACAGAGAGAAGAAAGAACATTCATGCAAAACCACAAAGATAATGCAGAAATTTCTGTTATAAAGCCAATTAGCTGTAGCAAGAGGAAAAAAACCTTTAAACAGAAAATTAAATGAATGCCATAGCAGTCATGGGTGCCTTTAAGGACACAATCACTAATGTGCTATTAAAAATAAAATAAAAGATCAGAAGAAACAGTTGGCATTCAGTTAACAATCATATTTGGAGGCTTCTGGGAGACTTTGTTATTCCAGGGAAAACTAAGTACAAGTCTCTTGGGATTATGTACAAAGGCAGAAGGAAAAATGGACATTTCTGAACCTCAAAGGTAACCGCTAGGCTAATAAAACAGCCTATTTTCAGTTCACCCACTCTTCCTCTCAGTGGGCAGGTACATTAAAATGTGTGAAAAGGAATGCTATTTGCTGAGGAGAAATAATTCAGCTAAAAGTCAAAAATGTCCAGCTGGCATATTGCTTTAGAGTATACCTGTGTCTTTCTGCGTAGCTGTGATGAGATATGTAGTGTGTGTGTGTGTGTGTGTGTGTTGTGATGTGGTGCTGATGATGGTGGTCGTGGTAGTGTGTGTAGGGGTGCTGGGGGTGGTGAGAGAGAGAGAGAGAGAGAGAGAAAGAGAGAGATATTTTTACAAAGTGACTCACACCATCTCACAAGATAAAAATTGATATACTTATTAAAATAGAAACAAATAACCAGGAGTAAAAATATCGTACCATAATGGATTATCAAAAGATTATACTTCTTATATTCTACTGCCCATCAGTACAACAGCAGGTTTCAAATGCAAGAGAATTTTGTAGAAGCACAATAAGCGTAAAGGTAATTCTCTAGTAGGTATTTCATAAGGCAGTTTTGTTGCTGTTGAAATCAGTCTCAACAATACTAATGTTTGATAGTAGAAAGATGAACTTTATTTGCTTTTTAATACCCATTTACTTAAACATTACTAATGTAATATACACAAAACAAAATCAAATTATGGACTACCCATTACTATCATAAAACTGTTTCTCCTAACCTTGATTTTGGAGTGTGGGTCTCAAGATGTGTGAAACAAATTATGTATATTGTGACATTCCATGTACAGTGAAAAAGGACTTTCCTTAGGAAGAATGATATTGTTATTTCGATAGCAGAAGGTGAGAGAGAAATAAAGTCCACTGCATTAACAAACAGGAAGTAAGGATGGCTTGTAGGGATGGAGGATTGATATAATTAGTGGTACTGAGATAAACAAAATCAATTCCTTTCATTTTCCCCAAATTTTTGCTTTTTATTTTGATTATTGCTTTTCACTTTTTCTGTGCTTTGCATCATGTAACATACTCCAAAAGAGAAGAATGTGATGAATGTCTATATATGTTGACATGACCTAATGTTGCAATATAGATCTCCACATCCTAACAAAAATACTGTATAAAAGGGAATATTTTGGGAAACCTGTATTCCTACAAAAGTTGCATAAAAATGTGAAAAACTATTTTTATTTTTAAAGAACAATTACATTTTGCTTCCAAATGTCCATAAGATACTTGGTTATGTAATCCTAATTAGATGGACCATTAATATGGCATGTTGTAAGCTAGCTTTCTATATTATTTCTTATCATCCTTTGTACTAACCAATGATATGTTTAACTAAGCTTTGCTAAAGAAAAACATACATTTTGTATTTTTGTAAAATGATACATGAAGAACTGAAATAATTTACATAAATACATAAAATATTCTTGTTAAGGAAAAATGTTTTTTAACTTATTCCCTCAGAACAGTTAAATTCTTTAACTGTTGCTGTGTTGGTTGGTATGTATATAAAACTTTTCCACAGCTTCTTCTTTTAAGTGGTACATAAAAGCATATAAATGATTTCAGATGTTTCAATTTTAAAGAAAACAATTTAATATGGTTATAATAGAAACCAAATGGAATAACATTAGATGTTAGAAAAAAAAGTAACAGAAAAAAGATCATGACTCTCCCACTCCCATTAAAGAAATTAAATAGCTAGTAAGATCCCATGAATTTCCAAAAGAATAATAGTTTAGGGTTGAATTGTGGACTTATTTATTCTCTCCAAACTTGGTTGCTTGCTTGCAGATATCTTATCACCCAACTAGATAATATTATCAGTGATTTGCCTTCGCAAAGATCCAAATTGAAAGAGCACAATGAACTCCATAAATTAATTTTCCTAAACATCAACTACCAATGGTCTTGCAGGAGATTCTCAAAGATTGACATCATATTAGCATTTTGGTGGGAAAATGCTGTCTGAAACTGAAAATGGTTGTTAACTCCATAATAGTGTGTGTTCAATTGAATTTTGAATTTGAATAACTATATTAAAGTTTTTAATTTTGGGTATTTTATATGAGCTGTTTTTAAATAAGATTAATTAGATTCATGTTGTCTGTTCTTAGCAATTTCTGGTTTTCCTGCAGAGTTGTTTTGCACATGAGCAGGATCTCATTTTGCATTTATTTATTTATTTATTTATTTATTCGTTTAAATTATATACAGTGTATCACCAGATTGTTTATAGGGTCTTTCCTATATTGTATGTAAATTTATAGAATTAAAATACATTTTCATGCAATATAGTAAAAAACCTCAATAAAATAAAATATAACAATGGCCATAATTAATTTGGTAGCATAATCATGAACTCCCAAATGTCAGCTTAAGTAAGAATATTTTAGCATGAATTTTCAAACTAATTTGTTTCAAGATATAGGCGACCATTCCAGAATCCCAATGCTCCAATATGAATTAAACAAGCAGTGAGAAAATGTATCTGGAATCAGATGATGAATACAAATGTGTATTTCCTTTGTTTGTCAAGTCTCAGGTTCAGTAACTAGTTTCTCCACATTTAATGCTCAAGAATAATACAGATAATTTTTATGATTATGACTTCTAAGCCCTTCTTCTAACTCAGAACTTTGTATTATGTTTACAGTTCTCTCTAAACATGCTAATTCATAAATTGTTTGGATGACCACTCTTAGCCAAATTATCTGGGAAACCAGCTAATTATACTGTAAAAATATTAGGAGATCAAAAGTGATTATTGTGCAAACTGGGTGTTCAGGGACTATCAAATTGCATAAATGATGTAAATTACTAAAATGGTAAAGCTAGCAATAATACCTGGAGTTTGCAAGGGGCTATTATTCTAAATGCCAGTATTTTATACAAAAGAGCAATAAGATCTATGCCCAAATCCTGTATATTTGAAAAAAACTGCATGCCAAAAAGAAATACTAGGGTAATGGAACTGAAAGCTGCATTCAGAACTGTTAGTTAGGGAAAGGAGAATATAAAATATGTACAACATATTTTTGTTTATATGACATACCGTATGAAAACAAAAATATGCCATCCAGAATTGCTTGACAGTGAAATGGGCAGCATATAAATTTAATAAATAAATGATGAATGCAGTTCAAGGTTTAGGCAAATGTAATTCAGTGAACAGCTTCCATGTTAACAAGATGAACAGAAGATTTACTACTTCATTGATTAAATCTGGGATGGATGATGATAGAAATAAAACATATGCACTATCGTAGTGGGTTGGGAAATGCCCACTGTCATCTTCTAGCTGGATACCAGGATGATTACTTGGCTTTTCCCTAAAATGTTGCCTCAAATGAGAAGAAGTGGCTTCTTAAGGGTTTTGTTTGGAATGTAGCATGGAGATAGTTCCTCAGGAAAAGAGAGGGGTACATTCCAACTCAGTCCAGATATTCTGTGTGACAGAACAAGAGTGAAGAAGCCTGTCCTAATAATTCACAAAGTATATTGTACATAGAAGCAGATAGTAGAATCCTTAGTCTGATAAAATTGTGTCTAAAGGTATGAAACAGTAAAGAACTCAGCTTGGAAGAATTACCATGTGCTATTCTTGGTTTGGGACCTGACAGTTTTCTATTTCTTAATTTAATCCTTAGATGAAATTTTGTGGGGAAACCCAGTTTATGAAACTGAGTTTAGTTTACAGACTTTGATGAACCCAAAGAGTCTTGAAAATAAAAATAATATTCAAATCTAGTTGGCATGTGTCCAATGAACTTTCTATATTCAATTAGGTTAGTGAATTTGTGACAAGATCTATAGGTATTTCCCTATCATCACCTCACACAAAACGTATCTCACACAAAAACATGTACCAATGATATATTGAGTATTTTGATTAGAAATCTCTTATTTTAATTTCTGAGGTAACTATACCTGCTAAGATTTAAATTTCCATCTCATTGACAAAAGGATCCAAAATCAATAATTAATTGTAGTACAAGCAATTATAATTTTTTCAAATGCTAGGAAGAAAAATCACCTCACCCAGCAATTTGAACTGAACTACTTCAGACCACTGGAAGAATTTTCTCAAGATGTCATTCTTTAAAATATGCACTGTTGAAATCTACAAATTACTTTCTTTTTCTTTTTCTTTTTCTTAACTATATATTTCACTTTTGAATTTTCTTTAAGATGCAATATGAAGGATGAAGAGAAAGCTGAGAATTGTAAATCTATAACTAATATCAATTTATTTATTTATTAAGTTTATATAACCAGCCATTTCACTGAAGTTGTCTGAGTCAATACAATAAGATAAAAATATCAAAAAATAGTGAATACAAATACAAACACTAGAGTAATAAATAACCTAAAAACTCAAAAGTATAATGAAAGTGAAGGCGGAGGGAGAAATGTACCCCTCAACAATTGAACTATCTAGCCAAGTCTCTAGTTCCTTGGGAGTCCCAGGACTGGTCATGCAACTAATTTTTGAAGTCCTTCCAGACTATCAAAAGGGATGCCATCAATCTAATTTTAAGGAGAAGGATGTTCTATAAGGCAGATCCCACACTGGAGGGGGCACATCTCTTGGGACCCACCTGGCTGATGGTATCCACAGCATGACTTCTCTGCAAATCTGCTGAAGCAGGTGATATATATTCATGCTTTTGAAAGAAAGCATCTGTTAACATAATTTATAGGTCTATAGGTACCACAAACATATACAGTTCCCTGTACAAGTCCTAGCTGAACTGATAGGACAGATGCATATTCAGAAATATAAATGCGATAGCTTAGAAATATCAAAAGTCTGTCTTTTTTCTCCTCTCTATGTCTGATAATTTTTGTTTGTTTATTGGTTATTATTGGTTGCTTTCATTGTCAGCCAACTCTGATCAGCTTATATTTGCAGTTACAATGAAAATATTTAAAGTTTAAAAAACAAGAGTTCTCATATTTCATATTCCACAAAATAAAAGCTTTGCCAAAGGAGGGCCCATTCAAAATAGGTCCCAAAGACTTAGGAATAGCCAGATTTTCATGGCTTTCTTAAATCCCAACAAATTAATACCAGTTTAATCACAGCAAAAATGCTATTTCAAAGAAGATGGAATAAAAGAGGACTACTCATACCCTGATGATAATACTAACTGAGCATAAGGACCCACAAGAAGTCTTCTTTTCCAAATGTTATGGGAAAGGAAGGAAGTTTATTGCTTTACTTATGTTGCTCTGCAATTGATATTGCTATCATGTTGGCTAGATTTTCTTATTGTAACAGACTGCCTAAACAATATTTTGTTTATTTATACCTGTTGAAACAAATACAAAAATAACCTTCCAGAGAATGCCTTGATTAACTGTCTAGAATACACAAAATCTACATAGTGGGATAGCAAAAGTAATATATTAAGTAATATTAACTGCAATATTAAATGGTAAATTACAATAGCAGTTGAACTTAATTTCTATTTGTCAGCAAAAGGAAAAACTATTTGTTCTGAATTTCTGTGACTGTTACTTAACAGACACATTATTAAATCCATTCCAGATACTAAAAAAAAAAAGCAGTGAAGAAGCAGGTGTGAGATTTATTCTATTTCATATCAGGCATGTATGAAGGGACTCCTCCAGTAAATTCTACTTAATCTCCTTTCCACAATAAGGATGACAAAAATTTCCAATCTAGCAAGCATAAAGGCATCCTATGAATTCAGTGTGAAATATTGCCCAGCTAATTAGTAGCTGAAAACTATTTTGCAAAAGAGCTGACCCAAATAGAATGAGGCTAGAGTTTTGATCTCCCTGAAGACAGAAGTTTTTTAAAAAGCAGGTATTTCAGTTCAGACAAGTTTCTTTCAAAGTCAAAGTCAGCCAATGGCTAAAAAGACCATAAAGGTTCAGTCTAAATTTCAGATCTAACTTCTATATATTGTCCTTTTTTTTTTAAATAAGGCTTTCCTGAAACTTTGAGGAATTATATCTGTGTTACTAAAGTGTGTCTATCATAATCTTTGTTTCTTTAAGTTTTTTATTAACTATTTGTGCATAATCTTCTACCTTATATGATTTAGAAATCTCTTATTACAATAAATATTATTTTTGTTTGTTTTGCTTTCTACTACTTGGGACAGCATTTCCCTCCTATTTTAATTCTTCCATAATAATACCTCTCCCTCAAAAAGACCTTGATTGTTCTGTTGAAATACAGCAATGGAGACTTAACTGTCAAATATTTTGGAACCAATTTCATCTACTTTTCCTGCATTCTATGCTGATCTGTAGGAAAGAAATAGAGCAGAGAAATTACTGCATTACTACATGACATCCTGCTAATTTTCTTCTAATTTTAACTATTTCTCCTCCAAACATAGCACAACTGTGTCTGAAAAAATGCTAGACTCATTTATGTACACTATTACTCTGTGGCCTGGTCAGTCAGATATTCTCACATATAACATCTATGTGTTATAGCAATCCAAACTATCTGTTATCACAATAATATGTTTATGAGCTGATGCTTTGCTAAAATGTTTCCAATTTCTCAAGTATGTTCTTCAGTGAAATAATTTCCTTTCTTTTTTTCTATTTCATTTCCATGGTTTTTTGTTTATTTTTGTTTCAAGACTTTAATTTGGTGGTATCATTGAATTTTCTTTATCACTGAAAAGTGACAGAGAAGTCATAAGGAAGAAATTATTGATAGGGAAGTGATAGGGAAGAAATACTGAAAATGATAGGGAAGAATTATTGATCAAAATATGACCAATATTTTAAACAATAATTTCTCCATCACTTTGCAGCCTCCCTGCATATTAACATTTCCTGAAGGAAAAAAAATGACTCAATAAAAGAAACATACTTCCCTTTAAGTAAGGTATTTGAAACCAAGGAGAAATGTGTATGGATGTTTTACCACTGAAAGACAGGACACACACAAACATAATTTGGTCAGTTTGTATTTAGGCACTATAAGTGCAAAAAACCTTGCGTGTCAACTGTAAGACTCTTTCTATTTTTTTCTTCTTGAAAAAAAAAACAATTTCTTTTTAGCAAATTATTGAGAAGAAAAATGAAGAAAGTTTCACATAGTGCTAATCCTAGCACTATAGGTGCTATTCTAACACACTATAGGAAGACATCTCAGTGTATAGAATGCAACTAAGTTTAGGCTTGCAAAATATCCATATCATAGTTCTCTTCTTATCAAAAACAAATCTTTGTAATCAATAAATCCCAAAACCAATAGTTTATTTTTATCAATTTTCAGCAAAAAGTTTATAAATGGTTTCTAATTTTTTTATAAAAATAGTCAAAATTGCCTCTTTGATCAATATATCATTTTAGCCATTTCAGCAAATTCAGCCATCTTCATAATCCATTCCTCCATTACTATGTTTCTGTAGTCCTCCATATTTGTGAATATAATAACCTTGCTGCAATTATTAAATATAAACCCAGTTATCCATGAACCTTTTCTAACTGAAGTCTGAAAGAGAAAAAATCCAATAATAGTTATTATTAAATTGGAAATTTTGATTCTTTTTTTCAGGTCAGTACATGCAACATTATCTATCTGAAAAATGAAAGATAGAATTGGTTCTTAGATGGAGCTCAGATAGTATTTGCTAATAACACCATTATCTCTATTTAAACATTTCTAAATCAATGTTCTTGAAGCTGCTAAACTAAGATGGTGGTGAAATTAATTTCCAATTTACATTGGCATTCATTTAAATGGACCTGGCAATCCTTCATTTTTTCTATATTTATCTCTTGTTCCAACAGTGAACATTAATGAACAGAGCTTAAGAACATCATTTCAACCAGAACAATAAAAAAACACAATCACTTTGAGAAAACCTGAATAAAGCATTATTTTATAAATATAGCCTCGTTGAAGCCATTCTGTAATAATTTTGAAATAAGGACATATGGAAAACAATATATGGCAGAGGCCTTTGAGGCAGATAACGAAAGCTACCAAATGAGGACTGTAGTACATTTCCAAGGAATACAGTTCAAAAGTTGCATGATTACTACTAAGGTTTTTTTATTCTTTACCACATTTGGAACAGGAAGTCTGTGTTGTTCGTGAAGAATTCTGAAAAGCAATGTCACACTCGGGTGACCTCTTCTCCTCATTAAAACATTCCCAAAGACAGCTCTCTGCATGATGTTTTGTAGCTTCAGCCGCCATGAACTAATTTGGACCTCTTATTTTGATCATGCACTGGTGAAAGCACCAAACAATATTTTCCTTTAAACACAGAGAGCTCTTTCAGCAACTCAGCACGCATGTCTACCCTCTTTTTAATCTTGGAGCATCTATTTATTTGCTCTTTTCACCACTAAATCTTCTTTGCTCCTTTCCGCCCCCTGGAAAGCTTCTAGTTAAAAATGTTCCATGTGTTCCCGCCACCTTGCCACACCTTCGTAAGCTTTAGCCATTAGAGCGTTATTACCTGATTACCATTGGAAAGACAAGGAATTAGAAATATCAGAATTTCAATCCAATTAGTAAATTTCAATCCAATTAAACTAAAACAATATTTATTTTAGGAGCTACCTTTCCAGACTGTGTATCAATTCTGCAAAGCCAACAGATGAAAATAAAATAGGTGGTCAGTGAAATAACTGATTTGTACTGCATACTCGCTGTTCTAATGCACTGATAGATAATTAGCATTCATCTAGTTGATTTGTTTATTTTGCACACCTTCACAGTACTGATACATTCATTATGCAAATCATATCCTTTTTCCATCTTATGATTTCAAAGCTATGCAAATCATGAACAAGTTTTGTCAGGGCCTTTGGCATAAATGAATTGGAAAGGCAGCCTATATTGGTTAACATTGTGAATTACCTCCTGTGTTATCAATTTTTAACAGATGCTGAGCAAAGTGATTACATGCTATATTTATTTGTGCTTCATTCTTAATTCAAAAATGAATTAGATAGAGTTTTCATTTTTTTCCCCACAGCATTTATTTAAGTGCAATTTAACACTCTTGCACCTCTGGCAAGCAAAGTGTCCCGAAGAAGATTTATCTCGATGAAAAGAAAGAACCAGAAATGGTTTGTGCATTTATATTTAAGCATATATTTTCTTTGTGTAAAGAGGGAAATTGGATATCCTGTGGCAAACTCCATCCCCTGCATTCCATTATTTATAAAACATGAAAACTTCTTTGATTACATTGGAACATCTATTTTGGTTTCTTTGCAACAATATAAAAATTGAATTCTTTTTTTCATTTTCTTAGTCTTTCTACAGTAATGATGGAACAGAATTTGGAAATTCTGTTGCAATTCTGGTTAGTTTTTTTTGTGATCAACAAAGTTAATTACGTTCTATCACTCACTACAGTTCTAATGTGTAGTTTTTCATAAACTGAAGGATAAATATGGGAAGCAAAGAGTCTTTCCCTATCTATTGAGGCTTCACAAATAATTTGGCATACAAATTAAACCTGATTACAACCAAGGGAAAGGATAGTAGATAGTTTCACATAGCAAAATGAACAAATAAGAGATTATGGTGTGAGTAGTATGAGTAGTGTGAATGAAAGAAAATAAAGATAACTTTTCTTTAGGAAACAACACAATAAAGCTTGAGTCACCCCATTATTGTGAAAGAAAAAGCCAAGTACATATATATAACTTGCTCAGGTCAGAAATCAAAAGAAGAAAGAGAATTGAACCAAAAGAGGAAGAAAGTAATAAAAGCCCTGAAAATTTCAGTCTGATCAATAAGTTGCATATGACATGAATACATGAAAGCTAGTCTTTTAGACAAATGTCAGTCTCAATTTGCAGAACAAACCAAGAAATTAATTCATTAAAGCTAGTTTTATTAAGATTAGCTATAATAATAGAATGTTGCATTACTTCCTCTTTTTCTTATGCTCATGTGAAATAGGAAGACATTTAGATATAGCCTTTTCATTATTTGGGCTTAACCAATGTTCATGGCTTAACCTTGTTCAGGACTGTCAAACTCATGGTCCATGGGCCAGATATATCATGTGCTGGCCATAGCCCAACCCAGTTTAGCAAAGGGGGAAAAAGTCCCGATACGTCATGTGATGACACAAGCTTGACAACCCAATCTTTGTTGCTTTGGTAATGGATCTAGTCATTTTCTCTCAAGGTCACGCTCTTTACTTCTACAGTTAGATGGTAGCAGTGTAGAGAACTTCCTGTAACCATCTCCATCTCTATTGCCCCTACTTGTAATATATTTCTATGTGCAGAAAGCATGTTCCATGCAAACTTGAATTCCAACAGTTTTCCTGTTTTAAGTGAAGTTGAGTTCCTTCCAGAATAAAGTTAACATAATGCAACCAAATAGATAAAGCACTGATAAAAACATCCCATCTTGTGTGAGTAAAATCTGTTTATTTAGTCTCAGCCCACCCAAGTCATTGATTCAGGGACTCAACTCAAGTCTGTTTATTTTGATTGCAGACTAGCAAAAATGGTTCAGAATGTTTATTGGTTTGTATTCTAGGAAAATGGTAAATAAAGTTGGGGCATCCTTAAAATGTTGACACTTCAATTCTAAAAATGTTGACACTTCAATTCATTCTGATTTTGTAGTTTTGTGCTACAATATACAATGATTTCAGGTATCAATAAAAAGCATACAAAGCAACAACACAGTTAAACATGATTAATATTATCCAAACATATAGACAGTTGGCAGTAATATCAAAACAGTAAAACAAAAATCAAGTTGCTCCTTTAGCCCAACCCTGTCATATATGCAGTGGAGACAGAAGCATCTTGCCATAATGGTAAAAGCAGTGTTCATGCATCATGCTCAGACTCTACACCCTTGATGCATTTATATGATGTGAGACCTGCCCTTGTCTGATCTCCAAGGGAAGTAAAACTCTTGACTTCATTCGGTTAAAGTGGAAAGGTACATTTACTAAGAGATTCTGAATGTAGAAAAGTCAAGCAGAATCTAAAGTTCCCATGCAGAAATACAGAACTAATTCCTTGATTTTCCTTAGCCCTCCCCTGCCCCCATGGCTCATCTGTGTGTACCCAATACAAGATGTTTTGAGAATCACAGATGTGTTTGGGCTGGTAAAATTCCATTCTCAGGGTAAACGACCTTGAAGATACCAGCGCATCAACATGAACTGGATTCCAAAGCACTCTGTTCTTCCTCAGATGTCAGTTCCCTGCCTCCCAATTTCCAATCATAAAGGTATACAACTTTATTGCCCATTTGTTCCCTCCTCTCTTTCTTGATTGATGGCAGAATGCCAGCAAGGCACCAAGCTGAAGCTGGTGGATTTGACATGTTGCCCCCCTTGACAAGGACATCAGTCCTGCAAGAGGTGGGGAGGGAAGGAGGGAGGGAAGGAGAGGGAGAGAGGGAGAAGGTAGATATACAGTGAGAGTAGGGAACTATTTTGGTTCATCAAGATACTGGTTATGGAAGCATTTGAGGAGTTTGGCCACATTAATATGCTTAAGGTCCACCCATTCAGTTTCAGAGGGAGGAAAGTCTTTCTGTGCAACTAAATATTGGAATTTTCTTCTGTGTTTGCAAGAATCTAGAATATCCTTAACTTTGAAATGTTGTTCCCCCTCAATCATGAGAGGTTTGGGTGGTGGAGGCAGTATGGGATGAATACAATATTGAATTTCCAATTTTAGTAGTCTACAATGGAAAATCAGGTGAATGTGCCTAAGAGATTTTGGCAGTTTGAGTTCAACTGTGACCAAAATGATATTTTTTTGATGAGGAAAGGGCAAATGTTCTTTTGTCCCAGTTTTTTTTAAAGACTTCCTAGATTGCACATATTTTGTATAGAGGTAGACCCCATCCCCAATTAGTTTGTGGGCTTTGTCCTCTTTTTTTCTGTGTGATTTTTATGTCTCTCTTGCCTCCTCCAACAATTTTCTAACAACTGGCCAGGAATTCAGCAGCTGGGCAACCTACTTTTAAAACTGAAATGGGGGTGGGTGGCCAGGGACAGTTCAAGCATGGGCACAAAGTCCTGGTGCTTAGCCACCTTAAAAGGGTTAAAAAAGGTTAAACATGGCACTGCTATGTATGGAGTTATTATAAGTTACTTCAGCAAAAGGGAGGAGGTCAGTTCAGTTGTCCTGCTGGTAACATCTCAGGCATTGTTCTAGCACCCCATTCATTCATTCACATCCTCCATTTGTTTCTGAATGATGATTGGAATGAAGTCCTTGGGATGTCTCAAGACATTTTAAAAACTTTTGCTAGAATTTGGAGGTAAGTTACACCTCACTGTCAGAAAATTTTCATTGCAGAGCACCCTGCAGCCTATAGATGTGGTGGATGTACAATTTAGCCAAGGTGTGGATGGAAGGAATTTTTTGGCAGGGCACAAAATGCACTTGTTTAGAGAACAAATCAGTGATCACCCAGAATACAGTATTTCCTGATTTCTTCCAGGATTTCCAGTAATTCTACTATAAAGACCATATAAATTTCCTTCCAGGGGACATTAGTCTCCACCACCAGCTGAAGGAGTCCCTTGCCACTGCTTGGCTGAATCATATACTGGGCAGCTAGCCACATCCTTCTCCCATACTGTCAATTGATGCTCAGTATTAGATACCGTGTTTCTCATATAATAAGGCCGAGTCTTATTTTTTTTTTGAGCCCCGAAAAAATGGCTAGGTTATCTTTTCGGGGGTGACTTAATTCCCCCCCTTGCATCTTCGGGCGGGCAGGCGGTGACAGCTTGGATATTGACCTTGGCATTGGTGGGGCACTTTGTATCGGGGTCAACGCAGGCAGCACCATATCCGGGTGTACAACAAAAGTACTTCCTACCAGCAAGCCCCCCCACCATTCCCCCCATTTCACATGTTTTAATATAGGCCTTAATTTGGGGGGAGAGGCTTAATTTCATTTCATGCCTATAAAACATGCTGGGACTTCCTATTGGGGGAGGCTGTATTGTTGGAGAAACAGGGTAGTTTTCTAGAGATGTGTGCTCTTAGTTGTAAAGCACCCTGGCTGTTTCTTTGTAAAATAATAGTTCCCACATCCAAATTGCTAGCATCTGCCTGAATAATAAATAGGGTGTTAGGATCTGGATGCTTTAACACTGGCTCAGCAGCAAACAGCCATTTGCTGCCTGGCATGGCATTGTCCACTTCAGTGGTTGGCTTAGTTTGGGTTTCCCCTCCCTTTTATCTTTAGCAAGTTGGTTATGGGACAGCAGTCTGGGCAAGTGATAGAATAAATTGGCAGTAAAAGTTCATAAACCTGAAAAGGCATTACGGTTGCTTTCTGGTGCAGGGTGGAGCCCACTCTAGCACTACACTTTTTCATGGCCCATCTCTATTTCCTTGTGAGAGATGTGATAGCCCAAGTAAATAAATTTACTCTGGTGGAACTCACATTTGAAAGTTTAGCATATAGTTGAGCAGTCCTATGTTTTTAAGGACTATTCTAACCAGCTTTACATGCTCCATCATAGTCTCAGTTTAAATCAGTATGTTATTCCTTTGTATAGGTGCTCATGCAGCACCTCATTTATCAGCTGCATAAAGATATCAGGGGTCCTTTGTAGTCCAAAGGGGAGGTGTGCTGCTCCACTCATTCACATATTCACATCAGTGTGGTTGATGGAGAGTTTTATTAGTATTCCCCAGCAGCTCTCTTCACCCTCTTTAGAACTGTTCCAAATGAAGTGAGCCACAAGCAAGCCCAGATTAATCCTCCAGGCCATGGCCAATTAGTCCACAATACAAATAGCAAGCTGCTCAAACAAGTAAGTACAATAAACAAACCTAAAGCCATCAGGCAAAAACCGAAAGTACATCCACATTAGATTACTGGTAATAGAAGTTCAGAGTCTCAAAAGTCAAGTAGGAAACATGAACAAACACATGGCCATGACCCATGTATGTTGTTTCCAGAAATGCCTCCCACTGCCCACTGTGCTAAATAGCTTCCCAGGCTGTTTTCCATTTATTCCCTCTTTGATCCAAAGCTTCCTGTAAGTTCAACTTAATAAAAATCTTCCCTTTGACCAAATGAGCTTACATGTCTTTCATTAGGGGCAGTGGATAGACATTTTCCGTGCATACAGCATTCAGCCCTCTATAGTCTACACATAGACACAGGGACCCATCCTTTTTCTCCTGGAACAATACTGGGGAGGCAATCCTGGGTCAGGCCAGCTGGATGAATCCCCACTTCAGGTTTTTGTCTATAAACAACATAGTTCCTCCAGTTCTCTAGAGTCATTTCGGTTTGAATAGTTTAGTCCATGGCAGAATACTCTGTTGTCTGGTGTAATGGTAGTTCATTTGAACCCTTCTCACTAAACACACCCCACAAGTCCTGATACTCTGGTGGAATTCAGAGATTAGCCTTCTTCTGTTCTTGCATTATAGCCCCTATCTCCTGCCTCAGTTTTGGGATCCCTAAGCTTTTTCCTAGTTTCCTTTCTCAGACTGCTAAATTTTTAGCAGCTCCTCCTCTATTTCACATAGAGGTTGCATTTCCATACTCATGCCAGTCCCAGCACCAAATATCTTTCCATGCCACAATTAACTCAGATTTCTCTATGCACCCCCATCCACATCTCTATTGACTCAGTGACAAATGTTGCTGGGATCTCTCCCACTATGGGGCCATCTTTACTGGCAGAACACCACTGGAACTTTGATCTGTTTAAATCTCATCCCTAGTTTCTCCACCCTAGTTTCATCCCTAGTTTCTCCAGGGCAGGGTTGATGAAACACCTGGTGCACCTCAAGTTCAGAAGGACCATTAGGCAGGCTTTTCATCCTGAGGAATGAACTATGAGTTCAATGGGAACTGTTACCAAAGTGATGGGGCCACTTACCATTACTCATTGGAGACAGTATCACTCTCCCCCAGGCATCCTGCTGGGCCAGTTGGAGTTCTCTTGCTATCTTTGGGGCAAGGGCTAAACTCAATAATTTCCCGTCCTTCCAGGACTGTCTTGCACGCTCGTGGTGGTGACTTGGCAGGCTTTGTGGTGGGCTCTGGGGTTATCTTCTGGGCCTACATTTATTGAACTTACACTCAGAGGCCCCATGCCTCTCCTTTCTGCACTTGAAGCAAGCTGTGGAGTCACTGAGGGCTCTGGGCACCTGTCTCTGCTTCAGAGTTTCCTTCTTCTCTGGAATTCATTACCCCCTCCCTGGACAATGCTTCTTTTTGGCAAGACAAATCTTTGCTTCCTCAGCCAGGACATACCAGCCATGGGGATGCCCCTGGAGATGCAGGTGTTGTAGAATTCATTGGTTAGCCCATCTTTGAAGCAACTGATCAGGCTGTCTTGGGGCCAATTATTTAGCAGCAAGCCAGATCACAGAATTCCCGGGTGTACTCGGCTATACTCCTCCAGCCCTGGCTGATGGTTTTGATGTAGTCCCTGGCTTTGTGGTGGTCAGTGAGGGGTCCTTGAAGCATTAAAGAGCTCTGTCATGAAGCAGTTGAAGTTTCTCAGTTCCAGGGCATCATTATTATGGAAGCTGACCATCCAGCTTATTGTGGCCTCTCCCAGGGTCATGGTGACACATCTCATCTTGCTGCAATCTATAGCTATTTCAGGACTTTATTCCTGCATGTAGGTCCATACCTGGGCCAGGAAGAACCCCAATTGCTGAGGATCTTCATCAAACTTTATCTTGGAGGGGGGAGTCTTGCAGCTCCTTCTCCTTGCTGGTGCCAGTTCTAAGTGGGAACACTGGGCTGCAGAGGCTTCTCCTGGTGTAGATCCAGCCCCACCATTGCCTGCTGCAGTGGATGTGGTTGTTCCTTCAGTCACTGAGGCTGGACATGGTTGATAGTTGGGCTGAGTGCTCCTGGTCTGGTCTACTTACTGGGGTTGACAACTGGACACTGAAAAACATAGCAACGATTGATCTTTTTTGACAGCAGAAAATACTGCTGACATTATTTTTTTCTGCCTCATATCTCTTCTGACAGCAGAAAAAACCATGCTCCACATTAATGTTACAACTGGGAAGGGGATTTCAATGAGATCCCATTATGTATGTTAATGATGCTAAATCAGGGCCAGAGTAATTCCTGAGCTACAGACCTGAGGGAGCTTTAGGTGAGAATAACTATTTTGCATGGGGAAAAAAGGATGGGTTCTTATTTCAATATAGTTTGTTTTAAGGTCTCAAGCCAATTGAAGAATAAATAAATTGCACAGAAGCCATCTGCAGGTGCGCGGTTTCTGTCTGGGATTGCCACTGGAGTGCCCCAAGCCAGCATCTCTCCTCCCTAGCTGGGAATTACTCCCTTTCCCAAAGGCAGTTGCAGTAGTGGTCAGAAATGGCCACCACAAAGGAGAACTCGACCAGAAAAGAATGTGCAGGAAGAAGATAAGAAGTTAAAGTTTTGGCTGAGTGGGTTAAATTGTAAAAGCAACAACTAAGGTACCCTGGAATTTAAACTTACAAAAAATAACATCGCTCCCAAAGAAGAGTCAGAAGCAGAGAAGGAAAGTAAAAAGGGAAAGGTTTGGCCTTTTTTTTCCTCCTCTCTCCTTCCCTATACTGACAACTAAGAGACTTAAATAAGAAATCATAAAAATCCGCTTTGACATCAATAGGCAATTAAGCTGAAAATAAAACAAAAAATGACAAAGGGATAATAAAGATTTCTGGACATTAAAATTTTTCTTTTTCATAAGCAGGAAGGGAGAGAAAAAGAATAAGGGCAGGATCTGGAAGAGGGAGGAGACTGCCTGGAATTAAAAAGAATCTACAGTAAAACTTCAACACGACTTCTAAAAGATATATTTTAACTGAAACTTTGCAACTAAATAGTAACCCCAGGAAGAGAAAGTGAAAAAAAAAGAGCAAAAAAGAAACAGCGTGCGTGTATTTGCATTATTTGGTGATCTTTAGATTCTTGGTTATTATATTTGAATGACTAAAATCAATTGGGTGGTTGTTTAAAAATTTATACAATGGCACTACTTCTGGGTGAATTGAAAATGGAACTTAAAAAGTACAAAGAAGATGCACAAGAAGGGAAGGATTCTTTTGGCTTCGTTTTTCAATTCTTAGAAATGGAGATTTGGAACTATGAGAAACAACAAGAAAAGACTGCAAAACAAGAAGACTGGGACAAAGAAGAAGCCATCTTTAATGAACAAGCAATTTTATGTGGGGAAGAAAAAGGAAAGTGGGGAAAGAGAATGGAGAATTTAAGACTTAAAAAAACAACCAAAGAAAAGAAAAATAATTCAAAAAATAAGTGTAATACTGGAAAGCAACAGAAAAGGGGAATACAGAAGAGAGAAATAGAGGTAGAGAGACAAGGGGGTAAAAAAAGGAGGGAGAAGAAGAGAGGGAAGAAGGAAAGGAAAAGAAGTTACAAAGGACTGGAGCAAGATATAGAAAAACAGGACCTATTTAGAGATAATGGGTGAAAATCTAACTGAAAAAGGGATTCTGTAAAGGTACATAAGATTGTATTGTTATATTAGTAATAGAAATAACTTTAGAAAATTGGAAACAACGAATGATTAAAATGAAGGATAAAATAGTTCGTGTAATTTAGTGAAATGTTTGTGAATAAAATAAGTGAAATAAAATAAATGAGAAAATTGAATTAGGAAGGAACGGGAACATTTTAATTAGTTAATGTTTTATAAAATATAAGTGAAGGGGGGGGATTATGGAAAGCTTATAATTGTTCCCATAGAAGTATGATATTTAATTGAAAAGTAATGTTAAAGATGTTAAGACTGCAATGAATATTAATATTAATGATAGAATTGAATTGGAATGGAATGTTGTTTTAATTATATTATACATTTATAATTTTTTTCTTTTTTTAAGAATACAGTGTGTATTTTAAGAATGTACCAAGCAGAATCTGAATGGAAGTTATGTATTATATTGAATGTTACAACTTTAGGGAAAAGCTATAAAGGCGTCATACTCCAATCAGTAACTACAGGAGAAATTTTGTTTAATGAGAAAAGATAATCGATAATTGAAACAGGAGAGACAAAAAATATAAATACAATGATTTGAATTGAGATGAGATAATTAAAATAAAATTGAGAGGGGAGAAGCTATGCAGGAAAAAAAATAGTGATAAGATATGGAATAGAATATAAAAATGAGCATGAACCTGAATTTGTGTCTGTACAAAGAAATGTAACCCAGGATTACGCTATTTTCAAAAAGATGTTTTATTTGTATTTTTTTTCTCTTTGTGAAAATTCAAATAAAATTTACACACACAAAAAAGAAGGAGCCATCTGCAGAGCACAAAGATAAACTTTAATGGAAAAGAAAGAAAATGCAAAAAGGAAAAAAAATTCTCCACTAGAGGTCCTTACTGATTCATACATTGCTTCTAGAGACAGAAACTGAATAATCTGTAATTGTATATGTTATAATCTTATAATCAATCTGGTATTAAGAAATCCTTTTTCATGGCTTTCACTACAAACTTCATTTATATTTGGAATATTAACAAGAGAAAAGCTACAAAATGACAACAATTATTTAATCCAATGGCAGGCTAAAATATTTGGAATGCTAATTTACATTATTTTTTAAAGTCACATCCGGTTTCTACTTTGGAAACTACTTTCTTCCTAAGCAATCATAACATTAAAGCAAACATTTTTAAAAAGTAAAAAGAAAAGCATTTCTGGCTTTAAAATTTTTATTCCCCTAATAATATTAGTTTCAAACACAATTTATTTCAAAGGCTATGCTATAGTTACATGGACCATTCATACTAATTTGCATTCAACAGCAGGGGGTTCTTTAAATTTTAAAAGCTATTTAAAGGGAACAGAAGAGCAAACTCACAAAAAACTCTCACAAATATTAATTTACACTTGCCTCCACCAAACTTATTTGCAGAAAAGCTCAGAAACTAAGGCAATCTGTTCATGAACACAAACAAACTGAACTAAGTCCAAAGCAATTTTTCTGTCTTAAAAGAGCTAGAAATGCTTTAAATGACATGCAGTTATTCTAATACAGTAGAAGGCTATGAATCCAAAGATTTCTAAATTTGGATTTTCTTTGTATTAGGAAGCATCAATCTGGCAATCTTCAGGCAGCATGTCTGAATCTAGGTATACTCAGCAATAGTTTTGCAGAGTTTTAATTAGCAATATTTTATTTATTTATTTAATTTGTCAATTGTTTACAAGATAATAAGTATAAGTGTATACATAGTTATGAATGCGTGAAATGGGTACATATAAGAAAAATAAAAGAAAAATAAAAGAAACAATAAGACAGGGATGGTAGGCACATTGGTGCACTTATGCACACCCCCTAGAGACCTCTTAGGAAAGGAGTGAAGTCAATAGTAGACAGTCTAAGGTTAAAGTTTTTGAGGTTTGGGGAAAGAAACCACACACAAATAGATTACTATACAGGTAGTGCTTGACTTATGATGACAACTGAGACCAGAACCTCCATTGCTAAATGATGCCGTTGTTAAGTGAGTCAAACATGATTTTATGACCTTTATACCATAGCCACAAGATCAAGGCTCTCTGCCAGAAGTAACATCGTGACTGGCACCTGGAACGTTAGAACACTACGTGAGGATGGGAAACTGGAAGAACTGATTTACGAGATGAAAAACTACCACTGGAATTTATTGGGATTATGTGAGGTGCGGTGGAAGAACATAGGGGAGCTGACAACCTTTGAAGGACACAAATTGTATTACAGTGGGAAAGACGACCGACACGAACAAGGCGTAGGTTTCCTAGTCCACAAAGATACCGTGGGCACAGTCATGGAGTGTCGCCCTGTCTCTAGCCGACTGATCACCATCCGCCTGAAGGCATCACCGTTCAATATCACCGTCATCCAAGTCTATGCCCCAACAACAGAATACAGTGATGACGATGTGGAGGACTTCTACAACCTACTCCAAGCAACCATCGATGAAAAACCTAAAAAAGACATCTTAGTAGTGCAAGGTGACTGGAACGCAAAAATAGGAGAGAACACTCGAACAAATTGGCCGAGTACCTATGGAACATCCTGCAACTCTGTCACAAACGAACGCGGTCTCCGGCTACTAGAATTTACTGCTACCATCAACCTGGTCATTGCGAACACTTTTGGTAATCACAAACCTTCAAGAATATGGACTTGGAACCACCCAGATGGCCACACACGAAACCAGATCGACTACATTCTGATCCAAAAGCGATTTCGCTCAGGAGTAAAAACTGCACTTACACGCAGCTTCCCGCGGGCAGATATAGGAAGTGACCATGCTTTAGTGCTGATGACTTTCAAACTGCGCCTGAAGAAGATCAACAAGCCCAAGTTCACACGACTACGTTTCAACCTCGAAAAACTGAAAGACCCGGCAGTAAGAGAAGAATTCCAAGCAATGATTGGAGGGAAGTTCGCTCCTCTGACGGTCCTAGATGATGACGTGGACCTCGAGACAACAGTCAGCTCTTTCAACATAGCAGTGATAGAGACCACTAATGAGGTCCTGGGGAAACACCAACGTCCCAAAAAACCGTGGGTCACAAGTGAACTCCTAGGTCTATGTAACAAAAGACAGGAACTAAAGAAAAAGAAAAGCGATCCAGATGGAGCTCAGAAGTGCAGGGAAGCTAACAACAAAGTAAAAAAGGGGATGAAAAAGGCAAAGGAAAATTGGATAGAGGACCAGTGTAAAGACATCGAGGAAAACTTGAAGAGAAATAACACCAAGAAAGCATACCAAATGGTTAAAAGCCTCACCACACAGAAACAAGGGAGACCCTCGAGCATACAGAGCAAATCAGGCAAAACACTCACTGGGGAAAGAGAGGTGATGGACAGATGGACAGAATACTGCGCTGAATTGTACAACCATCAGCACAATGGAGACACTACAGTATTGCAGGGCCCACGGACAAGTCCAGATGATGCCTGCCATCCAATACTACGTGAGGAAGTCGAAGCAGCAATAAAAGCACTTAAACAAGGGAAGTCAGCGGGAATTGACAACATACCTGCAGAACTGATTCAGGAAGGAGGAGAGGCAGTGATCACCATCCTCACTGTCATCTGCAATAAGATCTGGACCACTGGAGTATGGCCAGTCCCCTGGACTCAATCATTAATCATAACGCTGCCCAAGAAGGGGAATCTTCAGATGTGCCAGAATTATCGTACCATCAGCTTAATCAGCCACCCAAGCAAAGTCATGCTAAAAATCATTCTTAACAGACTGAAACCACAAGCAGAGACTATCATTGCAGAAGAACAAGCGGGTTTCAGAGCAGGACGGAGCACTATTGAGCAAATATTCAACTTGAGAGTGATCTGTGAGAAATATCTCCAACACCAACAGGACTTATACCACGTTTTCGTTGATTTCAAAAAGGCTTTAGACAGGGTGTGGCATGCAGCCTTGTGGTCTACCATGAGGAAATATAACATCAACGATAACCTTGTCAGAGTGATAGAACAACTTTATGAGAAAGCCACAAGCGCCGTCCTTCTGAACGGCAGCAAAGGTAACTGGTTCCGGACGAGTGTAGGAGTGCGTCAAGGATGTTTGCTTTCCCCCACACTGTTTAATGTATTCCTCGAACGGATCATGGAAGATGCCTTGGAAGACCACGAAGGCACAGTTTCCATCGGTGGTAGAACCATCACCAACCTGCGATTCGCAGATGACATCGATGACCTGGCAGGAAATGAGGATGAACTATTGAGCCTTGTCCAACACTTAGATAAGGCGGCTTCAGCGTACGGCATGGAGATCAATGCCGAGAAAACCAAGCTGATGACGAACAGTACCCAAGGTATCTCCTCAGACATCAGAGTCAGCGGAACACCCCTAGAGACAGTAAAAAATTTCAAATATCTTGGGTCCATCATTTCCGATGAAGGCTCAAAACCAGAAGTAATGGCAAGGATAGCACAAACAACAGCTGCGCTTTCGAAGCTCCAAACTATTTGGAAAGATAAGAACATCAGTCTGCGCTCAACGATCCACCTAATGCGCTCCCTCGCAATATCAATCTTTTTATATGCCTGCGAAACCTGGACACTCAATGCGGATTTACAAAGAAGAATCCTTGCAACAGAAATGAGATGCTACCGAAAGATCCTTGGCATCCACTACACAGACCATGTGACAAATGAAGAGGTCTTAAATAAAATACAACAGGCAATAGGACCACACGACAACCTTCTTACTGTCGTCAAGAAACGGAAATTGAGATGGTACGGACACGTGTCTCGCTCTACTGGCCTCGCAAAGACCATCATGCAAGGGACGGTAAGAGGAAGCCGCAAACGGGGAAGACAACGAAGGAGATGAGAGGATGATATCCATGATTGGACAGGCTTGAACCTGGCAGCATCCCAGAGAGCAGTGGAGGACAGAGACGGATGGAGAAGCGTGGTGGTTAAATCTTCGCAGGCGCCCCAACGACCTCAAAAGAGGTCATGGGATAGGTGAGGTGAGGTGAGATACCATAGTTAGGCAAATCTGGTTGTCCCCCACTGATTTCATTGTTGGGAATTCCTTGGGAAGGTTGCAAATGAGATCACATGACACTGGGATGCTGCAACTGTTGTAAATACATGCTGGTTGCCAAGTGCCCAAGTTTCAGTTGTGAGTGTGAGGACTAGTTGTAAATCAGTTTTTACAGGCCTTAATAACTTTGAACAGTCATTAAGTGAATGGCTGAAGATCGCCTGCACCTAGACTGCAATCAGACAGAACTGCAAGCAGCTATAGACTGACTAATCAACACAAGGAATGTTGTGTACAGTAAAAGTTAAATGCAAATATATACATGGTTAATGCATTATTGAGAAGCTGATTCCTAGCAGATGAAGCAAGCAGAAAGGTCATCCAGGCCCTGGTAAGCATCAGGCAGGACAAGCAAGGCGAAACAGTTGAAGGTTGGATGCAGATGGGTGGTTTGGCATCAAATGGAGGAGACTGAAGAAAGACCAGAGAAAAAAATTTCCCAATAAATGAAGCATAGCAATTTTTAGTGTCCAATGGCAAATGAGGCTCAGATGACAAGCTATAAAGGAATTCTACTGCTGGAGAACTTTGTCAAAATGGTTTTTGTGTGTGTGTGTGTGTATGTGTGTGCATGTGTCTCCTCTTCCTTTTTTTTCTTTTGCTCTCAGGTAGCTGCTTGTGCTTTGATCAAGGATTATTTGAGATGTTTCATTAGAAGCTGGTTTCAACATAGTATGCTATTCCAAATAGATATATGTCTGTCTGTCTATTTATCTATCATATAGACACAGAAACACGCCGCCTCCTCTCTCTCTGTCTCTCTCTCTCTCTCTCACACACACACACCCCTTATATAGATGGTTGTAAGCAACATGGCTTGCAAATTGAACGCAGTGAGCTTCAGAACACCTACTCCCAGAATAGCATTTTTCTGAATATAGTAACATTTAGCTGATGCAGTGAAAGCAGAATGAATTTCATTGCTTTTACCATTTGAAATATATACTAAAATGGGATTAAATATTCTTACTCTAGCCCAGATTTACTTTCAGACAGTCTATCCAGTAGGTTTCAACTTGAACTATCAGGAAATTGAACTAACAGCAAATAGGGAGAACAAACATGATGTCTCCTTTACCTTCTCATGTGTCTTGTCCTCCCCTCAACAGTCACAAATATTATTTGGCTGTAATAATTGAAAGAGCAACAGTTCTGCATTTGTGGTTTGATACACAAACCAAGGGGAAAAAAGATTCACAAATATTTATCAATGCTGCCTAATAACTTTTACATTCAATATTATAATATATCTACACAGACTTCCAACAACTAATTTGTTTAACATAATTGCTCATATTTCATAAATGGTATATTGAACACTATTGTGGATCTGTTCAGGGAGGGAAAAACAGAAAGAAGAATCAACTTCTATCACATCCAGCACTCTTGAAAGAAGTGAAGTTGTCAAACAGTTCAAAATCATAGATTAAATCCAGTCAAAATAGCCTGACAATTATTAAGACAATCTTAGTGTAATTTTACTTAATCTTCACACAAATTTCTAGTGTTGGAATTATGATTAGAAAAGCAGAGAGAACCTGCCTGTGGGAGTTATCTACTTCTTCCCAGTTACAATAGTAGTATTGTACTAATGCTGAGATTCTACCAGATGATGATCAAGAAGAAAAAAATGACTTGCCACAGGGCCATGTTGCTAATTGCCCCAGGGTTTATTAACTGCTGAGATTGCTACTCTAGTCTTTAACCAGTCTCTTTTGGCATCAAGTAGATGAATTCATACCAGGGGTGTTAAATTTGCAGCCCATGGACCGGATGCGTCATGCACTGGCCATGCCCACCAACAGGATGAAACAAAAATTGAAGTCAAGATACATCACATGATTGACACTGCTAGTTTGATACCCATGATGTATAGGGTCTTCTGAGCAGCATATCTAGAAACATATGAGTTGATTCCTTCTCACAGCAGAATCAACAGAAATAGTCAGTGTTGTGCTTATTAGGGGAGAAAGCATTCTGAGATAAAATATCTTAAAAGCCAATAAATATAGAGATCTTGAGGCCTTTGCTGAAGTTATGAATGAAGTTATGTTAAAAAAGATGATACCTAAAACATGGTCAGAGGCTTATATTACACTTATACCGAAGGAAGAGACTGACCCACTGCAAATTAAGAATTATAGACCTATTTCTTTATTGAATGCAGACTATAAAATCTTTGCTTCAATCTTAGCAGAAAGACTTAAAAAATATTTAAATAATTTTATTCACCCAGATCAAAATGGATTTCTGCCAAAGAGACAAATTAGAGACAATATGAGAGTAATCTTGGACACTTTGGAATACTATGAGGCTCATCCTGAAAAGCAAATGGCTTTGATATTCCTAGATGCTCAAAAGGCATTTGATAACGTGAACTGGAGATTTATGTTATTACTATTGGAACAGATGGGTTTTGCCAGAAAATTTATTCAAGCAATAGAAGCCATATACAATAAACAGACAGCAAGGGTAATGATGGAGGAGGAACTTACAGATTTTATTAATATAAGGAAAGGCACAAGACAAGGATGTCCCCTATCTCCTTTGCTATTTGTGTTGACCTTGGAAGTGTTGAATAGAAATATTAGGGATGATAAAAGCATAAAAGGAATGAAAATTAAGAAGGAAGAATTTAAGCTACAAGCTTTTGCTGATGATTTAGCTTTTATTTTGGAAGACCTGCTAGAAACAGCTCCAAAGTTATTGGAAAGGATAGAGACATATGGAGAGGTGGCTGGTTTGAAAATAAATAAAGATAAAACAAAGATTTTGACAAAGAATATGCTGTTGAGACAGAGAGAAGAACTGGCAGATCTTTTGAAAATTCAAGTTACAAATAAGGTTAAGTATCTGGGGATATATCTGACAACAAGATGTAGCACATTAAAGGAGAATAATTATATTAAACTTAAACAACAGATAATTACAGATTTGAAGAAGTGGGAAAACTTGCAATTGTCATTAATAGGGAGAATTTCAACAATTAAGATGAATATTTTACCTAGAATTTTATTTTTGTTTCAAACAACACCAATTAGGCTTGGAAAAGACTATTTTGAAGATTTAAATAAAATTATGTTGAAGTTTATGTGGCAAGGTAAAAAAGCGAGAATAAAGCTAAAGCTTTTGCAAGATGCTAGAATTAGAGGAGGTTTTGGCTTGCCTAATTGGGAATTGTATTATCAAGCTGCAAGTTTGATGTGGGTCAAAGAATGGATAACATTAAGGAAACATAGGTTGTTGACATTAGAAGGGCATGACTTGCTGTTGGGCTGGCATGCTTTTTTATGGTATAAGGGAACTAAAACACAGGATTATTTTAGAAGACATTATGTACGGGAATCTTTGTGGTTAAATTGGGAGAAGATAAAAAGACAATGTTATTTGAAAATTCCAGTTTGGTTATCGACCATTGAAGCATTTTCCTATCCTATAATCTACAAGAAGGAACAAACAGTTAGATATGGGGAACTTTTGGATGAAAAGGGTGAACTAAAATCGATCCAAAACTTAGAGGAACAAGGTATAAGGATGAATTGGTTTTCATATGCACAAATACATGCAAGGTATGATGAAGATTCCAAAACGGAGGGATTTTATGATAAGCAGACTGATTTAGATAAGATCTTGATGGGTACTGATGAGAAAGTGATTAAAAAATTATATGGTTATTTACTGGGAATGAAATTAGAGGAAGAACAAGTCAAAGAAACTATGATTGTTTGGGGGAAGAATTTTGGATATGGGATTGATTTAGAGAAATGGCAGAAATTGTGGTCTCAAAATTATAAAATGACAATGTCAACAGCATATAAAGAAAACTTGTATAAGATGTTTTACAGGTGGCACTTTCCTCCGACAAGAATAGCAAGAATGTTAAAGAACAAATCTGAAAAATGCTGGAAATGTCATCAGATACCCGGCTCGTATTACCATATGTGGTGGATTTGTGAGGATGCTAGAAAATATTGGACTATAATTCGCATGTGGTTGGAAAAAATGACAAAGAAACATATAGACTTGAAACCAGAGATCTTCTTATTGGGAATTTTACCTGATATATATATAGTAAAGATTTGAAATACCTGATTGTAAATGTATTAACAGCGGCCAGGATTGTATTTGCTAAAAATTGGAAGAATGAGAAAATACCATTACAGGAAGAAATTATTAAGAAAATATTGGAATGTGCTGAAATGAGTAGATTGACATTTGAAATCAGAGAGAAAGAGGATAAACAATTTTATGAAATTTGGGATCTTTTTTATAAATGGCTAGATGATAAAATACGATAATAGAATATTTTAGATAGTAAGAAATATCTTTATCTTGCTATTTTGCTATTATTTTGTTATTTGATATTACATCTATAAAGGGTTTTTTTTTAGGATTGATTTGGTATGATTATATGATTTGTTGAATAATTTGGTTAAAGTATTGTTAGCTCATAAAGCATGAATGATTAAAAGTATAGTCAAAAATTTCTTTTTTTTTGTTTAGTGATTATAGGATATATAAGTTTGGATTGATAATATGAGTTGTTATGTAACATAATTGTAACTGGGACTACAGAATGAATGCACAAAAATGATGAACCAACCGACACGCTGGATGTAAATATGAGAGTTGAATGTTTTAATGTTTTGTTTGTCTTGTCTGTTTGTAGAAAATTAATAAAATTTTCTTTCAAAAAAAAAATCATCACATGATTGACACTGCTAGTTTGATACCCATGATGTATAGGGTCTTCTGAGCAGCATATCTAGAAACATATGAGTTGATTCCTTCTCACCAGAATCAACAGAAATAGTCAGTGTTGTGCTTATTAGGGGAGAAAGCATTCTGAGATAAAATATCTTAAAAGCCAATAAATATAGAGATCTTGAGGCCTTTGCTGAGCCAAACCTTTAAAAAGGGAATTTCTAAAATGTCAAAGGGTCGCAAATGATAACAATTTGAGATTGGGCTTTTGTTTTGTTTATTTTTGTGATAGAAAGCTACAATCTTTAATAACTCTAAATCACAACTCTGCAAAAAGAAAGAACACTCAAGAGAGATTGGAAAACATTGCATAATATATCAAAAAGTTAGATAGATACTAAGTTAGAGTCAACAGTGAGCAAAATGATGTTACTATCATGATATTACTACTGTATAGAAGAAACTAACCAACAATTTTGCCATCTTTCCAGGAAAATAACAGATCAAGGTAATTTCAAAGCTAGACTAACTAAAACTAATCCCTAAGTGTTACTTGTGACCCCATCAAGTCACTTGTTCAGCTATCAAAATTTCTAATGGGAGAGTGTTGGGATAGTAAATATGAAAAACATCCTTGCCTCAGTTTAATGAGTTTTAATCCCAGCAGCTCACAAGAGGAAAATATAGCAGGTATAGATGAGCAGCCCTCTAACTGGTTCAGTTTGTATGTGTTTTACTGTAAGGTTGTTAATAATGCCACAAAAGATGACCGATTCATTAGACTAACAATTGGTGAGGTGAGCACAATTCCACAGATGAGCAGACACTATGACCATTTTAACTTCTCAGGTTATGATTTATTCTAGCAACACTATCAGCTTCTCTTAGAAACCATCTAAGCGTTTAAAAATGAAAATAATGAACTCTTACAAAGCAGGGAAAGCTGTGAGGGGAGGTATCTGCATGTATATGCACATAAAACATAAAACCCAGCTAGCAATTTCAATGGTGAGAATTAATGTTAAGAAACAGATGTTGCACAGAACTATTAAGTCAAGGCAAGATCTGAATGAACAATCACTGCTGGTCTCCAAGTCGTCAGAGTCCAGTGGAGTTGGGTGGCTTATAAATTCAAATAAATAATAGATAATAATGATCTGCAAAAGAGAATTTACAGATCTGCAAAAAAAAACTTGCTGAAAAAAAGAAGCAGGCCTTAAAGCAGTTGTCGTCAAGTCCATAATACCTGTATAAAAGCAGCATCCGTAGAGAATTGTGAGAAGTAAAACTTTTTTCTGACCTCCTTGAAAAATAATTTTCTAAGTATGCAAAAGAAAACCTTGATAAGCCTTGATGTTTTAGAACAAAGTACTTTGGACAGATGTGAGATAACTCACTCACACACATGTAAACTGTATCACTACTAAACCTATAAGAACCTCCATCATCCACATGTATGTGAATGGCTTAAAATGCCTTTGTAAGAAAACTTCACAGTAGTTGACCCCGAATGGTGACAGAAGAAAGAATCATACAAGATGTGGAGGTCCATAAATCATGTTCTTTGTATTCACTGGCCATTTCTTAAAGAAAGTAAAGGTGCCATGCTGACCTAGTAATAAGAGATAAATAAAAAGGTCACCCAAATGAGAATCTAAAACATTCCAATATCATGTTGCAATTTGCATTACATCTGCCTTTTTCTTTATCTTGTCTTTGAAATGTCCTGGCCAAAGGTACATAAGCTCTAGTTCTTCTCTTGCTCAAGAATACCTAGCAGGCTCCAGAGATGGTATTCAGCAGGTTCTGACCAGTTCTGGAGAACTGGTAGCGGAAATTTTGAGTAGTTCGGAGGACCGGCAAATATCACCTCTGACTGGAGATTTTATAGTATCCTTCCCCTGCCACGCCCACCAAGCCACGCCCACAGAACCGGTAGTTTAAAAAAAAATTGAATCTCACCACTGGCAAGCTCCCAATGTTTTGCCAAGAGATCAGTGTGTACTGTATTGTTTGCATGCCTAATAACATGATGTTGCATCTTCAAAGTGATTTGATAAGGTGGGCCAGGATTTGACCACAACAGATGAAACAAAAATTGTATTTGTTTGGTTACAACCATAAAATATATCTTTTGGTAAAAAAAAAAAAAAGGTAAAGCAATTGAAGAACCCCATGCAAAACATTAATTGTGGGTATAGTTCTATTATAGTTTCAGGGTTGTATGAGAGTCAAAGGAACTGAAAATGTTATAAGGATGGAAGAACCAATTCAATTAATTATCATATCTTAGCTTATGAAGAATATTAGCATCTATCTTCCACAGTCAGTGAAGAAATTAAAACAGAAAAGAGATTAGATATTTCAGCAACCTAATGTTACTTCTAAATCAATCATAAATTGTTTACAGAATTGAAAAGAAATATTTTGGGATGGCTTCACACATCCCGTATTTGTATATGATTGAAAATTTATGGGGAAATCTCAAACATGCTTGTAGAGAGAGTTAAGGATATTTCTAATCTAGAAGAATTCTGCAAGGAAGCATACAAAATACTTCAAAAACAAGAATATAAGCACTCCTAGCTGATTAACTAAATATTTGGAAGTTTGTATTTTTGCCCGAGTCAATGTTCCCATTTCTGGGCTGACTTTATTCACTACTTTCTTACTTTGGATCTATAAGCAAATGCATATAAATAATAAAAGCAAAAATTGAAATAATCCACAGCTGAAAGGTAGTCTGTCCAACTACAAAGAGAACTTTGTAAAAAAAAAAGAAGAAAACCTTCTACGCACTAATTCCACCCGCGCTTTCTATAATTTTGTAAACAACAAACTAAAAGACCATCCCACCCCTGAAAGGACCTAATGGTAAAGACTGCAATGACGACGCTATTAAAGCCAACCTCTTTAACACATTCTTTGACTCAGTATTTGTAAACAACAATGGATCATGCCCAGTATTTCCTAGTCGAACCACAGACAACTACAATGATCTAATACATATCAATTTAACAGAAGACAATGTTGAAAAAGCACTATGCAATCTAAAACATCTCTATCTATTGAACCGGATGGAATATGTGCTTACTTCTTAAAAAAGCTATCTACTGCCATAGCAGAACCTCTAAGCATAATCTTTGAAAAATCTTTCAGGACCAGCTCCTTGCCAAACCTATGATCACAAGCCATGGTCATCCCCATCTTCAAAAAGAGAGATCCCAGCCTAGTTGAAAATTACAGACCAATATCTTTATGCTGTGTCACCTGTAAAGTCATGGAATCAATTATTAACCAATCCATCATCCTCCACTTAGAAACAAGCAACCTACTCTCTAATAAACAATTTTGTTTTAGGAAAAAACTATCATGTAATCTGCAACTCTTACACTGCAAAAACATATGGACTACACAACTCAATCAGGGCAAAGCAATAGACGCAATCTACATAGACTTCTGTAAAGCCTTTGATTCAGTGGTACATGAAAAACTACTGCTAAAACGAAAATCTTATGGTATCTTTGGATACCTGCATAACTGGATAGAAGCATTCCTGTCAAACAGACAACAAATGGTCAAAATTGGGAGCATCCTATCAAATTCTGTACCTGTCAACCGTGATATCCCCCAAGGCAGTGTTCTAGGACCAACTCTTTTCATACTCTACATAAATGACCTCTGTGATCATATCAAGAGCAACTGTGTTCTCTTCGCTGATGATGTAAAGCTATTCAACACCACAGACAATATTGCTACCTTTCAAAAAGACCTCGACTATGTATCAGAATGGTCAAACAAATGGCAACTTCAAATCTCAACAAATAAATTGGCAAAAAAAAATATATCAGAAAATAAAATACAGGCTGAATAGTCAAGACCTTGTTGATGATCCAAACTCTGTCGAGGATCTTGGAGTACTCATCTCTAATTATCTAAGTGCTTGAGCCCACTGTAACTACATAGCCAAAAAGGTGTTAAGAGTTGCTAACCTAATCTTACGTAGCTTTTTCTCTGGTAATATTACACTAATAACTAGAGCATACAAAACATTTGCTAGACCAATACTCGAATACAGCTCATCAGTCTGGAACCCACATTATGTATCTGATATTAACATAGTTGAGGAAGTCCAGAAATATTTCACAAGAAGAGTTCTTCACTTCTCTACTCGTTGCAGAATACCTTATGCCACCAGACTTGAAATTCTAGACCTAGAAAACCTTGAATTACGCTGCCTTCGGTCCAATCTAAGTATAGTATATAAAATCATACATTGCAATGTCCTACCAGTCAATGAGTACTTCAGCTTCAACCATAACAACACTAGAGTAAACAATAGATACAAACTCAAGGTTAATCCCACCAAACTTGATTGCAGGAAATACGACTTCAGCAACAGAGTGGTCAATGTCTGGAATACTCTACCTGACTCTGTGGGTTTTTTTCCCAAACCCCAAAAACTTTAACCTTACACTATCTATTATTGACCTGTAGGGGGCATGCATAAGCGCACCAATGTGCCTACTGTCCCTGTCCTATTGTTTCTTTTATATATTTTTTATTTTTTTTATATGTATCCATGTATTCATAACTATGTTTTTACTTACACCTATTATCTTGTAAGCAATTGACAAATTAAAAAGAAACTTATCTAATAAATAGATATAACCTTCAAGTAAAAAAACATTGAAGAGATATCTGCATAAAAAAAGTAAAGTAGCATGTGTTTGATTTTTATATGAATTCACTAGTAACACAATTCTCTGATTTGTCCTTTCATCCATCTGTAATGAATATCACTGCTTGCACTGGCACAAAGCTGAAAGCACCAGCCTGAGGATGGTGAGTGGGACCTCGTCGAAACATCGCCAAGATACTCTTAATCTTACACGGGAAAAGACCTGAACACACCTAGACCTATATACAGTATGTATATGTGTGTGTGTGTGTGTGTGTGTGTGTATAGGCTTGTGTTTTGTGTTTGTCTGTGAGTCCCTGCCCCCTTCATACATGTGATGTGTGGGAAATGACCTTGGGAGTCCCTGCCCCCTTCATACATGTGATGTGTGGGAAATGACCTTGGGAAGAAAAGCAGACTGAGTGTGTGAAAGCTATTTCAACCCACAGAAGTGGGAAATGTTTCATAAGGAACCTTCCCTATTTTTCCAGTGAGTAAAAGAAAAGAGAGGAGAAATACTTCCAATCTTTCCAGAGTCTGTTTATATAACCTGACAATAAAGATAGAACTAGTACTCCTGGCTGTGCTTCTTATTTGGACTAACTTGTAGGGCTAACAAGCAAGGGATGGATTGTACTACACAATTGTCATTTACCTAGTACCGTGTTTCTCACAAAATAAGGCGGGGCCTTATTTTTTTTGAGCCCTCAAAAAATGGCTAGGCCATCTTTTGGGTGGTGACTTAACTCCCCCCCTTACATCCTCATCTAGAGCACCCTGCGGGCAGCCTCGCCACCAGCCGCTCCTAACAGGTGATCATGGTGAAGCGCAGAGAGCTCCCTACTCTCACCAAACACCTTTGCTGCAGCACCCGCTGCTGTTGCTTTCCCTTCTGCCCATTCCGCCACCACTTTTGGAGCTGCTGCTTCCACGTTTGGAGTGCCGCTGCCATTTGGAGTGCCACCACCATTTGGAGCACCACCGCCATGTTTGGAGCTGCCACTTCCGTGTTTTGAATTGCTGCCATGTTTGGATTGGCGGCGGCGCTCCAAATGGCAGTGGTGCTCCAAACAGCGGCAGTGCTCCAAACGTGGAAGCGACAGCTCCAAACGCGGCGGCAGTTCCAAACATGGCAGCGGTATGGGCAGAAGGGAAGCCAACAGCGGCAGGCACTGAAGGTCTCGGGTCTGCAGCAAATGTGCTTGGCAGGAGTAGGGAGCTCTCCATGCTCTGCCATGATCACCCATTAGGAACAGCTGGTGGCGAGGAATTGCTGCCTGCAGGGCGCTCCTAACAGCAAGTCCCCCTGCCCTTCCCCCTTATTTTGCATGTTTTAAAATAGGCCTAAATTTGGGGGGAGGGGCTTAATTTGATTTTATGCCAATAAAACATGCTGGGCCTTCCTATTGGTGGAGGCCGTATTGTTGGAGAAACACGGTACAACCACTTTACCTTGCATCCACAGACCTCACTGTTTACATATTGAAAATTAATCCCAAAAAGTCCTTCGGTTCTCACAAAATCATGAGCATCTTTTTGATATTCATTACCGCAATCCAACTACTTGGATACCTACTTTAAGGTGCATTGATTTTAATGAGTGGGAGTAAGTAGCTGCATCTCTTTTTTTTTAGTTAATCTGAAAAAGTGTAATGAACAGCAGAGAAATGTTGCTCACACATGAGCAAAGGGTCAGAAATTGTGGGGAATCTGCCAAAAGAATAGAAAAAAGAACATATAGAACCAATCAAGAGACAGACTGTAAATCCATGTGCAACTTTTCTCATAAATGGCTCAGATGGTAAAAAAAAAAAAAAAAAAAAAAAATCTAGGAAAAAGCATTTAAAATCATTAAAAATATTCCCTTTTAATAAACTCATTAATAAATGAAGATTGGAAATTCCTCTCATGGTTTCCAAAAATTCTGTATTTACCAGAATGATAAGTAGATTGTCATTAAAAGCACCTTACTGAAATCTATCTATCCCATGATCTTTCTTAGTTGTGTGCGATTTCACCCAAAGTACTTGCTCCGAATTATTGTCAAAGTATGCACAGATATAAAAATGTTCTGTATCTATGTTATAAATCACAAACTGTCCATTCACAATCATTAGTTGAATAATATGTTAAAAACAACACTCAATAGGGTCAAACAGCCAACATTTTTAGAGTTAAGTTTTATATAGACATATGTTTTTAGATAAGATGTAGATGACTGAAATTATGTTTTGTGAATTGCATTGATCTCTGCTACTGGTCTTTTGACTGAGAAAATTATTTGCTTATTAATAACATAGGAAGAGAGACATCTAGTGGTTAAAAATAACCATGTGAAATATGTGAAAATAATTAATATGAAATTCAGTATTGCCTATGAAAGTTCCTATAGTAAACCATGAATCTCACGGCTTCATAATTTAAACTTAAGAGAGCAACTGAATTAACATTTATTGATGTATATAACATTAATTTATTGTTGATAATAAGCATCAGCACTTTTCCTGGAAATTAGCATAGCCTGAATCTAACAGCATCTAGCTTTCCGAAATATAAATGAGAATAACAGAGTATAATACTTAGAATGTAGAACTCAAATTACAATACTTTAAGCCCAAGCTTTGCTATAACATTCAATGGTGATGTCAGGTCAGCTGACATCTCTTACTCTGACTTATATAACAAGCTCATTGTGAAATTTTTACAGTATTACAGTACCACCGCCTCTTTGTAGGAAAGATCAGTTATTGACATAAAATTATTTAGGTGAAATTTGAATATGTAAGACTCTAAGATCCCAAAATAGTTTTAACTTATTAATTAGTAAGCTGCCTACTGCTGATGTTTGAACGAGACTTTGTCAACTTTTTAATATAGGGAAGTGATACTGCAACATTGCCTGTTACCTGCAAAATGCCATAACTCCCAAAACAGTACAATAGAATCACATTCTCAAAGCCCTTCGCAATATCCATATGGCTTTGTTACTTTGAAGTAGGTGTCCACTTTCATTCATAAACCTGGTTCAAATGGATGTTTTGATCAAAACACCCATTCCAAATTCCAGATAGCCCTAGCGATACTTACAGTTGTTCAGCCACTTAAATGAAAATACTGCCATCCCCACAGATCCAGAAGCAAAACTTACTTCTCCCTTGGTACTGTGACTTTTCTTTGTATGCCTAACACTGTTTTTATACTGACAGGAACTTACCAAAGAATTGAAATCTTTCGCTTTCGTTTTTTTGATACAGAAGAAATGAGAAGCCCTCAAATACATATTCTCAATTCCTTGATTTTTTTGTATATTGTGTTGGGTGTCACATTTAAGTGATTCATTCTGTACTGTGGCTATTACAATTATTTTGTATCATTTATAATCCCCTCTTAGAGTAAATGAATATAAAGACATAGAGGGGTTTTAAATTAGTGCCTCTGTCACTTACATTTGTGGAGGACACTAAATCTCCAGAGAGTTGGATCTATGTTAATTAAATCTACCAAAAGAGAGAGAGAAATCTCTATAAGGTCCAAGCATGCTTAATGAATTAACATGGAGGCCATGTTGAACAGCAGCCTTTTAAACTATAGTGAAACAAATCAACTCACACTTTATTATGAACCACTTAACAAATTAAATCTGTCACTTTATATCATAGAAAATCAGCATTTTTTCATAAATGCTAATTAAATCCATTAAAATGGAAGTCTTCCGTGGAGCTTATGCAAAGAAGGCCTACTGATGCAAAGAAAGAGGACCTGCTTCTCTTATGAATGAAAGCTACGATGCTAATTCTGACAAGCCATATTTGAATACGATCACATATACATAGGCTTGTCGGAATGAACATACTGTATGAGCTTCAATAAAACAAATACAGGGATTAAAAATAAATTTGAATGCCTGGCGATCATCCTTTAAAGCAGTGGTGGGGTTCAATTTTTTTTTACTACCAGTTCTGTGGGCGTGGCTGGGTGGGCATGGCGGGGGAAGGATAGTGTAAAATCTCCAGTCTGAGGTGATATTTGCCAGTCCTCCGAACTGCTCAAAATTTCTGCTACAGGTTCTGACCAAAATTGGTCCAAACCTGCTGAATACCACCTCTGCTTTAAAGACATTTTTTTTGCCCCATTTCCAACTTTATATGTGATTGGAGCATGCCATACAACTCAAAGAAGTAGTACAAGATCAGTGAGACTTGGTTCATACCTTTGCCAAGAGTCAGACATGGGTTTGCTCTTCCTCTATTATGGCTCGGCCTCTCTCTTTACTGCCTGCAAAATAAACTACAGTTCCTTTGAGCTGGGCTCCAATGTTGCCGAAAAGCCTCACATAAAAAGACTCTTTCATCCATCAACCTGCTTTGCTCTTAAAATCAAATTAATTACCCATTGTTATTCCCTGGCTTGCATTTAAAGATATGCATTGCTTTTGTATGGTCACAAAAGTCAGGATGGCAGCCATGACTGTATAATATAAGGTATAGGTTTGTGTGTGATACACATACATACAAGCAGAGCTTCAGTTGCACCACTGTGGTCACCATCTTGATTTTATCACACCCTGTAGGTATAGCTTATTGCCATAGTCACCACTTCCAGACTGCTCCAAAGTAAAACACTGTCAGAATAAATATACAGAGGTATGTTTTCTTTTCATGTAAAGAGTTTTCATGGAGTTCCTGATGCAGACAGCCTATCATGTTTTCTGGAATATATCTTGAAGGGAAATTGTGCTGTCCCAGTCAGTCTATGGGAATTGGATAGTTACTTAGGAATTATGAGCTGTTCCCTTAAGGGAATGCATCATGGTAAATGTAGTTAAAGGTATGCTGGGAAATGTAGTTCATGTCACGTGGCCACATCTGTAATCCCGATTGGTCACTAATTTGACCCTTGATGGGTTGGGGGAGTTTTCCTCACTTTGCCTGAATTCTCTAACTCATGGCAGCTGCTTTCTATCGCTATGAGATGGGTTAGGAGATAACCACCTTTTACTACAAGGCAGATATGCAAAGGATTGGTCATTAAAGAAGAACTTCATCACAAATGTGAGTTATGAGGATACCTGATGAACTAATACATGTACTTTGTTGTGGATGTCTTGTTGAGTTTATCTATCTGCATCTGCACAGCTTAAAAATCCACTACTGTGCAGAATACAGAAAAGAAATGATACACTACACCAGCACAATATCCCTTGTTTCTTGGCCAAGTAGAATTCAAGAGACATGCAAAGTCTTTCTGTGTCTGAAGATATACTGACCAGGGGAAAAACAATTTGCAGTTCTACAATATTTAGAAGTGTAAAGTGTAAGTCCTTTCTGACTGTTCATCATCTTGAGGGCTGATGGGATTGCTTACTTCCGCTCTGTTCACTTCATAAATTTGGAGAAAATGTGTGATAGTTCAAATGCAAATCAACTGAATCATAGTGCACAAATACATATTTCAGACTACAATCCTCATATTTATTGTTAAATTTATTGTTATTGTTAAATTGTTCTAAATTTAATGAATCTTTCATAAAAAATACATGAAAGAAAGAGAAACTTGCATTGTCATTTCTGAAAATGTCAATGCAACTTAGACATGTCTAATCTCTCTTGGACTCCACCCACTGAAATGTACAATATGTTGTAAGATTACAACTCATAATTTTCTGAAACTAAAAATATACAACTGACCTTTAAAAATAGGAAGTATGATCCATTGTTAAAATAAATGAAACACATTTCAGCACAATCATGCTAAAATGTTACTAAAATTAAATAAAACAATCAATGTTGATAACTTCTTCTAGAATTAAGTCATTTCAGTCAAATGATATATTATAAATGGTTTGAGATACTATATTATTCTTGCCAGCTCATCTTGGCGGAAAATACCTGAAATATTCTACCACTACTGCACCCATCCATTTTAAGTCTGCAACATCATCCTATAATTAAATGCATGTGATTTCACTCCAGAAACAGGTCAATTGCATCACCAAACATTAATTCATAAAGAAGCTGGATGCCAAACAATAGTCAATGAATTAAAGGAATGATTCAAACAACACTTAACTTTCAGAAAAATTTGGACTGATAATTTCTTTAATGAAATTAATTGCTGAATGTAATTTGAAACCCAAATCTACTGTTATACATAGTGTTGTTTTTTTTTTTCGGAACTCACACTCATTTAGTCTAGAAATTGGGTATGTCACTTTTCTACTTTTTCACCATCCTGGAAATATCTCACGTATCTCTGCTTCAACACTTTTCAGAATTACAGGATCATCATGTCTACATATCTTCTGAAACTTAAAAAAAAAAAAATCATGATTGAACACTATATTTAAATGAGCAATTAACCAGTGTTCATTTCTTATATATGTATTCAATCAGAATAGAGCTGGAAGGGACCATGGAGGTCTTCTAGTCCAATCCCTTAATTGTTCAAGCAGGAGACCCTAATACCATCTCAGACAAGTGATTGTGCAGTTTCTTCTTAAAAACCTCAGAGATGAAGCCCTACAACTTCTGGTGGCAAGCTGTTCCACTAGTTAATTGTCCTCACTGTTAGGATGTTTCTCCTTAATTCCAGGAGACAATTGCTTCTCTTCTTGAATAGTTTCCATCCATTGTTTCTTGCCCTGCCCTCTGGTGTTTTGGAAAATAAATTGATCCCTTCTTCTTTGTGGAAGCCCTCAAATAATGGAATATAGCTATCATGTCAACCTTAGTCCTTCTTTTCTCCATACCGGCCATATCCAATACTCCATATGCTTTTGTTCTCCAGGCCTTTAATCATCTTAGTTGCTCATCCTTGTATTTTTTCCAAAATCTCAACAAAACTGGATACAGTACTCTAGGTGTGGCCTTACTAAACTTTATAAAGTAATGCTAATACTTCACATGATTTTGATTCTATGCCTCTGTTTTTATAACCAAGAATTGCATTAGCTTTTGTGGCTGCTATCACACACTGCTAGCTCATGTTTAGGCGATCATCCATTAGTACTCCAAAATCCCTCTCATAGTCACCGCTTTTGAGCCAGGTTTCACCTACTCTATACTTGCGCTTTTGGTTTTCTTACTTATGACCATAATGAAGCCTGCCCACCACAGTCATAAGTGATGGTTATAAGCAGGTCATTCATGTGACTGACCTGATTTTACAATTTTTTTGTGGTGGTCATTAAGTGAATGCCACAGTTGTTAAATAAACCAATGGTTTGCTGTGTGCTGGTTTTGCCAAAAACTGGAAGTAAATGCCATTCCCTACCTGCCCCAAATATTGAAAAATGTGATCATATGAGCACACAATATTGTAGATAGCTGTAAATGAAAGCTGGTTGCTTAAGCACCAGAAATGAGCTTACTTGATTATATGGGGCAGGCAGCTGTCAGAATTTCATTAACAATATCAGACCCTTAATAAAGATATTGTCTAGTCAGCATATCAGTACTCTATCATGATTATGGTTCTATTGCTGCACTGGTTATTCTTATCCTCCATCTAGAGTTTGTATTGCTGATTTTTATAATATTTACTTTTTGAAATGATTTCTGGATCATTTATATTGGGGCTTTTTTAATATGGTTTTATCCATTTATTGTGCACTGTCCAAAGTTACCTAAGATGGATTGTTTAATTAATTAAATTTGCAGTCTTTCGTGACTGAACAACCCAGTAAAGTACATTACAAATTATTCAAATTGAATTAATGAACAATTATAGCATGACAGTTTGACTATTTGATACAAGTGGTCCTTTTCCTCAACATTTGTTTCTTCTTGTACCAACCAACACACACAGACAAATAAACACCCACTCAAAACAAGACCATGAGCAATCACGGGAATTTTTCCAAAGAGAAGCAGGTTGAAGGTCTAAACATCATATGTTTGAGTTCATACTTCCATTTTAATTCTATGAGGGCTTTTCTCATTAGCATTCTATTTCATGAGAATAAACAGAATGCAGGAGTTTTGAATGTATTTTGAATATTTTGGCAATATCACTTTTGTTATAGATTTCACAACTTTACAAGCAGCTATTTTTTTAGAACAGAAATTGGCCCATCTAATTTATTAATATATCGGTAACTAATGGCCGTTTTCCAAGTTCCAGATTGGAATCTTTCTAGAGCATTCTGTCAAAAGCAGTGGAGTTTGTGGAGACTAGGGGAGACTTCTGCAATAGGATAAGAAAATGGATGAACCTGACCAGGATTTGGGGCTTATTTACTTTCACATTTCACATTTGGGCCAGTCATGAAGCAACTAGAAAATGAGAAGTCATTAAAAATAAAATCAGCCTTTTTGCTGTTGCTCTCTATTAGAAGATTTTGTGTTTTCTGGACCACACATTTTTCCATTTTATCTTGAAAGACATGGTGCCCAGACTGAATTGATAGACTGTCTGTATATTGCCTTCATCCATCAAGATACCAGATTTTCCTATAGTGACACATGTTTTAAACACTTATTTGAACTTTAATATGCTTGATATGTGGAAAATTTCTATTTATGTGTTTGGAAATTATAGCTGGTCCAAACTGCTTGAACCCTACTATTTAATAGGTTGGTTACATGTGGAATATTTTTACTTCTATCTTTGGTGAAAATGCAGAGTACTGGTTTCTAAAAAGCCACAGAAGCTGTTGAGGTAATTCCCCATTAGGATAATGAGTACACACAGGGAAACGTAGTGAGAGTAATGTTGAGTAACACATGACCAGCACAGAGATACACTGAATAGTAAAATGTAGGTTTTACTTCCAGTAAATGGTTAAGCAAAGTCCAACGAGCAGTCCAAGTCATACATGGTTAAAGTAGTCAGTATTCAGTCCAAGGATAATCCAAATAACAAAGTCCAGTATCATACATAGTTCAGTAACAGACTTATAGCAATACAAGAAGAACGACGATCAGCAACAGTCAGTAGGAAAAATGCAGGAACCAAGAATATTGAATAATCAGAACATCTGGCAACTAGTAACTAAGAACTACAGAACTAACAACCCAGGTTTCTGGTTCCATCTTATGGCCATTTGAGGAACCACACCCAATTACAATTTTAGTATTATTCCCTTTAAGAGACAGTATTAAAAGTCTATCCTGGTTTATATATTTCCAACCCAACTGTTAGGTGACTATCAATTCCTAACAGAACCAGCCTTTAAAAAAAAAGATTGTTCTTACATAGAAGCCATTCAAGATCCTCAGAAGAGGTCCTTCTTTCAGATTCACTATTATCAGAATCTGGCTTTCTGATTTTATTTATTTATGATATCCATAATGCTATCCATTAGGACAGATTGAAGGATGTTGCCCAGGACTTCCTTCTTCAGATAATATGTAGTACTATGAACATTTATTTACTGGCAAAATGCACTGAAGTAGGAACAAAAGAAGGACATTGATAATGAAGATAAATGTAATGGTGGAGAAAGTTTAAGGAATGATGCAGGAAATAAATTCAATCCATATGAAATGATGATTTAGATAGTTTTTCTCAACTTTGGAAACTTTAAAAATGTAAGCACATCGACTCCCAGAATTCCCCAAGTAGAGAAACACTGGCTTTGATTATTTTATAAAGGCTAAAAAGCTAATTAGACAATTAGTTGAGTATAAAACCATCACTGATACTAGTGTTGATCACACTGACCTCCTAATTCTTGAATCAAAAGCAAAATGTCCTGAAGAATTTTGTCATCCTCACATCCTATTTATCAGATATATTCATCCATTTGCCTGGCTACTCTATGGAAGAAAATGTTGGACTTTACAGATTTTGCCCTGATCAGGAGTCTCACAATTTTGCCAATTTTTTGTTGGCAACATCTATATGGGTTTCTTTCTATGTCCTACTCAGAAGCACATTTAGACTCAATATGAACCACTTACATTGAATGCTTTGTTAAGTCCTGGTGTCCATCTGCAGGAATTTTGGGTAAAACCAAAGACAAGTTCAGATAAATCAAGGTGGCATTATCAATATTAATGTGCATTGTGAGCAGGGGTGGGATTCAACCGGTGTTACTACTGGTTCGGTGACTACGTTTTGCATTGCACGCACATGTAAAACAACCTTAAGCTGTGCCACCTGGACAGCTGAAAAGCGCTGCGCGCAGGTGCGCAACATTTGAAAAGCCTCTTTTTTCCTGCTTTTTCAAATGCAGCTGTGCCACACAAAGCAGCTGAGGTTGAAAAAGCAGGAAATAAAGGACAGGTGGGTGGTTGGGCCAAACAGCAGCAGACACAGAACCAGTTCAGTGTCTGCTGCTCTTCAGAGCTACCAGCTCTGTAGAACCATGCAGAACCGGTAGCATCCCACCCCTGATTGTGAGTTTTTTCACTTGTCTTAGATACCATATTGCTAATGGCTAGGGGTTGAACTTTGTCACTCTAAATTGTAAAACATGCACACTAAAGAATAAAGTATTCATGTTTATATATGCATTTATTGCATTAATAATTAAATTATTAAAGTTAAATTAACATCTTACATAATTAAACTTCTATATTATTTTATTAATTGGCTTAATAAGTCTATTTAATTAACCGTGACTAATAGTTTCCATTATATTTGCATTGTTTCCGCTACATTTAAGACTAATCACACTCAAGTATCTGAGAATATGTGCATGGGACAATTTGACTTACTTCCGGGAAAACATTCAGAGAATCTCACTGTTCATCTTTGCTATGATCAACAGTACTTAATTATGACTTACAAATACAATGAATAGGTGTGCAGAGGCATATTAACGTTACCCAAACCACAGATGTTTTCTATAATTTTTTCAACAATAAAAACAAATTTAAAAATTACCTGCATGTTTCTTGTATCTGATTGGAATTTGCTGTTTCCTCCATTTGTTTTACATTTACAATACATTGCTAACTGGAAAATGAAGTTAGAGAGTTTAGGCGAGATTACCCATAATAACTTCCTCTTTCCAATGTAACAGTAACATAAATGGAAACTTTGAACTAAAAAGACTAACAAAGAATGAGTAATCCTACTATTAGTAATCCTACTATGAGTAATCCTATTATTGACCTCACCCCCTTTTTAAGAGGTCTGTAGGGGGCATGCATAAGTGCACCAATGTGCCTACCGTCCCTGTCCTATTGTTTCTTTTATTTTTCTTATATGTATCCATTTCATGTATTCATAACTATGTATATACTTATACTTATTATCTTGTAAACAATTGACAAATCAAATAAATAAAAATAAAAATGTCACAAGGGCAATTGATAACATCAACATTTTTCATTGAAACTGCTATGTATTGAATAACTTTCTTCTCTGAAAAAGGATCATGCTGGAAAACACAAATAGACTGAATATTAACGAACTTTTTTATTTTGAGAGAAAATTGTCTTCTAGCTTATCAGCAATATCTAGACAAAAATGTTGTTCTTCTAAAGTCTCAAAAAACAATGATTGATGCTGAAGTGTAATATTAATTGCATTTATTAATATACTAAGGTATAGAATTGTATCCTAAAGTACTATTAATCAAATATTTTTCAACTTGTGCATGAAAGCCGGCTGGGTGAACTTGTGTCAAGTCCAGGGGTGGGATTGTCCCAGTAACAACCAGTTCGCTAATCATGCACTTCGCGCACAGCTATCACAATTACTTACCTTCAATGTTACTTCAGAGAAGTAACACAGCTGAGGTGCAACAATCCACTCTGCCACACAAATCAGCTGAGCAGATATAGGCGAGTATAGCACAAGGGTGTGTGGACCCACATGCTTGTCAGATTGAACAGGTTCAGAGCCAGCTGATCATCACAGCTAGACTGGTCAATTCCACCTCTGGTCAAGTCTCTCTCTCTCAGCCCAAGTCACCTCATTGGGTTATTGTTGTGAAGAAAATAAGAGGAGAAAGAAGTATTATGTGTGTTTATCACCTTGAATTATTTATAAAAAAATAGTTGGCCACAAATTAATAAAATAAAATAAAATGAATAAATAGTTCTGTAGAACTTGGTTGCGTTTTTATTAAATGTTTGTGTAAGGCCAGTATGGCTATAATAGCTAGTTAGCAAATTGGCTGATTTGGAAAGGAATTTCTCAAACAGCATAGGATTTAATCATACCAATTTGCTGGCAAGATTACATTTTAGTTCATTAGAATAGAGAGTAGAAACAGGCTGTCACAGAGAAATAGACAAGAAGCGAAGAAAATAATAAAGAAAAAAGTGACATTTGTGGTCCTTAACCCTTTATTCTTAACAAGGGAAAGGTGTATAACCTGGCTGTTTAACCTTTTTCCAATTTCTTCACAGGAATGTCAAAAGAAGCAATTGTATTTTCTTCTGTAGTAATGTGTTCATATGTGCACAAACATGTACTTTCTCTCCAGAGACTTAGTGTGTAGATATTGTCTGGGTAGATATGTTTCTGCTTTCTAGTCATGCTGCATCTCCGCATTAGTATATATGCATCATTCAGGATGCATAGGGATGGCTATATATCACGGGTGACACATGACATATCGTGACATTTTTTGCCTTTGTGGAACAGGGTGGGTGTGACCTGTGCATGACGCATCCAGCCCATGGGCCGCCAGTTTGACACCCATGCTATATATGGTCCAGTCTGGGTCACATGATCAGGAGGGACATAGACTTAGAATGAAGGTATCAGCAACATTCCAAACCACTGCTTCTCTCAAAAGGATCTGGAATATTTATCTCAACAATCCTGCACAAAAAAAAACATTCTGTCCAATTCTTGGAAACCTCTCAGGCTGACGAAGTGACACATTCCTGATCTCCTTTACATAATTTCTTTCTGCCCTTTCATTCAGCTGGAAAGTATAAAAAATAGTAAAGTGTGAGGAGGTAGAGCTATAAGTATTAGCCAGATTATAGACTCCTAAAGAATAAACCTCAGAGCCTGCAGAGCTTAAAAATTGAATGGATAAGGGAGGAAGATTATGAAGGAAGGAGATGAGGGAGATGAACTGACAACAGAAAGAAAGCTAAAGAAAACTGCTGCTTAATTTTTCTTCTTCACTAACTCCCCCCATGTTCTCAGTCTTCCTTGAACCAAGTCACTTTCCAGACAGAGAACTGGACCCTTTTCTCTAGCTGCCTAGCAAAATTGCAAGGAGGGTTTAAAAAGGACATTGGCACTGTAAAGGAAAAAAGGTTGCCCAGACACCCATAGAGGAAGCTGACAAACTAAACATATCTGTTGAGGGAACAGCAAAGCAACTGCCAATAAACTGCTAAAAAGTACATCTCCTTAATTGGACATTGTATGTTACATTAATAATCTAAATGGTTGAGATTCAAAATAGTCTGTTCTTCTTTTTAAGTAGTGGCCCTGAGAGATGGGGTGAATAAATTTCCTCCTTTGGTATGCTGGCTCTTCCAGCACCAGCTAGTCTGGTTCTCATCAATTTGCTTAAAGCGGTCTTCACCAGAAATATCCATTTCCTCTTTGTTAAAAGGGGATACTTTTCAATTCCAGAATGCATATTGTGTTGGTCGAATTTGGCCACTCATTCAGAGTACTGAAATCTCCCATTGTGTTGACAAGAGCTGCATAAAAAAAGTAACACTGCATTTGCACGAAGGAGAGTAAAGTTAATCTTGATGGTTGGCCACATAAAAGTTTAGAATGTAAATATGAAAGAAACCTGTAGTAGTTAATCTCACCATTCCATCTTGTGAACTCTGTTTGGAAGAGAAGGTGAAATGTCAAAATGCATCCAGCATTCATGCCAATAGCTGTGAGCTCATTCCACCCTGTCTCTTCAAAGTTGTCTTTATATGGAAGCCAATCTATCTCCTTACTTATTGCCTGTAACAAATCCAGAGGCAACAGAAAAGTCATCAGTTCTGCAAAATATTTCAATAGGCTACACAAAGCACTTTACAGCCACTTGATTCAATTTGCTACTTCCAAAACCAGGTGCTCCTTTGTTTTCTGTTGAAACAAACATCCTCTTTCACAACTCTATTTATTAAACACCGATCAGCACATTTTGCAGACCATGTGAAATTATTAGAATTTATAACTATTAAATCTTCAGATAACCTACCGAACCCAAACATTTAATTCTTGCCTAGCAGTGACAATGTTTCATGTTAAGTATAAAAGAAATTAAAATGTATATCATTATAATATCTTTTATAGGCATATAGTGTGACATTTAGAGCACCACATAACGTTGTGACTCTTCACACTGCAATTTTTTTCCTTCTGAAAGTTGATTCATTTGAGGCAAGTAGTCGTGCTTAGTTTTTGAAAGAATGTTTGTTTTGTTTCTTTAAAACAATGCTAAAGATACATGTATATATTTAAAATGCAGATCTGTCCCAGAGATGGTGAAACAAATTGTTTCCCACCCCCTCAGGCTTCCTATAAGGATCACCTGATTTCTATATTCACTAAAAATTACAGAGAAGAAAAATATGAATATCTGAAGCTGTCTATCACCAGAATTGGCTGAGAAAAGAACTTTCAAACACAGCAGCTGTTATCTGTTGTATGATTAAGTTTGGATCGGCCCAGGTCTAACTTCCAGACAACTATACACAAGGCTTTTAGATTCACATATACCCTGCACTGAATGTGCAATTTCACATTTGTATGTGCTGAGCGCTACAAACTATATAGATGTTGCTAGGATAGTCCATGCAATTTTTTTTTCATAAAAGCTGTTAGGGAATAATTTAGCTGTTCCACTGCTCAAAGAAGTGCCCACCTGAAGAAAAATGTCAAGCAATTCAATTTTGCCCCAATCCTAAGTCTGGATTTGTAAAATCTGTAAAATATTTGTAAAATATTGACATTTTAGCATCCACCTCAACAAGCAGATAATAATTCATCATAAACAATATTTGTGGTTGGTCTGAAATGTTGTGAACTAATAAAATACTCAAATAAAGTTTATCAAAAGCTTTAGAAAATAGCAGGGTTCTAGCCCTGCACTTTTGATTGGCCGATAATAGCGATATCGGATTGGTCCGTTCAGGAGAATCTGATTGGCTGTTAACGAGCCACTCTCATTGGTTAAGGGGGTTAACACTCCACGTTTCCTATTGGTTACTAGAGCAGCAGCTTGCCTATAAAAGGGCTGCTTTTGCTCTAGGGTTTTTGCTCTGTTCAGAATGTATAATAAAGAGTTGAAGTTCACTGTTCACTGTCTCGTCTCCGTTCCTTGCGCCCATGTGCAAAACTTAACATGAAATATGTTTGAAAATGAATGCAAACCAAGAGAATAAAATTAAGATGTTTGATAGAAAGAAGGGTAGAAGGTGTAATGTATGTTTTCTAAGTAACTTTTACTTTTTATCTTTCATCTTTCTTTTGCATTCTTTTACTGCATTTAAAAATCCATATACAGTATATTCTGCATGTGTATGTTTGTGTCCTTGCACTGAATTCAGACAATGACCCTCATACTTTACAGCTCTGAAATTAATGGAACAATTTAGACAGGCCTATCTGGATGCTTTATAAACTTGATATCATTTTCTTTTTAGAGGAAAATCTTATCATGTCACAATTTCCAACCTGAGAACAAAAGGCATGGCATTTTGTTCTTCTAGGATCTAGAGCATAAAGTGTAGAAAGAAAGGAACAAGATTATTAACTAGTCTTAAACCCTAGCTTGACAGTGATGGTCTTAATTTGAGGCATTTCTTTCCACTTAGAGATGAGATCATACTGAAAGGGGAGTGGGAGAGGGGGGAAATGCTATATTACATCATTTTTATTTAATCAGGCACATATGTTCAAATGAAAATCTGTGATGTGGTTTGACAGAAAGCTACAGTAACAACAGTTAAAATATCAATAACAGAATATTCCACAGAAACTAAAACCAGAAATGGAGAACTTAAGAGCTTTTAAAAACCATTTAAACAAAAAAAAAAATGCCCCATTTTGCAACCTTTCTTGCCACAATTGTTAAGTGAATCACTGCAGTTGTTAAGTGAATCTGGCCTCCCCTGTGCTTATCAGA